>FLRD01000055.1:0-62923 GCA_900088485.1 Plasmodium ovale wallikeri | reverse complement strand
ACTGCTATACTGGGCTTGGCTATTCGGTTTTGCGACAACAAATTTTAAGCATCGCCCCGACAGCGTTAAAATTGTCTGAACAATTTTTAAATCGCCTGAACAATTTTTAAATCGCCTGAACAATTTTCATATCGCCTGAACAATTTTCAAATCGCCTGAACAATTTTCAAATCGCCTGAACAATTTTCAAGTCGCCTGAACAATTTTTAAATCGCCTGAGCAATTTTCAAATCGCCTGAACAATTTTCAAGTCGCCTGAACAATTTTTAAATCTCCTGAACAATTTTCAAATCGCCTGAACAATTTTCAAATCGCCTGAACAATTTTTATATTCTCATATTTTATGTTCGCATTGCGAATTAAAACACGCTTTAACATTTTTTCAAGCCCTTTTTTCCCCTTTCCAACCCCTTTTCACTGCTTGTTGTTTCACCTTGTTGAGGTGTTTTCCAACTTTTTGTTGTCCCTTATTTATTTCCCTTCTTTCCCGCTCCCTTCATTTGTTCGTTTTCACCCATTTCCCCAATGAAATTGACTTTCCTTTTTTCACATGCAAAATTATAAATTATTTCCTAGTGAATTTCGTGCATTTTTTGGAGGAGGCTCTTAAATGCTGAGCAAAGGGGACTGGTGAAAAAATTCAACCGCTAGACAGTTAAATGCGTGAAGGCCAAAAAAGCATGCAAATCCGCATAAATGTATATGCGAAAAAAATAAAATAAAATACAATATATAAATATAAATATAGTACGCTTTCTATGGTGCAGATGAGATATGTACGTAGAGATTAATTTTACTTCAGCCTAGCCTTTATTTATTTAAAAAAGTTTCAATTATATATATGCGAGTGTTGAATATATGCACAAAAATACCTTTCTGCTGTTCATGGAATGATTCGTTATATATATACACGCAATGTGTACGAATAAAAAAAGAGCATTTCAGACACAAGTACGTTAAGATTTCATTATATGTTTTCCTTGTTATTAGCAACAAATTTTTTTTCCTTTCATGAAAGCATGCTTCTTCCTGTTAGCGCAAAACAAGCTCACATATTCAAAAATTGCATAAAGAACTGCTCATGTGCAAATATATATACATACGCATAAATTTATACACGCACTACACAAGTACGGAGCTAAAGCAATTCGAATAAATTTATGTATACATTTATATATGTAAATACATTTATATATATGCATTTATACTTTACCATTTATACTTTAACATTTATACTTTACCATTTATACTTTGCCATTTATGCTTTACTATTTATACTTTATACATTTATTTATATATACATTTAATTATTTGCGCATTTATGTACATACGAAAAAAAGGCTGTTTTTTTTTTTTTTTTACTACGCATATTAAAATTTTAAATGCTCTTAATTGCCTATATAAGATAATGCAAATTTTGGGGGTTTTTTATACTCAATTTATGTATATTTAAAAAGTAAAAACCAAAAAGAAAAAAAGTATATGAGAACCATATTTATATTTAAGTGTTAAATTTTTTTTTTTTTTTTTTAATTAAATATTTATGTACATTTATTTATACAAAATTTTTATGTAATAAATACTTTTTCGTTTTTCCTTCTTTTATTTTTTACATTCCTTATTTAGCCCATATTGGATTAAAAAAAAAAAATATACATATATATATACAAAGCACTGTTTCTCAATATGAATATGAAAACTGCCCTTTTTTTTATACTTTGTTGTATGTTAGCCCGTTTGTCAGAGTGCGCAGGTAATAAGAGTGTCAAAAATGTTTAGTATAAAAAGAAATGAGATAACATTGCATATTTATATGCATATGCGTGTGCATATATTTATGCTTATGTATATGTATGTGCACATATACTTCGCTAAATGTGTTCATGGAGACCATTTCTTCATGCATAAGCCGTTTTTACACGAAGAAGGGGGGGGGGAGGTTGCCCACCCCCTGGAAATGAGTTAACTTTATAGTGTACACATTTTTTGTATGTAATGTTTGCTCTACCGTTCCCCAAAATTTCCCTCCATAGTTGTATCTTCAAAATGATAATTTGTACGTTTCATGAGTTCGCGTATAATGTACCGTGCGTACATTTTCGCGTTATCGTATAGCACATACATGAATGTTTACATGTGCTCGCCCGTATCTATGTATATATGTACATGTACAGGAAAAGCATCATATGTATGCAAGTTTCATGATAATTATTTTTCCATCATCCCCATTTTACCATGTGTACTGTAACATGTTTTTATAATATGGTATCAAAGGGAAAATAATGTAAAAATGCGTAACAAGGCATTTTCCATTTTCAAAATTTTTCCATGAGCAAAATGAAGGAAGTGTCATAACGTTGATGTTAAAATGTGACCAGTGGAGGATGGGTGCTTATTGACCTATTTCCACTTTTAATTGTTTTTTTTTTTTTTTTTTTTTTTTTTTTTTTTTACGTATACCATTTTGCCATTCACTTATCCGAGTTTCCATCTTCATTTTAGTCATCGATTAATGTGAGAATGTTCCATAGGGAAGTTGCAACAATTATGCTTTAATCGCTATTTTGATTGTAAATACTAACCGATTTCGCGAAATTAGTGTACACATATGTGAACATGTATTCCTCGAGTATATTTGATCCACGTTTATGCGAATGCAATGAGAACACACGCATACACACATTTTGCATATTTTTTTTTACCTTTCCACGCAGATAATAACTCATTTACTTTCGATATCGTGAATAGATACAATTGGATGCGATTTGCGAAAAGAATTTTTAGCAGTACGACACCAACAAACTTTACGATCATACCGTATAGTTATGTAAGCAATTCAGACGGCACAACTGGTAATGAAAATTCAGTTTTGCTAATTAGAAAAAAATTAAAGGACACAAGCGCAGATGATAGTAGCAGTAGCAATAGCAGCTTAGATAAATCTTCATCTTCAGAAAAAATCGCTAGTTGCATGAAATCAGAAGGATCAACAAAATCTGAACACGCTAAGAAAACATCACAAGAGAAAACAAGTGTAAATTCATTTGGCCTATCAGAAGCACCATCTTTTGCAAATATTAATTCTAGTTCATCTTACATTTTGCAATCATTACCAAAGAAGTCACAACAGAGTACAAGTGGGAAAATGAGTTATCATTCAAAGCAAAATAGTGATCAATCAGGAAAGGGAAATGTAGAACAATCATTTATAGATAATATTTCTGAGGAGTACAAGCCGCAAAAAATATCGGACGTTTTGATGGAAGTGTCGGAAGAAGAACGAGTATATGAACTGACAGGTGATGAAGCATGTGATCATGTATTAGAATTAGGAAATATATTACATAAGGCAAATGAAGAAATAATTGAATTTAGTTTAAATGTTAATAATGTTTTATGTATAAATTTAGAGGCAATTAATGGTAATGGATATATATGGGCCTTGTTAGGTGTAAATAGAGAAAAACCCAAAATAGAACCTGCAAATTTCCCAACGAAAAAAATTACGAAATCGTATTTTTCAAATGAAATTTCTGTTACTCAGCCGAAGGCATTTGTAAATGGAAAATCTAATGTATCACCATCTCACGAACCAAATAAGGTTGATGATTTGAACGCATCTGGAACTAGTGATAACAAACCAAAACTGTACAAACAGTTAGGGGGACTAGTTGGAGGTGCATCCGTGTTACAAAGTAAAATTAAAGCCCACAAATCGGGATTGTATTACATCGTATACTCGTATTACAGACCATTCGACCCAACCACAGGATCAAATACAAAAATTGTCCGTTTGAACGTACAGTGAAAAAACTAGGGCCTATTTTGCAAACAGAGAGGGAGAGAGGCAGTGGGACGACACACGTGCACACGTACATGCGAGTACGTATGTTGCATATGTATGCACGTATGTATATGCATATAAAGTGTATGCATGCCGATTGCCGTGTTTACCCTGCTTGAATTTTTACCACCATCATGGGAGAGATATCAAAAAAAAAAAAAAAAAAAGGTACACATAAACGTTATATATATATATATATATATATACATATAAATCTCCATGCGTACCATATTGTTAAGCCAAATGTTTGTTTCTTTTCAAATGTTTCGTATAATTTCATATATGAAGGCGCATATTAGCACATACAGCAACGTTTTATTATCGTCCCATCTTTCCCATCTTAAAGAGCATAACCAATAGTAAATCCATCCCAACTTGGATATTTTTACTCATATAATTGATTTATACAAATCTACATATGCATATTGATACAAGCACAAGTATGAGCACGTGTTGACGTGTACATACGTGTATATATATATATATACATACATACGTGTGCGTGCTTTTTTCGTTTGTTAAGTCGTTCATAAAAAAGATAATACAGCACTCACAGAGGAGCACTTTCATGCTTCAAACCTTTGCAAGCATTTACTCGTTTTATCCTATCATAAAAAGTAACCCATTAATTTTTTAAAAAACGTAAAACTTTCTGTTGTTAAAAAGAGCGTTCTTACGCGTTTTTAAGAGCATATAAGGTTGTCTGTGCGCCGGTTGGCTCTGCTCCGGTTGTATGCGCCTCCTTGTCTTGCAAACACGTGCATACCTATATATAGCATGTGAATAATATGCATGAATAGGAAAACTTGGTTAATCTAAACATTTTTAAGAAGGTATTCGAACGCGAAAAGAATGAAGAGAAGGTCGCAAAGGGGAATTTAAAAAAGTGCGGAGTTTTATGAAGTAATTTCTCAAGTTCGGAAAAAAAAAAAAAAAAAAATTGTCAGCCAAGTTGTCATTATATTCATAATAATCTCTACCAATTTTCTGCAACATCAGCATGGGTGATTACATTTGTTCGGTGCTCAAAAAAGAAATTATTTTAAAAGATCTTCCTTTTTGTTACCTAGCCCAAGTGGGCTTGAATAGCTGGAAAAACTTCCTACAAACTTGGTGTTTCTTCAAATAGGTAGATGAGAAAACATATATATATATATCTTATGCATGATAAAATAGGGATTCAAAAAGAACGGAAAACGTAAAAAATTGATAAGGAGGGAAACTTTGTTACCTCCCTATGGCCCCTCCCCTGGACGGAGCAAAAGCAACTGACGTGCTCAGGAAGGAGAAAAAAGAGTGGAGGCACTGCGATGCTTTGCAAAATTTTATGAAAAATTATATTATACATTTGCTTGTACAGTGTCAATTATCGCTTTGTAATATAGCATACTATGTAAACAAATGGAAAGAGCAAAAGCGCTGGTACCACTTATCGTCGGCTCATATGGACTATCGTTAAGTTCATATTTAATGTATGAGAATAGCAAAAAAGGAAAATGGGAGAAAATAAATGGTCATATTGACAATGTCACTTTGAAATATGCTAAGAACCTTTTTCAAGGATCCTTCTATTTAAGTATAAAATATTATTATTTCATAAATAATAAGAGAATTGAAAATAGTAAAGATTATAAAATTTGTGTTCATATTTTTACAAAAAATAAGGATCAAAAAAATGTAGAAACAAATGAATATGCCCAAAATGTATTTGAACAAGCTGGGAAAGAAAAAAATATTAACATTGCCTATAATCCAAACAACATTAACGAGTCAGAACCATTAATATATATTTATGAAAATGACATTATTGCTAAGTATAAACTTATGAACAAAGTAAAAAATGTGCTTTTTACCATAAAAATGAAACTGAATGAGCAGATATGTAAATTTGTCGATCCTAGTAAAATAACTGCAAAGTTTTTTTTAAACACAAAAGGGGGAAACACTCTCGAGGTGGACGAAATTGGCGAGATACACACCTCGCATACGCAAAATGGGGAGGAAACAAAAGAGTACACCCAGAACAGGGATGCAACGAAAGAGCATGCTCAGAAAGGAGATGCAGCAAAAGAGTACACCCAGAACAGGGATGCAACGAAAGAGCATGCTCAGAAAGGAGATGCAGCAAAAGAGTACACCCAGAACAGGGATGCAACGAAAGAGCATGCTCAGAAAGGAGATGCAGCAAAAGAGTATGTCCAGAACGGAGATGCAAAAGCTAACTCCGATAATGCAACTCAATGTTGCGAACTTGCACAGAATGAAAAAAAATTAATCAACTCCTATGACATCAATAACTTATTTCCCATTTATATGTTTTCGTGTAGTTTGTTTCTATATTTGTCTTTTTTTTTAAAAAAAAGGATATATTTTGTGCGGAAGGAGTTGTTACAAAAAAAAATTTAGCACAGTGGATGACACAGTTTCGCAGAAAGGAACTGCATGCGGGTTGCCTCGCGGACGCGCGAATTCACGAACGCAAGTACGTATGTATGCACAAATAAACAAGTGGACGCGTGCATGTGTTCACGCGCGTAAATACCACAGTTGGTGACTTTTTTTTTTTTTTTTTTTTTTTTTATAATATTACCGTTTTGCAAATATTTTTTCCCCCATTTTTTTAAAATAACCAAGTTGATAACATATTCTATGGGTAATGCTTCCCACATGAGGGAATGTTTTCCGATGTGGGTTTTCTCACGTTTGCTTCAAATTAAACAACTTGGTGAAAATATTTGGAGGCAACCTTACTTTTCCGATGGTAAACATTTTTTTCTTCCCCTCATTTTGTTTTTCAATAAGTTTTCTCCTACGTGTTATATCCCCACCATAGCATTTTGCAGTGACATTTTTTTTGAGAGGTTGTATTTTTTCTGAAGCAAAAATTTTACTGCCTATAGCTGCTTGAATAACAATAAGAAATTGATGAGGATTAATTAAATTTTTTAGTTTAGAAACTAGACATTTAGCTTTTTCATAATAGTTAAGTTTATGTGATATAAATGATAAAGAATCTATGCGTTTTTTATTTATATATATATTAATTTTGTATAAATCACTTTCTTTATATATAACATAATTATCGTAACTCATAGATCCATAACCTTTTGTACATGATTTGATTTCATCTAAAAAATTAATTAAAATTTCTGACAAAGGCATTTCAAAAATAAAAATAATTTGATCATTTACAACTTCTTTACTTATAAAAATAGCTCTCCTCTTAAAGCATTCATTTATTATATATTTTTGATACTCTTCTGGTGTAACAATACTAGTTTTTACATACGGTTCATACATACTATCTATGTAATTTTTTTGTGGAATATCATTTACATTACTAGTCATAAAAAACTGTCCATGTGATTTTTCTTTTTTATCTTTACATTCTTCTTTCGAATCTATAACAATACTATTAATATCAAAATGCTTATTTATTAATTTTTCTTTTATCCTTCTATCTATATACTTTTCATTTATCTTAACTAGGTAATTCACAGATGGTGCAGTAACAATTGTTTCTACATTGTATTCCCTTTTTATTCTCTCTTGAATTATGTTCAGATGTAATAGTCCATTGAATCCACATTTGAAACCTTTACCTAACGTTTCACAAATGTCCATTTTGAAAGAAAAAGAGGAATCATTTAGTTTTAATTTATTCAATGCCATCTCTAATTCGTTACACTTTTTATCACTAACTGTATATAGATTGCAATAAACAGATGGGTACGATACTTCCACCTTCCTTGCTGCGATTTGTTTAATATTTATTTCGTTTTTTTCTTTTATTTTTTCGAAATTTTCCAAGTTTTCCCCCTTTACTACCTCCTCTGTGAGTGACCTCTCAAAATATTCCTTCCCTTTATTTTCTTCGCTATCACTCTGTTGTTTGTCCCTAACATGATTCATACTCTTGTAGGTGCCCCGCTTATGTGTTTCTCCCTGATATTCGCCGCTCTTCACCTTACCCTGGACATATGTACCTTCGTTATTACCCCCCGTTTGGTAGGAATCATCCCATGAAGGATTACACGTATTGGTGCTATTCGAAAAGGTGGAATAATCCTTTTGTTCCTGTATACACATCCTTGCAGTGTGCATCTTTTTGGCGTCTATCACAATTTCATTGTTTGCATTTCTTCTAACGATATCTTTATTTACTATAGTCTCTCCGATTTGTATATCATCACATTTTCTTATGTTTGAACAAATGTATGCAATGTCCCCTTGCTTTATTACCTCAGTTTGTTTCAGTTCAGGTATGAGATAACCAACCTCCTGAATAGCGTACGACATTTCACTATTTATAAAAAATATTTCTGTCTTTTTTTTTAAAAAACCATTTAACACTTTAATGATTAATACTACACCTTTGTATTGATCATAAAAGGAATCAAAAACGATACCCCTAAAAAAGGCATTAGATTTAATAGAAGGAAAAGGAATATCTGTGATAATTTTTTGAAACAAATTTTCTACTTGTAAACCATATTTTGCAGATATACTTAAAATTTCATTTTTTTTAAAATTAAACCTTTCTATTAAATCATCTCTTATTTTTTCATATATACATGTGTTCATATCTATTTTATTTATCACAGGAATTATCTTTAATTTTTCTTTTTTTAATTCTACAAATATGTTAAGTGTTTGTGATTGAATACCTTTACAACCATCGATTAGTAAAATAGCTCCTTCACAAACGCTTACTGATCGTTTTACTTCATGATAAAAATCGAAATGTCCTGGGGTATCAATTAAATTGAAAATATAATTTTTGTAATTCATTCTTACTGCTTTCAATTTTATAGTTATTCCCTTTTCTCGTTCAAGTGACATCATATCTAAAAACTGATCTTTCATTTTTTTCTTCTTAATCGTATTTGTTAGTTCTAAAAATCTGTCAGCTAGTGTTGACTTCCCGCTATCAATGTGTGCCAATATGCAAAAATTTCTTACATTTTCTTGTTTCACAAGTTGCGTATACATCACGTCCCTATCCGGGTGTTCTTCTTTCCCTCTCTGAGTTTCGTTCGAGCTGCGATCTTCATCCTTTTTGCGTCCTTCTCGGCCTTCTACTTCCTTAGGATAATTGCAAAACGGTGTATTCTTCCCAGGCTCATCCGGTTTTCCTTTTTGCTCTTCTTTCGTTTGTATTTCTTTCCCATCTGAGTGAAAACAACAACCTGTGTGTCTCCTGCCGTGGGGATAATGTGAGTTTCCTCCCTTTCTCCACTGACCGGTATATAACGACCCTTTTAAAAATTGAATGTAACCGGCGGGGGTAAATACATCCCTAGCGCAGTTTAGGTCACCTTTACATTTTGCGCGTTGATAGTCTTTCCTCCTTTCTCCATATAATCGCCTCTTTCTTTGGTAGCATTTTTTCTTTTTTATCTTCCATGAACTGTTTAAGGTTAGGAATACATTTTTTTTTTTTTTATTCCATTTAACTTCACATGCACATTTAAAATTAAATAGAAAAAAGAGAAATACAAAAACGCATAATGTTCTCTTAAAAGCTAACGTGTAACTCATTAAAACTGGGAAATTTCTTCTCTACTTTTTCTTGTTCCAAAAAAAAGAAAAAAAAAGAAAAAAAAAGAAAAAAAAAGAAAAAAAAATTTTAAATAAAATAAAATAAAATAAAATAAACAAATACGATAAAATAAAATAGTAATAAGAGAGGTATAAAATATGGAAAGAGCATTTCTCTATACCACTTCCGCGTATTATGCATATATTTTCAGTTAGCTATTTTGTAGAGACGGTGATACGAACGCACGGTAATTAAAAGCTGCTATGCCCTCCCTTTGATCTTTCTCAAACGAGGCACGGGTATTAAAAACATAGCAAGCGCATACGTGCAAGGGGATGCGTTCAAAATGAGCAACGCACAACGCAACGGACGCTGATGCATAACGTTTGTGCGCATGCATATGCTTGTTTCAGTGGTAATAAACCTCCGTAAGGTAGCAAAATTTGCCATGTAAAGAAACACACAAGGTATTAAAAACAGAGGCGGATTTTAAAATGTGTCATTTTTTTTTATTTGCTTGAACGATACATGAGAGTATAAAACACATCTTTAAAAAAGTAATAATCTCATTTTAGCTACTCCCAGTTTCGCTTATTTTTTTAGAGAAAAGAATAATGATATATATTATAAAAACAAAACTGCAATTTTTGAGAAAAGTACAATTTATTTTTCCGACAAGAAAAAAAAAAAAAAAAAAGAACTTTTTCTGCTTATGTTGTTGATGAAAAATTGCAATTTTCCTGCAAAAAAAAAATATGAACATGTCAGATAAAACAAGTGTACATATTTTCCAAAAAAGAAATGCACATAATGGAACGCACAACGATCCACCTACGGAACGCATAACGTGCTGCTTAATCAGTTGAGAGCGGCTTGCAGATTGATCGACAAATTGTGGTGAAAAGTTTGGTAACTGTTGAAATCGTCCAGTTTCTGATTTAAGATAAGTGAATAAATATTCTCCCAAACTTTTTTGTGTTTTTTTTTTTTTTTTACTAGCGATTGCAAATTATTGACCGAGGGAGGGTTACACTTATTTTTATTCATCCAATATTGTTTCATAGATTTGGAAATTTTTTTCCGTGTTTCATCTGAAGTAAAGGTTACCCTACTATTTTTGTATCGTCTTAAGAAATATTTGCGCTGCCCTTCTAATGTTTTTAACTTGTAATCTTTATCATTCTGCCACTTCTTTTTAACAGCTTCTGAAATTTTTTTGTTGTGTTCCAAACCTCTTTTCTTAAAAGATCTGATCATTTTTTTCCGAAATTCTACGTCTTTCCATTTATTAAGCATAATTAAACGTAGCTTTTCTCTCATACTATTTTTGGACGCCTCAGACAGGATCCTCTTCCTTTTTTTCGTTTCCCCTTCTTGTTTGCAACATTCCTTCGCATTATCTTTCTCCACGCTACTAACGTTGCGGTTGTTGCGAAGAAGGGTATTATTGTCATCTCTTTCCACGGGTAAGGTGACTGTAGCGACAGTAGCTGTTGAATCACCTATGGAAGTGTCACGAGTAGACATTGCATATAAGGAAAAACATTTCCTTGTGTTGCTCCAATGTATCTTATCTACTTTGGACCAATGGGATGAATGTCTGCTATTGTTACTGCTAAGTGGTGACCCGTCCTTTTTTACTAACAAAAAATTAGCAACATTTGTTTTGTAGGATTTAAGGGGACTCTTGATATGAAAATTATTTGATGTTGGAAAGTTATTATGTAATAAGAACTGGTATATGTTTTTGTTATTTTTCCCATGTTTTGCAATTACGTATCTGTTCGTTTCAGATTTTAGCATATTTTTTATGTCTTCCTTTTTTCCTTGTTTGCTCTTACAAAGTGTTATTCTGCGTACAACTGGTTCATTTTGTGTAAATTTTTTTTTTTTTTTTCCATTATTTGTATCAAAATTTTTACACTTGCAATTTCTGTATTCCTTCCCTAGCTTATTCGTTCTTACACATCTTACCGAGTTCATAGAATAGCAATTAAAATACTTTATAGCACCCGTTGATATATCACAAAATGGTGAGTTACTTTCACTCAAAATTATATTAAATACTAAAAAAATTAACAAAGCGTAAAACGGTAAAAACTGTTCCCTTTTAAAATACATGTGAAGATGGAAAAAAAAAAAAAAAAAAAAAAAAAAAAAAAAAAAAAATGGGGAGAAAGGCACAAATGGTAAACCAAACGAAAAACTACAAATGGTGTAAACATTAGCAGTATGGACATTACAATTGAAAGGTGAAGTGCGCAACCCGTTTAGAGAAAAATAGGTTGGACTTGCGTGAGTTGTTTGACGTTCCCCACCATTACGCCTTTTCTTAAGAACAGCCTATGCCCGTAGCACACTGTGCTTTTTCCCTATTTTTACAAAGTTTCTATATATAAATTACTTGACTTCATTAAGCCACCCTTTCGTATTTCATTGATTATGTCTGTCGTGTAATTACGTTTTTTCACGAAAGTTCCTTGTTCTGATTTTATCTCTTACTGATCATTTTGGCCTGCTACAAACGCTGTGCAAATATGTAAATACGCGTATGCATATCTTGTGTGTGTATCTGTATGCATATCTGTTCGAGTATATGTGCGCTTCCTCGTCCTTCCCTTTTACACTTTTCTGGTTAATCCCCATAAAAAGGAAATTCTTCTTTTCGCACCTCCTGTCGCAGCTCTAGTCGCACTTTTTTTTTCAAATGTCATAATAATGAATTAATCCCTTTCCACATAAACTTCTTACAATGTGATCTTATGCATTTTATTAAGCTCATGTAACTATACGTACACAACGAAGTGCGATTGCTCATGTATATCGTGCACTTCCAGTTGTCAAAATTGTTATGAACAAATCAAGTTATTTTTTAAATGTGCGATGAACGGAAAAATATACATATCAAGAGTAATATCTCTTCTGTTGCATTTTGGCACTTTGTGTTATACTTTTCCAATTCGTAAGAATGCAAAAAGGGAAGAAATAAATTTACAGTATCTTTCTCTGTTTTTTTTTTTTTTTTTTTTTTTTTTTTTTTCCGCTTTTTTTTTTCTTTTTTTTTTTTTTTTTTTCACAACTGAAAAGGGAAAATTTTCTCAATTGCAATGTATGCTTATATGAATAATCATGTCGTGAATGTACAATCCCTGTGCGCTCCAGTACAAAGGTTGTTTATTTTTAACGGGTCACATCCGACACATTTGCGCGTTTACGTTGTTCCCACCTTGCCTCCACGGTGCTTCTTTTCTTTTTTTCGTGCTGTAAAGTGTAAATGTGTTGAGACGTCTACGGCATACGGTTGTTGCACACAGCTGTTGCACACGGCTGTTGCACACAGAATTTTGGTGAACCCCCTGGGAAGAGTAATCCCCAGTTGTAATTATCTTAGGCGCGTTTTAAAAAATGTGGTCTTTTAACCAGAAACAGGCCCCTTTTTTGCTTATGACGTATACTAATGTGCATGTATTCAAATACAAGTGTGCGCCTATGCGCATGTGCGAGATTACCATTTTGGAAAAAACATTTCCATGCTTAATTTGTTGACAGTAGCCGTTTGTGTGTATCTATACATTATCTCAAAAGGAGGGTAATATCATTAATACCACCTTTCCATCATTTATATAGTTAAGAAATCGCAAAAAGCTTCCTCCCGTTTTCGTTTTATTCCTATACGCATAAGTCAAACATTGTTTGAAATAAGCTCAAAAAAAAAAAAAATTAAAATAAAATAAAATAAAAAAAAAAAAAAAATATATATATATATATATATATATATATATATATATAATAAAAATAAAAAAACTGAGCGCGTAAATAAATAACATGTAGGAAAAGAAAAGACGTTAGTAACACAAAATAAACGAAAAATTTGGCATGTGATTAGATAAATGGAAAACCGTTTTTTTTTAGCATCCTTAACAAAATAATGAATATATTAAAGGATGTCATAATCGGACACCTTACAGTTACATTTAAAAAACAACTTTTTGTGAGCAAATTTTGTGCATAAAAAAAGTAAGTTCCTAAAATGTACATTCCATTTGAGTATGCCAAGCAATGTAAACTTCTCCCAATATTATCATACCTTTGATATGCATCATTTCCTGCAAAGTCCTACATTCTGTGCCGTGCATGGCTGTCTATTCTTACTCATTTGTGTGTGTCCCTATTTTCAATTCTCCCAACTTGTCTAACTTTTTCCACCCTCTTTGATACCTTCCCTCTGTCCCTTTTAAAAAAAAGGAAACAGAAACATAATAATATGGCACATAAAAAATAGCTACAGCAGCGCATAACAGCATAAAGCAGTGCATACCAGCATAAAGCATATTATTATAGCACATAAAAGATAGCTATATATAAGGAAGGGATACCTGCGACCAGTCTCCAGCTTACAACCTTGTGAGAAAGAGCAAAATGCAAGACACAGCACCCTCTAATTTAATCATAAAAAAAAGGTATGACCATTTGAAGGAATTTTCCAATAACATAGCGGCTTTATTATACGACTTGAAGGATTTAATAAAAGTGCATGAAATATTAGTTTATAAAGAGAAAATAAAAACTTCTGAAAAAGGAAAAATTAAAAAACAGCAAGACGATCTTATGTCCCTTAAAGAAGGTAACAAACAATACACTAGTATAAACCTACATCCGACTACATACATCCCAATGTCCTATCTGCTGAACAAGTCAAAAAAAAAAAAAAAAAAAGAGACACGTCAAATTACAATTTCATATCTGTCCATACACAAAAAAAGAGTTAAACTTCATACAATGAAAAATAGTAAAATTACGCATGAAATGCAGTAACAACACTGCTAACATTTCAACATGTATTATTTTTTGCCGTATATATGCCTTTTTTTTTTTTTTTTTTTTTTAAAAATAAAACATTGTTATGCCTACCCATTTTTGCAACCCTATTAATTTTGGGCAAAAACCAAAGGCGCAAAATATTTATGCAAGTCACCTAAATGAGGAGTGTGTTGTGCTTTGTTGTGCTGTTCTTGGCGTGCAGTACTGTGGTACGCTTTGGTGTACGTGCCTATAATCACGCATGCGCCTATTCCATGTATTGCTCCCCTCTCTTCTCCTCGTAGAACTAGAAATAATCAAAAGGGAAAACGAAAAGATGGATGGGCAGCTGAAGTACTACAAACGCATTTCGGACTCGGTAAATAACCAAATGAAGTACGTATCGGAAAATATACAAAAAGTGAAATTAAGCATAAGTCTGGAGAAGCAGAAGTAAAACGAAATATCTGAACTGCGGCATTATGCATATGACTACACTGCGTGTACGCATGTACTTACACGCCCACTTTGTGAATGTTCATGTATACATTTATTTAAATAAAATCTATGCAAATCCCCATTTTTATCTTCTTTAAGGAAAGTAGAAATGAAAAAAAACATCAACGAAATGAAAAATGTAAGTGATAAACTAAAAAAAGTTGCGGGAGCAAAAACCGTTTTGGCGCCACGGTTGCATAAGCACGTGCACATATGTACAACATATATGTACACACACACGTGGGAAAGTTTACATCAATACATTTTTGTGTGCGTAACTTTTTTAAAGAAATACTGTAAATCCTTAAAACAGAAGCAAATCCTGAATGATAATTTTTTACAATTAACAAAAAGGAAGAAGGGACGTAGGGAAGTTGGCAAGGCCAGCAAAGAGGTTGGCAAGGGGATCAACAAAATAGTAGGCGACGGGGCCGTAAAGGTAACAAGCAACTGGGGCGGTAACGGTGTCGTTGTTGAGGAGAGTAAATGCGAGGATAAGAGAGACAATGCAAACGCGTATACAACCGTGCATGCAGAGCTAGGGAACGAAGCCGAAAAACAAGCGCACAGAGAAGTAAACACAAAGACAAACACAAATGTGAGCATATAAACTTAAATGTATATTCTTCCTCATGTATCTATTATAATAATATATTGTAAAACGAAGGTCTATTTTCTTTTTTAGGTTAATTACTTATTTAAAGAATTACAAACAAAACTGGAATGCGTCGATGTGAAAACATAAGAGGCGAAAGGATATAAATAAAGTGGGTGGTTAAATTTTTTTTTTTTGTTTCCCCTTCATATCTTATTTTTAATCTTTATAAAAAAAAAAAAAAAAAAAAAGGACAGAATAATAAAACGGCGCGGTTAAACGAGGAATATCATATAAGCCTAGCAATTATGATACATATGTAGCAGTAGCGTAACGTAGAAAGGACAATACCCAGTCTTCTAATTCTAGATGTGCCCCACTTGTATGCGCATTTGTATATATACGCATTTCTATCTTTGTACTTAACGATATATGCATATAATTATCTGTGCACGCATGCATATAACATTACCATGCTGCGAAAACGCTCCTGTTTACCTTAACACCTTGAGCTTGAGCCTAACCCTTTGAATTAGAATTTGCCAAATAGAAAGAAAAAAATGTAGCTCCTAAATTTCCGTGCCACAAAAGTCACTATAAAAATAGTGATCTCATTTTTTTTTTTTTTTTTTTTTTTTTTTATTTCTACATTTTTTTTTTTTAACTCTACACCTTTTTTTTTTTTTTTTTTTTTTTTTTTTTTTTTTTTTATTCTCTTTTTTAACACATATCATTCGTTAGAATGAACAAAATTTTTTTGTTTCACTTTATCCCATTTTTTTACATTTCAACCTGCGATTTGATCAATTGTTAAATAATCTTTGTACAAAAAGTGTTGAGGTTTCCTCAGTGTTGCTGTACTACAATTTGCACTTCCTATGGAGATCTCATGTACCTACTTTAAAAAAAAAAAAAAAAAGAGCTCTCCTAAAATAAAAAAATCTCTGTTTTTTAAGCATAGGATGAGTATACGTTTTTTCCTCTTCATCTGCTCGTATACATAAGGAAATAGCCCATCGAAAGTTCAGTAGGAAAGAGAAAAAAAAGGGGGAGAAGCCAGTCTAGAGTTACGAAATATAGGAAAATATTGGCAAAAGTAGCAAAAAGCTTCGAAAAGAGGTTGAACAGATATAATTACCCATGAATTGGAATTGTTTACCCCCTTAATCGAGAGAAGAGAAAAATCGATAGGAACTCTGAAGGAGCCAATATAATTATTTGCAATGGAATAAATAATTCCTTATGAACTTCCGTTTTTTTAACTTATGCCGTAATATGAAATATGCTGTTTTGATAGGTCTCCTTCATTTGGGGTTAAGGCAAATATGAGAAGGAATCCTTTCCCCCGTATCTATTTTTATAGCCTGATCTCATTTTTTTTAAAAAAAACAATAGGGGAAAAAAGTCTTCCGTTCATATTCTCTCCCGCGGAATGATTGCAAAGATATATTTGTTGTCCACATTTGCTGCAATCGTTCGTTACCACCAGTGTATTAATTAATAGGGTTCTCACATATATATATATATATAGATTAAAACATTTGAGGAGTTGCACCATCTTTGTTATGCACCCGAAGGTGTGTAGAATACATGGGAAATATGAGTGAGGTGCAGGATTTTTTGGACTGCTCCGATTTTCTGCACATGTGCATAAAAGGTACGTGTCATTTATTGTGAGGACAAATGGAGCATTAAAGGATTCCACCCCCGTGTTCCAGTGAATCCGTTCCCACCCTAGAGTAACTGTGAGCACTTATCTAAGTGATGGTGTGAACTCCAACTATTCGCCACTTTTATCGCACGGAACTCCAAACACATACCACTTTCCTCACGCGCAGGTCTCAGAGATGATGAGGAAATTAAAGTGAAAGGTTTTTCCTACGGGAAATATGTGTGCTCCCTAGAAATGGGAGATAAAAAGTTAGATGTAGGAATAAAGCCAGAAAAAAGGGTGTCCATAAAGGAGTGTGAAGAAAAAGAATTCCTAACAAACAAATTAAACTGCAATGATATAATCGCAATAATGGACTGTTTGTTATTACAACTAGTGAGACTCCTTAAAGGAAATCATCCATTTTTAACAGTCCTCAGCTGTTACTATTTACACAATTCAAGTGTTATTAACTGTAATGGAGATGTATACTTTTTTGAAAAAATATTTTTTAAATGGATTGATGCATTCTGCCTTGAAAAAATATGCATTGACATTTTTAGAAATGACAACAAAGATTTCATTACGTTTATGGGGATCCTTGGGGGGAAGGACAGGGAGAAAAAATACATGTGGGAAAAACACAAGGATCTGTCCCAACCGACGGGAGGATCCCCTACCCGATGTCACGAAAAAGAGAGCAATCTCAATGATAGAGACACTTACGAAACAATGTGTGAAGATAATTACATAAAGGAGAGAATTTTTTTTTTTTTCGAGCTATTTCTAATTTTGTATGCTTCCAGTTCAGAAATGATAGATTATATTATAACAAAAAATGACTTAATACATAGGGATGATTACAAAGCAGGGTTACTAAACATGAATGACACGTTAGTGCATCATTGCAGGAAAAGAAGAGAGTACATTTTGAAAATTTTGTGTCTCATAAAAAGGTGTTTTTCCAAGTTTCTCCTCAAGTATGAAGAGGCACAAGGCCAAAAGAAGGTCACAAAGGAGGGGATAAGAGAAGTGGGAGGAAAAGCGGAAAAGGGGGCAGAAAAAGGAACGAAAAAGGGGGCAGAAAAAGGAACGAAAAAGGGGGCAGAAAAAGAAACGAAAAAGGGGGCAGAAAAAGAAACGAAAAAGGGGGCAGAAAAAGAAACGAAAAAGGGGGCAGAAAAAGGAACGCAAAAGGGAGATGACAAATCAACGCGCGCGATTTTTAGGCGGATTAAGTTTATTTTGCTGTTCACTTTTACACTTAAGCAAATCGCTTTCGAAATATGCGATGCTGATGTTGAGAGTATAAAGGAGAACTGCAAGCAGCTGTTAAAATGTGTGCATAGCATAAATAAAGAGTTAACTAGCCAGATTAGGAAAAGCGACAGCGTAGTTACGAGTAAATATTTCAGCAAATACTTCCTAATGCATAAACTTAATAATGTGTCTAAACATATCACCAAAATGAGTGTGAGCGAAGCATATTCCTTTTACGAAGACGTTATTTTCGATATACTGCATGTGGGGAAATACATTAATTTTATAACTTCGAAATCAAGTTTTTTTGATATAATGAATGTTGTGCACTATGTGAAATATTACGCCAAGAGTTGCAATGTCCTAACAAAGTGCATTTCTAGAATTGCTCTAAAGAAAATACTGGAGAGGGAGAAAAGACCGTTTTACGACCTTGAACATGGGTTGCTACTAAAATGGGTCACCGAAGCTCAGCGTGTTCTTAACCCCGTGGAAAGTGTCCTAGGGAGGGGCCAAGAGGACTGTGCGAAGTCGATGAATACAGTCGCCGTGGTGAAGGGGAAAAGTGAGACTGGTGGTGACGGAATCAAGGGGGAGAAAAATGGCGAAAAGGGGAACAACACCGAACATGGTAAAAGGGGAAACAGTACCGCAGATTGCGAAAAGGGGGAAAGTGATGCCGCCTTCGATTATAACCTCTTCGAAAAGCGCGAGGACCGATCAGAAAAGGATCTCCCTGATGTGACAGTTACTCCAAGCGACTACGGTGCGTGGGAAGATCAGGATATTGATCAATACTATTCCATGTTTTTGAATCTTTATAAGAAGGAAGAATTAGGCATTCCGTACTACCAGTGTTTGAATTACCAACTGCAGTATGATAAGGTAAAGGACAACATATTCATCAGTTTCTTTTTGTATTTATTTTTTAATGAGTCATACATAATAATGGAAGAGCTAACAAAGGATAGTGAAGTCTTTTTTATAAAAAATATTATTTTCAACGATTTGTGTTATTTCGGTTTTTCCTCCTCGTTGTTAATTTTATTTACCAATTTTGTTCATTCTCCTGATGCCTTTTTTATCGGTTTGGAGAGAAATCTCAAAATGGACGATGAGGAACTACATTATAAAAATAATGATGAGTATAAAAAATTTCTAAAAGAAACATTTCCTACTGGTGTGATTAGAAAATTTGAACGTAAGGTTCGTTTATACTTTCCTTACCTAATCCAGTATATGCAAGAAGAAAGTTCTATAATGGAACTGTTTAACGAGCTTGAAGAGTTTATCGACAGCTTGCCGATTGAACGATCAGATGTTAAAGGGTGCAGTGAGAGTATGGAGAAAATTGGAAATGATATTACCCCAAGGAGGGAAAAAAACGACGATGAGAATTTTCTCTCTTGGAAGAATCTCTCCAAATGGGGGGACATGGCAAAGGTGACAAAAAAAAGATTGAGGTATTTAATCCTTTGCAAAGTCTTTAACCTATTTTTTGAATATCTACAAATTGTACTAAAAAAAATTCTAAAATATTCCTTTTTATTACCTTCAAGGGAGCACTCAAAATTGAATGGATTTCACATTGACATACGTGTATTGTACACTCTAATGAAAATTCTAACTTATTATTTTAAACTTTTTAACATGAATGAAGAAATAGAAAGTATTGAAAAATATTTTAACTGTATTTTACATACAGTTCTCCTTGATTACAACTGTCTAAGTTTATATATAAATTTACAGTCAGATCAGGAATACGCTTTTACTTACTATGCTATGTCGTTATGTTACAAAGAATTATCAGCTACATTGCAGAAATGTCCCAAGGTAAATTATAAACAAGACATGAGTAAATATATATACTCTCTATTTTATTTTATACTATATCTATATTCTGACTTTCTTGCGATATATTTTATATACATTTGCTACACAAATATTAATTCCGAAATGTTGGAAAAAAACACATTTGATATGAAATATAAATCATGGAATTTCTGCTATCCAGATGTTTCAAAAATTGATCATTACAATTTTCAAAAAAATAAATTCCAACTTATCACTATGCTTCTCTCAAAATATATGAACACTAGCAACACAGATATTACCAACGACATGATAAATATTACGGTTAAAGAAAAAATAAAAAATGTAACCCAAATTAAGGAAAATTTTATTCATTCGAAAAAGCTGGTTAAAAAATATTCAAATTTAATCATGCTTAAAAATATTGTAATACATAAATTTCGTATATTTAACAGTGAGTATGGCGATATGGACATAACTACTTATTTTAATCAATGCATAAATCAAATTGAAAAGCACATACTGGAAGCCATTAGCTACAAATACGGGAAATATTCCTTCATTCGCACTTTCCTAAACTCGTGTAAAGATAATTTAATAAAATGTTACAGAGAAATTCCCCCCTTTTTCGTTGAAAACATTTCTACATTCGTAAACCCTGGTTGGGAAGTCGTTAAAAGACACCCTTTTTTTTTCAGTGTACAGGAAAAGGGGAAAGATATGAGATAAAGTGCATAAGAAGGAAAAGATATGTGTGCAATTTGTATTTTTTTCCCACGGTTTTTGTACAAATTGGCTAGTTAGCTAGCTACTATTTTTTTTTTTTTTTTTTTTTTTTTTTTATCCATTTTTGCATCATTACAACACTACTAAAGCAGGTGGAAAGGTGACAAGAGTTACCGAAATGAGAAGGGCACATGTCATTATAAAATATTGAACATCCTTTTAACGAAGGAGTAACTAATTTTTACGCCCCCTTCAGCGAAATGCAAATGGAGCAATGTGAAGAGGGTTACATTTTACTTGGCAATTTCACTTTTGCACCTGGTGGGTTTTAACCGCGCGTGTGTTGCATAGGTAAGAGTGAACAGCGAAAAAGAAAAAAGCCACAACTTTTTCTTTTTGCACCCTTTGAAGTAATAACCCAGAATGGTGGAAAAAATTTGCACACTTCGTAAAACATGAAGAGGGGCCATAATAATGGCGTGTAAAATGATAAAAAGTAAAAATTTTACGCCTAGCAAAAAAAGAAGTAAAAAGAAATAGCAACCGATAGGCTTTGTGCATAGCGAGAAATATAAGCACACGTGAGAGTGCTAAACGTTACATTAAAGGGAATAATATATATATATATATATGTGGCTCCTTTTTTCTTTAAAAACGGAGTTTAGGAGCCGCATGGAACTTCACATTAAATGTAATTTTTTTTTTTTGTCCTATTATAAGATGTACAAACCTTGTGTGTTTTCCATCTCTACCCCAGTTGTTTATAGACGAAATCTTCCCCCGTAGAACCTTGACTAGACAGGGAAATGTCATCATCAAAATTTTCGTTGGCGCATTCTTTCAATGAATGCGTTTCCATGTCATTTTTACTTAAGTTAACATATTCCCCTTTTAACTGTTCTATTACTTTAGAGAGATTCCTACATTCTTTATACAGTACAGGTATCTTTTCATGTATACCTTTTATTTCCTTCATTTGATTATTTTCCTCATTAGATTTTTTTCTACTGCTGCCATTGAGTCGTTGGCACTTTTGAAGCTTCCGATTCAACCTTTTTATCTGTTCCCCTTTACGATTTTTTTCTAACATTTTATACAGTTTGAACATGTGAAAGTAGGAGGTTAGGTTTCGGAAGTACTTCAACTTGAGCTCTAGAAGTATGAAGTAAAATTCGGACAGCGGGATCTTCCTGTCCAGCAAATCGTCGCTAAAAAACGAAAAGAGTTTTTTGCGCTCCTCTGTCGAAACTGCGTGGAAAACGTGGGAAAATGGTGTGGCAGCTATGTGGAAGTGCCGAGAAAAACAACACGTGTGTACATATACAAGCACACATCTACAGCACGGAGAGTCACTTCCGTGTATGCACGCAAAATATATCAATTTAGAATAGTAAAAACGAAAAGAAAAATGCAGAACGAAATGTGCACTTTAGGTATTTTTTTTTTTTTTTTTTTTTTTTACCGTATATCCTTTGCCGTGTTGTTCCCTCCTTCGTTTTGTTGGTGCCGTAACTCGATTCCATGTCATTATCACAAAATGATGAAGAAATGTTTAAGGTATCCATATGTTGTCCAGTTATATTGTAATCTGATTTGCAATATTTCATAGCTAACAATTTGCTTTCTTCCAATTTTTTGGTTTCGTTATATTTTTCTTTTCTTTCTAGTGACCACTGAATGATATTCTTAAAATTTTGTTCTTTATCTAACGATTCAAATATTTTTTCTTTCTGATCCAAATTGTCTATTAATTTCCCAATGTTAATGGAAGTTTTAAATATGAACTCAAAAAAGTTATCAGATATATATGTTAAGGTAACATTTTTTAAAAATATATCGAACAATTCTTTATATATTTCTATTGCAAACATTCTGTGCTCTTTGCTAATGTTTCCATTAATAGAAACATTTGTGCTTTTTAAAAAAAAACAAAATTTCATCCTTTGGTTTTTTATTAGCTCTGTTTGAAGGGAATATTTACCACGCCCATGTTGCACGTCTGGAAGGATGTTGTTTCCCCCAGTATGATCTACGCTCTGCAGTGAGTTTTTCATACTTTTCTGTAAGATTTCCTCATCATAGGTGCTATTACTTCCCACTTCCGCTTTAACACCATATCCATTTAGCACTCTTCTTTCCGTTTTTTTCTCCTTTTCCAGTTGTGTATACCCGTTTTTCTTCCCCCCAAATGTGGACAATCCTTTGAAAACATTTCTAAGCATATAGGACAGTTTCCCCCATTTTTTTTTTCTTTTTGTTACCAATTCTGGTAGGACAATTGAGATACATCTAGCATTTTTGTCATAGTAAATTAACGGTTCTTGCTTCATTTTCCTTTCTACAATTTCTGCAAGAAGCTTAGCGCAGGATCCGATGAAGGGAATGTCGTAGCATGCTTTTTTTCGCCTAATATTGTATATACATTCGTAGAGTAAACAAATTAACAGTTTTACAGTGAACATGATATGGAGGAGACTCAAAAAGAAGAGAATTACAAAAGTGAGTAATTCACTTAGGTTCATAGATAACAAAACAGATATAACAATGATGGTAGAAACCCATATGTATAAACTAAAATTTTCTAATTTATTTAGTGTAAAAAAATTTCTTTTATCAAATGGCTGAAAAATAAAATGAATACATAGGGAAAAAATAGCAACAAAGGTGACTAATAGTAATCTTGATGTATCTCTAGCAGCTTCGTCTGATGGGAAAAGAATAACAGTTGTTATAAACAGTACACATAATTTACGAGAAAAAACAAAAACTTCCCAATACCATCTATTTGGTAAATATCCATTATGTAAGAAACCGTATTTTATACGAATATTTTCAAGAAATAAGTTGTGTCTATTTATATAAAGAACAAAAAATGACAACAGAGGTATACCCAAAGACCATACAATAGTTCCAACTATACCTAACACAAAAAAACGAAAATAATCCTTTTTAAAATTACACTGGATACTACTAGCTCTACTAAGTATGTACTTTCCAAAATGTTTTGTATATTTAATATAAGAACAATCAAACAACTGAAACATTGCTAGAGCAGTTTTTGCATGCATTATAAATAGAAAAGTAACATATACAGGAATCATATCTTCAAAAAATATAAATAATCTATCAATCAATGTATATTTTTCCAATTTGATGTATCTAAGTATCATAATAAATCTCTCCTTAGAATATGATTTTTCTAACGAATTTGCTAAAAAAAATATTTTTTCCTTTTTAGCTATTCGTAACAAATCTAGCTTATTCGCAATTACTTTCTTCTTCACAAATGTATATACATTCAAAATGATGAAAAGCATAACAGTAAGAGTTATCATCAACATGATGGGTATTAGAAAAAATACAAGACTTGTATAGAAGAACGAATCTGCATAACTTATATCAAAAAAATGTCTTAACAAGCAATCAATACTTACAATTTTTCTGTCTCCCCCTATTGTAACTAATTTGTTCATTTTGTTATAAAAACGTAGCATATATTTTGGCCATAATAAATTATTATCTTCCAAAACTCGTATAACTAACATACTTGAGATGTAATTAACTGCTATTTTTATGACAATTGAATGAATAGACCTTCTATAAAATCCAGAGGAAATATTTAAATATGCTATAATGATAATGATAAAGCAAAAAATGATATATATAGTAAATATAAGAATAATATTAGTCATATTGTTAGGACATTTAACACATAATGTTTTCATAAAACTGTTTGTATATCCCTTATTACATTCAACACATAAGTAATTATTCATACTATAGTGACATATATTTTTTTCTAAACATGCTCCACTTATCGGACATTTAATAAATTTCCACTCACTTACATCTACCAATTTGGTAATACTTTCATCTAAGTAATAACCTCTTTTTGATTCTGGTTTGGTGTGATCATCTGGGGTTATCTGTATATTTTCAATACCTAGTTTGATTTTTTTCATAGTATTTTCATAAAGACCTCCTTTGCATGTAGCACCCTCTAAACATTCTAAACATTTTTCTTTACTATAAAAAAATCCTTCTTTACAAAAACAGTGGGAAGGGTAAATCGATCCCTTCAGACTAGTTGATTTGGGTGGACAGGAAACACAAAATTTTTCATCTCCCACAAAATTTTTAAACGTCCCTTCCTCACATGGTTTACACAACTTAACAGATTTAGAATCGTCTCGTGATTCTAGATAGTATCCCTTTGCACACTTACAGTCATCGTACGTTTGCGAGGAGTCTACACCTAATGGGATTACCGTGTTTTTCTGACAAGGAACAAACTTCCTGTGCTTAGCATAGATAACATTTCTGTGATTCTTATAGAAGTAATTCTTCAAAAAGGTTATCTCCAATTCACCCACGCTTGCACCATTCGGCATGTGCTCACGCTCTACACCAAACATGATTGTAGTGTTAGGTTTGCTCGTCTTTCGTTTCCACTTCGGTAGGCTCAACTTTTGCTCCCCCGGCACTATCTTGCTCATTCTGCTGTATATCTTGACTGGGTATTCCTCAAATGGGTTATATTCTTCAATTCCTTTCTCCAATATTTCGTGCCCACCCCTCTGTTTACCCATGTTCCCACTTCCGCTTAGCTGCAGATTAGACGTGTAGCTACTATAATGGTTGATAACCGAATTGATGAATTGCTTCTTATGCGAGTCACTAAAGAGGTGGATATATTTCATAACATCATTAATAATTCTGTTGTATATTTCTGGAGTTATTTTGAATATACTCTCTCCTTCGCAGTACATTTTTCCGAAGGAACATGCTTTGCACGTTTGTTCTTCGAGATAGTATCCCTTGTCGCAAAGACAGAAAAATACATCTGAGCTGTTAAAATTTTTGAGTGTTTTCGAATTTTTGGGACACTCCTGACACGCTTCGTTCGCTATGTTGGATTTGTACGTCGATATGGGGCATTTAACGCACATCAGAAGTGGGTATGCGTTGACCGGATCGCTCAAGGTTTTCTCAATCTTGTGCTTTAACCACCTCTGGTTTGGTGAAGCTTCTAGAGGCGCTGCTCCTAGTAGTGCAGCTCCACTAGGGAGAAGGCTTGCTACCCTTTGCAGGAGTACCTGTTTGGCGTTCAAATTTTGTACCTTTGCATTTACAGTGTATCCAAAGTTGCATCTACAATTTGATAATTCGTATGATCCCCTGTTAGTGTTAGAAGAATTATTGGGACATTTTATAGGTTTCATAAATTTGGTTTTCATGTTTTTTTCTGGACAGTAATATCCCGTGGGACACTCGACACAGGCGTGTACGGAATTGTCGTAAAAATAGCCCTTATTACATATACATTCGTTTGCAGAAATAGCACCAACTTTAAGTGTTCCGCTGTTAGAAGGACAAGGAGTTCCTAAATGGTTTGATACAGTATCTTTGTAAGAGTTTAATGGAACAACTTTACAATGTTGATTTATGTTATACGATTCTTGAAGATTTTTTACATAACCTTTTATACATAAACAATTTTTAAAAGAAGTGTTAATTTTATATGGTTTGTGAGTAACTGAGTTATTTGGACATACAACAGCATCTCCAGTATATTGTAATAAATCTTTCTGTGTTGATGTTCCAACACAGAAGTGATCAGGTAAACATTCAGAGCATACTTTGTACAAATTTTTATAATAACCAGGATAACACAAATTACAACTATGTATGGAGGTAGAACCGAATTTTTTTGTGGTCGATTTGTTTGGACATTTTATACATTGATCACTTGATATGGTATCCTTATAATATCCTACATTACACTCTTTACAAATATGCCTAGGATCAATATTAACTAATGGGTATGAATATTTTGCAAAGAAGATATTATAATAATGTTTATCCCTTGATTTTTTTTTTTTTATTTTTGTTATATTAATAGGTTCATATCCTTCTTCACAAAAACAGCTATCTATAGTGCTAAAATTATTTCTATTTGTCCTTTGCGTTTTGTTGTATGGTGGACATTTTTTTTTTTTTTCTAACTTACCAGGACAAAAATAATCATTAGGACATGGATTACATTCTTCTACCCCAGATGTATTATAATGTTGAAAAAAACCTGGATTACAAAAGCAGGTACTTTCTAATTCGTTTTTTGCCCCTAAAATTGTAGATGTAGAATTTTCTTTGCATTTATCACCTCTACATAAACCATTAGATATTATATTTTTATATTCACCATAGGAACATGGAGAACATATAAATTTATGTGTATTGTTAGGATTCTTTATATATTCATATCCTAAATCGCATAGACAATTTTTGGGGTTTGTTTCTTTTTCTACTAAAGTTGTTTTATTTTCACCACAAGGTAAACATTTTGTATTGTATGTCAAATTTTTCTTAATTTCTTTTATATTATTGTAATATCCTTTTTCACAAGGATAGCAAGTTTTATCTTTAAAATAGTGTCCATCTTCACAAGTTACATGAAAACTTACCCTAGCAGTGTATATATGAAATAGTCCATGCATTACAATATCTAGCTGTACAAAATTTATAAACACTTTACTAAATTTGATATTAATTACACCAGTTTTTTTATTAATAGACAAATTTTGATCTTTTAATTTTTTATTTTTATAATGAAGAGTAAAATATTTGATTTGTCTTTTATCCCCTATGATAATAGGAACTAGTGTAATATTATCGGTATAGGTATATAATGTTTTATGTCTATATATAATCATAGTTACACTTAAATTTTCATGAACAAAGGAATATATTACATTTTCTATATTTCCTTCTTTAGTTATAAATGAGTTTATAAAATTTATATTACCAAAAATGTAACCAAAAAGAGAATTAATTTCATAATTGGGTACATGTTCATTCGTAACATATTTGTAATATGCTATTGTCTTTTCAGAACTATCCGTTGCATAGATATGAAGTCTGTTCGTTTTTTTTGACGATATATATATTACATATTCTTCTAGCTTGCTTATCACCAACATGTCTGTAGAGACTCCTAACAAAATGTCCACATCTTTCTCCTCATATGAGTAAACGTGCTTCGCTCCTACTACGCTTGAGCTCCCCTCGTACCCCATCAAAAAATTCCTGCTTTTCTCTAGGCCATAGCTGTTTATCGCTCTCTGCAAAGTAGGTTTACCCTGTGCAGAGGAGCCGCCATATGTGCTTCTACTTTGGTCATTCACGTTACCCTTATTTACTACATTTACCGTGTTTACCGTGTTTACCGTGTTTACCCCGTTCACCCCGCTTACCCCGCTTACCCCGCTTACCCCGTTTCCTTTCCCTGTTTGCATGTTCATTAATATTTCCACGATACTATTTGCATCGAACAGAATGTCAAACCACAAAATTTTGTGCATTTCATACAGAACAAAACAAGTAACTTTATTGTGTCCCAGACACTGGATTTTAATGGGAGTTGCATTTATATACACATTCAGATTGTCATTAATAATGGTTACTTCTTCCAAATCACTGTTTAATATAGATATAAAATTTTTTTTAAATAATAGGAAGAAGAATATATTTTTGTTGTACGTAAATTTATGTACATGTACCACCTGCACCAGCTTCAGGTAGTACATACGTTTAACCGTATGGAACTTGTAGAAATCGTTTGTCCTGTACTTCTTAATTAGAAATTTCTTCATACTGAAAATGTATATGTCTGCCGATGTTATGGTGGTGATAGAGCTACTCGAAGAGTAAGCCGCTGGCTCCAATGAGCTTGTCAATCTTGAAGATCTCAATGAACTTTTCAACCGTGCCAAATTTCCCATCCTTGCATTTGGGGAATATGTAGGATTCTTGATACGATTAAACTCGATAAAGGCAAACCTTGGTGCATGTATATCGTACTTGATAAGGAAAAAGGGTGTTGGACTTTTTGATGTTACAAGCCAGAGAGAAATAAAATTCTCTTTCTCGTGGGTCCACACGGAGAGAATCTTCGTTTCAGTGTTTAGGAAGGATATTCCTTTAAAATAGAAATGTCTTTGCATAAAATTACACAATTCGTTAGTTAATTTATAGTTGTACACACTTGATGGTAAGTCATATATTCCAAAATGATGTGCAAATTCGTCAAATTGAACAAAGAGGAAATCGGAAAAATTAACCAAAGATAGGGGGTTAAATTTTTCATTTTTGCTATTCCTCTCACATAAGTAATTTACTGTATTTTTTACGTTGGATATTTCTTTGACTGAAAAATAGTAGAGGGAGTTTTTATTTTCAAAGGAATCTTGAATATGATCATCTGTGTAGAAGCCACCTGAATATGTGCCATAGTAAGTTTTATAATAATTATATGAATAGATATGGTAATAATTTCTATATCTATTTACATTATCTTCCTTCATTATATCCATCTTCTTCTCCGTGACATGGAGAATATCACTATTTTCGCAATTATCAGGACTAAATGAAAAAAAATGGTCACTATCAAAATTGGAGATTTCATTTAGGTACATTAGATTTTCATAGATTGAATTTCTCTTTCTTAAAATATATTTCGTTTTTGAACTGCTTTTTTCATTGTATATTATTCTTCCAACGTACGAAAAGATATTGCCATTCGCCGTTGCGTGCCTCATGCAAATGATGTTGCTTCCCTGTTTCAGGTTGTTCAGCTTCTGGAAGAAGGTATCACCTCGGTTTCCGCTGTTTCGACTACGACTATTGCCAGTTTCGAGTTTTATCCCATTTATATATGCATCGTTCCTTCTGATAAAAGACTGCAAGTCAAAAACGTTATCTGAGTAGGCATAAATGTGGGAATACTTTTTCGAGGGGTCTAGGGGTGGGTTAATTTGCTGGATTAGCTCGTTAAAATGTTCGTTTAGTAAAACTTCATATATTATTTCATACGAAGAATATAAAACATTCAGAGTGTTACATTCATATGAATAATTTCCACTAAAAATAAATATTTCTTTTTTCATTTGTTCTGTGTTGATATCTATCGAAAAGTTGTTGTTTTTATCTAGGTAAAATACATTAGACTTTTTAGAAGAAAAAGGTTTGACATTGTGAAATGTTCCTACTTTTGTTTTATAACTATTATCTGAACAGACAAGAATTTTTTCTGAATAATAATAAAAAAAACATGCACAAATGGATAATGTATCGCTAATAAAATTTTTGTGTGCAAAATTGTTAAAACTTATTGTTAACGCAATTTCACCATCTATATCATGATACTTATAATTTAAGACATTTTTTATTATTTTTAAATTTGGATTATTCAAAGGAACATATAAAGTAGAACAATCATTATATGATAATCCTATATCAAAATCGGACACATTTTTCATCGTTATATCAAAACTGTATGTAATTTCACCTGAATATGTAATATTATTTGGATAATTTTTTTTTTTTTTTTCACAAAATTCTCTATATATAAATCCACTAGCCTGAACAAAACAATAAATTTGAGAATGTTGTTCAGGATTTCTACAAAAATTGTGATTAAAAGTTATACCTAATAATTTTACTATATTTAAATCATCCCAAGGTAAACATTTTTTTCCTGAAATGGATATATTTTGACAACCTTCATAATACAATCCACTATTTTCCTCAACCGTTTCATTACAGTTATTATTAGTAATTGCATTCATATGTTCATCAAAAGTAGTTTCATATTCTTCAAAATTTATTGCTATATTATATGAAAAATAACCATAACAAAATATTTCTTTTTTATCGTTATTAAGACAATAAGATCCAGATTTATTTATATCAATAATATCATAGGGAATACAATAATGTTTAGGTCCTTTCAATCTGTATAATTTATTTTCTCCACATGATTTATCTAATTTTCTTTGAAGAGAAGAAACAACACAAGTTGATATCATTTTATTTAAAATGTATTCATGAGGCACTAATTTAATTACTCGATAGGATGAATGCCAAGGACAGCTCGTTACTTTACCACAATTTTCTAAACATGAGTAAAATTTTGAACTTCTTACTAATTTTAATTTACTGTAGCAAGCACAATTTTTCAAATCATTTAAGCATCTTCCTATCCCAGGGTGGCAAAATTGGTCTATCATAATTTGCAGAGCGCTATACAAATATTTGTTATGTTCCTGTTTGTTAAATCCGGTTTGGGCGAAGGAGCTTGTCAGGCGCAACCCCTTGTACGAATTATTCCGCTGTGTGTTGTAAGAATCCCCCCTCGTTGTGATGTACGAATTCTGCCGCTGTGTGTTGTAAGAATTCCCTCGTGGTGTGCTGTACAAAGTTTCTTGTGGAGTGTCTGCCTTTCCCCCCTTTTTCGCGCTGCTCACCATGGAGAGGTAGTTTCTATCACCAGTAGACCTTTTGTAGAATTTCACTTCTCCCTTTTTAATGGGCGTTCCTCTCACTCCCCTTGCATTAAATACATCTTTATCATCCTTTCCATAACTCTGATTAACAATCTGTATATCCTTTTTTTCGTTGGCACCCTTTACAGTGCTAAACAACAAAACGAGTAGAAATATGAGCATATAATTCATAACCATTTTTAAGTTACTTTAACTTAGGATGTATGCTCTTTTGAAGAACGCATTTGACTTTTTTCTCCCTCCTGATGTTTCCTCTCTCTCCGTTGCTACCAGTGTACATAGGTATATACGCGTACACACCGGCGATGTGGTGGCAGATTAAAGGAGGGGCAACAAATGGGTGGAAAAATGCGGAAGGCGGTAGCAAAAAAAGACATAGCTGTTGAAAAACGAGCTGTTTTATACAATAAAGAGATAAAAACGTTTGATAGTTGCCTACGCTCTGTGCATGTGCATTGAGCAGTTAAAATCTGTACAAGTACATATTATGTGTATACTTAACGAACTTGGGGCATACAAATAAATATACTAAAAAGTATACCATTCTGTGCATCTCTGCTGTGTTAATTGGTTGTTTGTCCCATACGTAAAGAAAACACGTGTAAAATGAACATACATATAAAAAAAAAAAAAAAAAATTTCAAGTGAGTTGTCCTTAATTTTGAGCTTTTTTTTTTTTTTTTTTTTTTTTTTTCATCAAATAGATGGTTGCATGCAACACCAAATGTAGACATCTTATTTTTATTTTAATCTTTACTTTTTTATAAATTGATCCTTTTAAAATTGAAGATTGTAAAAATAAAATTATATCTGCAAAAATATTTGTCCATGTTTAGGTACATATATGCTCAAGCAACGGGTTCCACACTTTTAACATTACCCGTTTGTAACCGAAATGGGTAAACCTACTACAAACAGTGCCCCCTTACATTTTATGCAAAATAGTTTTGAAGAGGGCACCATTATGTTCGCGCAAAAAGGGGGCCATCACGAACACGAAAAAAGTTACGATTCTTGAGTAAAATGGGCGAGGTGGTGCAAAATAACGGGACGATTTCGCGACTCACGCTGGATTCAGTTTAAGGAAGTTGCCACAGCAAAAAGCGGTTGCTACGCTCGACTAAGGTTCTACTCACGGGAAGCACAAAAACAACACAGTACGGTAAATTTAAAAAAAAACGAAAAAAAAAAAAAATAAAAAAAATAAAAAATAAAATAAAATAAAATAAAATAAAAGACAAATGATAAGCATTTCTCTGTTTTTTACTTGTTCATTCATTTTTAACGTTTTTTTTCTATCTTTTTGCACAACGGATCTTTCAATTTACGTAATCTTCATTAGGGCACTCGCTTGGGCCCATATGTTTGTTTTCAGCTTGCCGCTCTCTTCGATTAGCATGTGAACTGGCACAATCATCCTCATTTTTGCCAAACCCTTTGCTCTCATTTCCTTCTTTACACACGCTCAGCAAATTGCTAACAAATTTGGAAGAAAGGGACGAATAGCTTTGCGGTTTTTGCAAAACAAGTTCGTTGTTATTTTTTGTAATTACAATATTTTTACTGCATATATGATATATCTTTTGAATGTTCTGGTTTTGCCTGTCCAGGGAATTAAATATGTCTTCAACATACGCGTATGCTTTGTTCTCTTCATAAATAACATTATTAAACATTTCAATATACTTTTGTATTTCTTTTATATATTCTTTAATATAGATCAAGGTTTCTATTAAAATTGCGTTTGGTTTTGTAGATCTTAGGTGTACTATATCTTTTATTTTTTGCAACCTGTCATTTATGTTATTGCATAATTCTTCGCACTTGGAAGAACAATTCATACTCATGCTATTCGTAAAATATCCATTTTTTTTTTTTAAATTATTTTCATCCCCTAAAGTTTCATGGCATAACGTTTTAATATTTTCATTAATCAATTTGTGGCATAATTTATCTATCATGTTTTTTTTTTTTTTTAGTAATTTATAACTATGTAAGGTTTTTTTTTTTTTTTTTTTTACTTTTCAGTTTTAGAATACACCTATGTTGTGCGAGCAAATGGCTTATTCTTAGCATATACTATATACCTCTATAACTGTTTTTAAAAAAGAAACATTTTTGTTTCTCTAAAGGGGAAGATCAAATTGGGTACTTTCTCACGACTTTGTAATTGTACTTGACAATTATTTACACACATTCGAAAAATTACATTTTTTTTTTTTTTTTCATGAACTGTTCATATAAAACTGGTTTTTTTTTTTTTTTTTTTTTTTTTTTTTCCAGCGTTAGTAATTTATCGCAAAATGCGCAAAAAAGGGAATTGAAAGGTACATACATGAAAGCATACATACATGTCAAAATATTCTCGGCACGGTTTACTCATGGCTGATCCAAATTTGCAATTAAAATTTTAACTCCGCAAGTTCGTAAAACAAAGCACAACTCGGCTTCCCGTTTGGCTTTCCATTCGGATGAAACATGTTCTGATATAGCGATCGTATTTATCCATGCATGCGTGCACTTTATGCTATTTGTGCAAAAAAGATAAGTGGCAGAAAAAATCGTGACATCCGTCGGGAATTGTACACATGAATTAAAAAAAAGTTCACACGTAGCATCTTATGATATTTTCAGACAATATAAATTTCGCTTTTTTGCAGTGCAGAAAATATGCTTGATTTTAACTACGAATTTTTGAAAAATACATGACACAAGTATTACTCTACACAGAGCAAAGCTAAAACAACAAAACCTTTATTTTGTGACAGGACAAATGTGATGGGGGTGCCATATATATGCATATATATATATATATATATATATATATGCGTACGTAATTTATTTTCCGCCAGCATTCCAATGAGTTAACATTTGAAAAAAATGTTACAGAAAAGTAAGAGAAATTTTAAACTTTTTTAGCGTTACGTAAAAAATTATAGCAAAAAATTGCCAATAGTTGCAATGTTGGTAGGGCGACGTATGTATGAAACCCTTATATGATAGATATTCCAACCATTTCCTTGGGAAAAATGTACAAACTGATTAAATATACCATTAAATGATAGAGCTAAAAATGAAACATTTTGATTGGCATTTTTGCAAATCATTTGATAAATCGGAGAGGACACATAAACAAAAAATTGCAAGTCGTTATGTTTCCATTTCGGCTTTTCACCTAGATCGTTATTCCTCGTTCACTTCGCTAAATTGTATTCTGCGTAGCACTGTGTACAGGAAAAATTTATTGTGATGCTACAAATTAGATCAAAATAAAAAAGGTTTTCTTAAAATATATTGGTTGTTTTCAAGTTAAAAAATTAAATACGGTTAGAAAATGAAACTACGTTTAGGGAAAATGCAATAAACATAGTGTCTTATAATTTTTATAAAAACGAATGCAGCAAATTAGGTTAATTACTAAAAAAAAAAAAAAGGAGCGCCAAAGGTGAAGCTGTAGCGATGGCAAGCTGACCACGGAACGGTAATACGTGGACGTGCCACAGAATCTGCTGGAATTCAGCTTACGTAAAAAAAAAAAATTTCACATGAACATATGCATATACATGTACATGCGTACGCCCAAATGTGATTCTTACAATGCACCTTCCACAATCGCACAAAAAAAAAAAAAAAAAACAACGCAACGTGCATAAATGGATTGATTTATAACGCTTGTAACGGCTAATTCAGAAACAAAACGTAACACAAAAATTTAGCAAAGTGACACGCATTGGGAGAGGGAAGAAGTTAACAAAAATGCATGAATAGGTGTCACGATGTATTTGCGTATAGGCATGAGTACATAAATGGATAAACATACAAGTGTGCACATGGGTGAACATTCACGAGCACACATGTATTAGTTCCTTTCTTTCGTGTGGAGAATAATTCGGAACGATCCAGAGCACTTTTGATAAGTGTAAAAATGTATTTATTCCAGTGGAAATGGAATATAATAGCTCTTCTTTCTTTACCTCCAGCCATGCTCTCCTCAACCTTAGGGGTGTGTTGCAATGTCCATTTTGTGGAAGTGGGTAGAGGGAACAATGGCTTTAGGTATATTTATGCAAAGGGAGATACCGCGATCATTTGTCGTATGCATATGGTGTACCGCTTCGGTGGTGTATTTTTCCCCGTGTTTTACGCTGTCTCGTTGTTCTCCGGTTCGTTGTAGCTTTCCAGACTTACTGAGTCTATTAATTTTGTGCGGTGTTTGCTCTTCATGTACTTTTTAAGTTGGTCCTCGAGCCATACGTAGAAGTCTGCGTTTGTTTTTAACCTTTCTGAATAGAGTGAATCATAATTTTTGCAGGATTTAATAATATTTTCATACATATTTTTCACAATTTTTTTAATAAAAAATGTAACCATTTTAATAGGGGTATATTTAAATTCGTTTTCAAAATGAACAAATAATTCTAGAATTGTTGATTTTCCATCATTTAAGGGATATAAAAGAAAACATAAATTAGCTGCTCTTTGTCTATCTATTTTGGGTATAGGGTCAGGTAACTTAGTTTCAAAAAATGTTATGTCTTTTTTTTTTTTTCTAAATTTCCCAGGTGTTTCCTTCACAGTTATAATTTCTCCTTCCTTATTTATGTTTAGTTTTTCGCACATTTCTTCGTAAAACAAGATGTCCTTCTTCAGTTCCGGGATGGCCTTACAGCACAGGATTATGCACCCAAGCTCCTCCAGAGAATTTGCTCCTGTCAAGATGGTACCGAATGAAGAGGAGTAAAAAATGGAAAGAGGAGTTAACGAGTGTAGAGTAGAATCATAAAAGACGGGTGTATAGATGGATAGAGGCAAAACAAAAATGAGTAGTACACCCCCACGGTGTTAGTAGTTTCCAATTGGTGGACATAAATTGTCAAAGGGGGAAAGAGAGAGAGAGAGAGAGAGAAAGAGGGGTGGGATCGATCGATCTCTTTTTCTACACAGAAAAATATACATGGGGGATGCAAATTTTTTTTTTTTTTTTCTCACCTAAGCAATATAGGAGGGACTCTTTTTTGCCTATTATGGGATATTCATACATTTGGGCAATGACTGCACTCGATTTTGATAAGTGTTTAATTCTTTTCGCCGAAGTTAGAAAAGGGGCCCAATTGGCACTAAGTTCTGTTTCGCTTAGTATAGACAAAATTTTCTTAACTTCATAAGGTAGTTTTCCTCTTATATGTACAGATATATTATTTTCACTATCTACTCTATGCCATAAATCTAAATATTTATCATTTTCCTTTACCCATCCTTCTTTATCCTGTTTTATTTTTCTAAAATTTTTTAACCTCTTAGAATACTTCTGTATTATTTTAACCATATGACGATTACTTCCTTTTGTATTTATTGTATTTTGTAAATCATTATTTTTTTTGCTTAACGAGACTTTACTACTACTAAGCAGGTTCGAGGTATTATAATGTTGATGGTATAACTTATCGACAATTACTGAGTTATCATCCTTACTATCTCCTTCATCTTCCCCTTTACTATTGTTAAGGCTGCTAATGTTGTGATAATCCAGATGAGCATCTCCCCCGTTATCTTCGTTGTGAGAGCTGGGGCTATAGGACTGGGGCGGAGAGGGTTGGCCACCTTGGCTCTCTCTAGTAGGGGTGGCACTCCTGCAATCGTTGTTGTCACCGCTGTTGTTGTCACCGCTGCCGTTGTCACCGTTGTTGTTGTCACCGCTGTTGTTGTCACCGCTGCCGTTGTCACCGCTGTTGTTGTCACCGCTGTTGTTGTCACCGCTGCCGTTGTCACCGCTGTTGTTGTCACCGCTGCCATTGTCACCGCTGCCGTTGTTATTGCTTCTGTTTTCTCCGATTTTTCCTTCCCCCTGAATTATCCCGTTGATGGTACCAACCGATGCCACCACTGATGCATCTTTTTCAGTCTGAGGGAAAATGGAACCTTCTCCACCCCCCCCGTTGTGTACACATCCAGAACTATCTCCCCCTTTTGTGGTTGTAGGAAAGTTAATTTTAGAGGTGTTTTCGCTCTCTGTTATGCTAAAACATTTGAGAGACGAATTATTACATGGGCCTCCTCCATTAGTATCACCACAGCTTCTTCCTAAATCGGAAATATCGCATGATTGTACGGAGCATTTCCTATTTGTGTTAGAATTATCAAATAGTATACCATTGCCACTATTGCCACTACTGCCGTTATTGCCACTATTGCCACTACTGCCGATATTACCGCTATTGTGATCAAGCGCATTACTTAAGGAATGCGAAGTTGCACAATTTAATCTGTCTATAGAAAAATAGTAAGAGTAATCACATAAAGCATTATACATTTCATTTAAACGAAAGAATGATAAAAAATAAAAAATCATATTAACTTTTAAATTATTAATATTATAATTATTATTTTTATTAGTACAATATTTTTCATAATAATTAATTAATTTATTAACAACATCCATTTTATTTATTTTTGTAAAATAATTTATATAATATTCTATATATTTTTTAAGATGCTCAATTAATTTTTGAGCTCTAAATATTTTTTCATCTGATATATATTCATCTATTTTTTCTTTAAATTTATTTATTTGCATATATATAATATCTTTATTAACTTTAAGATAATAACTTTGTTTTTTTTCATTATCCTTTGTAAAATCCGGTGGACCAGTAACATCACTGTTATTCCTACTGTCACTATATGTGGTTATTTTGTCATTTCTGCCATCGCTTCCGCTGCTGTTACCCATGCCGTTGCTTCCGCTGCTGCTACCCATGCCGTTGCTTCCGCTGCTGCTATCCATGCCATTGTTGCTACCCATTTCGTCGTAACCCATTCTAGAACTTTTGCTTTTCCTGCATTCTTCTGGTAAATACATTTCCTTTTCACTGTTGCTACAATTTGTCGCTAATCCAGCATCCATCATTTCTGTGTTACCGTTTTCATCACCTGTTATATGCATAAATGCTTCTTCATAGTTGTCTCGAGAATTGTTGTAATTTATGTTCACTTGTAAATTACCATGTTCAAGTTTGTCTCCTGCGGACGATTTTTCTTCGCTTCGGTTTTCCTCCCTCCAGCAGCACAGGTTACTTCGCATATTCTCACAGGGGGCGGTTGCACCGGGGCTTGCATTGGAATTTTCAGAGGAGTTTTGTGCACAGTTTGGTTGCGAGCCTACCCCAGAATACACATCCGCGTGTATCCCCGAGTGTACCTCCGAGTGTGCATCCGAATGTGCATCCGAATTTGCGGTGGAGTTTTCATCCCCACATTGGCGACAGGAACATATGCCTTTCTTGCAAAGAAAATAATTATCGGTCGTGCAATACGGGTTGTAATTAACGGTTAGCTCAGAGTCATCCGTTTTGCCATTTTCATTTTCTTTCATTTGTTCGGCGCAATTGATGTAGCGAAAAAAATGATAAAATAGTTGGTGCATATCGCAACTATGCATTTCTGAGTTTAAAAAGGAATCCTCTTGCATGCTTGTTTTCCCATCGTTCTTTAAATCTTCATGTGGGTTTTCTACATCATGTGTTGTAACAATTTTATCGTCGGATGTGGTACATAACTCATCATGTGTATACCCTGAATTGACATCTTCGTGTTTTTCAAACCCATCTTTTTTTTTATGGTTTTCTAAATTTCTTTTCATTGAACGAGCTCTCTTCCTTTTACTCTCGGAATTTCTTTTTTTCCTTTTTCTAAAATGTGTTCCTCTTTTAGGGGGACATTCGTTTTTGTCATTAATTTTCATAATCTCACTTTTAACAGTCATTTTTTCTAACTTTTTTTCTTTTTTTTTTTTCCCTCTTTTTGCTTCACTTTTAATGTTCTTTGTTTTTTCTACTCTTTCTAAACTTGTTGGAAATTCTAATTTAGTTAATTACCAAACTGGTGGAAACTTGGTGTTTTGCTGCTCTTTCGTCGAATTTTTATTTTGCTATGTTGCTATGCTGCTATGCTGTTAAGTTACTATTTTGCTATGTAGCTATTTCGATAATTTTCTATTTTTATATATTTTTTTTTTTTCCTTACAGTTGTTGGTTAAACATTTCCTACTGTAAATGGGGGAAGAAAATATTCGATCTAGTTTTGCGCTATCCAGACTGATAATTTTAATTTTACTCGAAAATATTTCTAATTTTTTTTTTTTTTTCTTTTTTATTTTTCTCTCTTCTCGACAATGGTAAAGATGAAAAAAGTAATTGTTCCCTTTTTTTTTTTTTCGAGAATAGCTCCCGCGCGTGGTGCGAAATGCGCGGTACAAGCTGTTTGCTCCTGGTTTTTTTTGCTAAAGCCGCGGGCCCTGCTTCGCCCAATTATTTTCTGTTCTGTTATGTTCTGTTTCGTTCTGTTCTGTTGTGTTCTGCTTCGTTCTGTTATGTTCTGTTTCGTTCTGTTCTGTTGTGTTATGTTGCGTTGTGTTATGCTGAGTTGTGTTATGTTCTGCTAGGTCCTCTTTTGTTAGGTACCCCTTGCTAGTTCCGTTTTACCGTTACGCTTAGCCCCTTTTCGCGTTGCTCCTTATGAACTTATTTTTACCTTTTTTTTTCGCTTTCGTTATATACCCACCTTTCGCAGAATCTTCCTTTATTTAATTTTTATTTTTCGTCAGCTACCCTGTTTTTATATTACAACAGTTTCTCTACAGCGTCAACACAGCCCTGTTACTCCCACTTTTTTTTTTTTTTTTTTTCTCTTCCTCTTTATTCGTAACTGCTTTTTTTTCTCAAGTGTTTTATATGCATAATTATTTTATCGAATATGCACAACGTTCTTTCTCATAAAGGCTATGACAAAAATCTTAAAAAAAAAAAAAAAAATTTATTTTTCACTTTACTGATTTTCTCCCTTTTTTTATTCTAATAATCGAATTTCTTTAACGTTTTACTTAATCAGAGAAGGCATGACGTTGGTTCTATCTTTACACTTTTAAAATTTTCCTCCTCTTCTTTAAGTAAATATACACAGGATTGGATGAAATTTTGAAGAGTTCAACAACTTACATTTATTTAAGAAAAACGGGTCTCTGATTCAACTTTTTTTTTTTTTTTTTTTTTCTTTCTATCTTCCTTTTTTTCCTTTTTTTTTCCTTTTTTTTTTTCTTTTTTTTCCCTTTTTTTTCGCTTTGCTCCCTACCTGTGCTGCTTCGTTTTTCGCTTTGGATGGCTATTATATTTTGGCCTCGTTATGTTATGCGTATAAAATACATAAATGAATGCTGTACTTTTAAAATAATTATGGTTTTGTTTCACTTTTTTTATAGTCCAAATTGGAGAATCGATTAAAAATTGTTGTGTTCATTTGTACGCGTGTATACACATGCGTACCTGCTAGGAGATGGGGATACCTGCACAAGTATGTAACCATATGGGCATGTGTACATACGTTTGTACACATGTCCTGTACATACGTATGTTCGTATAGTAATGTGTGTATATGTGCATGTTTGTGTTTGTTTGAGCATATAGATAGGTGGAAGAGCATCACGCGCACGTTTCCCCCCCCACCTCTACTTACACTTTGAAACTATGCACAATTACATTTTAACGTATAAAACGAGATATTTCTGCCACGTGTTTTTGAGTACATATTTTGTAAGAAGTAACGAAGCTGGGTACTACAAAATCTGTTTGCCACAATCAACATACATCTGTATGACGAATGGAAGAGCAAAACGAAAAACGGAACGCAGTAGAGTGTGCTTCTAAAACGGAGCGTAAATGAGGATGTGTAAAGTTATTTCGAACGGTGAACAATAGTTGAAAAAAAAGGAAAAAAAGAATTTCAAAAATGGGTATACGAAAATTGAGCTCACTTTATCAATGTTCCTATATTGTATATTTTTAATAAATGAAAAAGGGGAAAAAGCTTCAAAATTTTAAAATCGAACTTCATTTGTAAGAATATAAAACCATCTTGCAATAATTCGCATGTACATATAACGTTGGCACATGTAAGCATATACTTACGAATGGGCATGAATTGGTGTGGCTACACACCGGTGTTCGTGGTATGACATAACCAGCTGGGATTACACACAAAATGTGTATAGATGCACTCGAAATAGTTCTGTCGAATTTTCTATTTGCTAGGTATGTCCATAAATTGATTTTATTAAAAAAAAAAAAATAATAAAATAAAATAAAATAAAAGGGTCCTGCGTGCACATAATTAACAAAAAAACTTAAATTTTATTTTCTCTCATTATAAAACGGAAAATGGGACACATGCTTGCACATAGATATGTGCATATGTATACAGATAAGCGTATGTGCATGCAGGTGTGCGTATGAGCATAGAGACATATCTATGTGCATGTACGCACATGTAATAGGTGAATGGTGTCCAAATTTCCCTTTTCTATGAATAAAAAATTGACTGCGTACCTTTTTAAATTTGCGTTTATTCCCTTTTTTCGCATTTCTGCATTTCTACGTTTCTGCATTTCTACGTTTCTGCATTTCTACATTTCCGCATTTCTACATTTCTGCATTTTTACCTTTCTACCTTTCTACTCATTATAATAAGAATTCTTCTTTAAAATGGGTAGGAAGAATAATGCGGAAGAAAAAATAAGGGTGTCCATAAAGTCGTAGTATTAATTCCCTCCCCCTGCTGATTACTTCTGTAATTACTTGTGAAATCGAGGCTATTGGGGGGCTATTCCTGCCTTGATATAAAACACCTTCCCATAAGGAACGAAATAAGTAAATAACTTTTCATATACACATCTGTCGCATACGTACATGTGGACATAGAGCGGTTACACATATGGATATATGGTGGGCATATGTATGTGTATCCATATATTTTCTTTTTTAATGTTGAATAAATATGATGTACCCACTATATTTGTTGCTAATGTGAAAAAGTGGAACATTCTCAACATTTTTTTTTTTTTTTTTTTTGACACATTCATAAATTATTTTTTTTCACAAGAATTAAAAAGAAGGAAGGACGGGAAAGAAAAGAAATGAAAAGAAAAACCTATTGTAGAAATGAAAAAAGCACACTACATTTTTCGGTCCATTTTACTTCAAAAAAGGGAAATAGCTCCAATATAAGTTGCGTCATATGTGCGCGCACAGGTTGAAGGTGAGCTCGCGTACGCACAAAAAGAGGGTGTGTTATGTGAGAAATTTTGTGAAAATATAAAAACGTTTTAGACGACCCTTTTTTTTTATTTTACTTTATTTTTTATTTTATTTTTGCGTTTTCCTATTTTTACACCATAAGAAAGACATTACACGTATGCGAAAAAAAAAAAAAAAAAAAAAGCCAAAATTTTATCGTATAAAAAGAGCAAAAAATAGAAAAATAAGGGGAAATAAATGAATAAAATTTTTACTTAACCCTTAGTTCCTGATAAATCTCATTTTTGTGCAGTCGGTACAGCACAAATATCCCAGGGTCCTTCCAATTTTCTGAAAAAATTCCAAAAAATTGTCAATATATATACACACATATGCACACAAAGGCATATACACATGGTGAAGTATCTTCCCCTTTTTGAGACTTACGTTTTCAAATTGTGCTTTTTCACAAAAAAAGCTGGGATAATGAAAAGCAGGAAAATGTGCCTAAGGAAGAAAAATGCTACGTCCATAATTTCATTATCGTCCTCGAGAGACGACGCACTTTTGCGCCATATGGGGAACTACTTAAATATATACTCGTATGCACATATACGTATGCAAGTGCATGAGTGTATGCAAAGGTATGCATGCGGTAACACGAGTGCACATATATGCGATTTTATCGGGTACAACACAGCATGTAAAAGAGAAAACGTTGTATCATAAAGAAATGGAAAAGTTAATTTCAAAATGAGTGCATGTTGTATAGAATGATTACCCAATCAGGTGGACGTAAAATAGGGTAACAGAAATGATCCTTAAACAAATGGATAAAGTTAGAACCAAGAAGGGGAATAGAACATAGTTGTAATAATTAATATTCTTTAGCTGCGCATGGAAACAAATATGTAAGTGTTATTGTGGTTGCACCTTTTGTAGCAAGCGTGGTCATGCTATTTTTTTTTTTTTTTTCTTTTTTGTGTGTAATTAAGATGATTTCATTCTTTACGGCTATGGTTTGCACTATGAATGGGAAATAGAAAAAAAGGCTAAGGCATAAAGGGGGAAACAGGGAGAAAAATGGGTATCCTAATAAATTACATCATCTCTTACGTTTTGGTAAAATCGAATAAGAATTATGTGCATGGATATTTGCACATTTTCTACTCAATTTCCTCTCCTTTTTTGCTTTACATTGAAGAAAAAAACAGAAAGGAGAAAACCTACATTTTAAGATAAAAAAAAAAAAAAAAAAAAAATGTTCCTTTCAGCAAAGCAAGAACATGTACATATGCGCAGTAGTTATACGAATACAGTGTGTATCTATAACATTTCTCTTTTAAGCGTGCGCAACACTTACCTTCTCAATTGAGGCCAGACGAGAACCTAAAATTACACTTGCAATAACGACGCAGCTTAGGGACGTTGCATCGAATATATCTATATTTTCGTTTTTCCTACGTCACCAAGGAAAACATGGGGGAAGCATGTACATGCGCACGCGCATGGGCACACACACGTGCGTATATATATATATATATATATATATATATGTATAGTAACACTTGCAGGTTACACGCCTTTAATGCTGTTTAATGAGAACAGTTCAATACACGTAAACATCGAACGGTGGGCTTACTCGTATATGAAGCCATAATTATGAAACATAAGGTGAATTAGAAGGAGCACTTGAAGTTTTCGGTAGAAATGGATGGGGTAAATGTACATAATATTTCATATAATTATAGCATTATATGGGAAAAAACAGTAGTGATAACAGTAAGATGCATATGAAGAGTAATAAGGAATGGTTACATATGGACACCAAAAAAACGGTATCGTCACTGTGAGTCTGGGTTAAGCTAATTAGCACGGGACTTAGAATCTTTAAAGGGGAAAAAAAATATATAATATGTAAATGTATACTGTAAGCCTCCACAAATGTTCGTGCGAATGCACACGTACATATTTATAACGTCGTTGTAAAAGGGGGAAAAAATTATGTGCGCATAATCACCCATATAATTCCAATAATAACTAATGTATCTAATATATTTTTGAAGGCACCTGAACAAAAATAAGGGGTCAAATACATATTGTGCGTAAACAGGTGGTAAAATTGAATGGCTAACGTTTTTATACATTCGTTTTTGTTTTTTCTTTGCTTTTTTTTTTTTTTTTTTTTTAATTACTGTTGATAGATTTATGAAGTTCGTAAATTAATACTTCTTTTAGTATTATAATGGTGATGTTAACTATGTAAATGAATCTGTTGGAAGGGAAAGGAAAAAATATGTCACATGTTACTGTGCTTTTGCTACTATACTTTTGTAGCATTTACTTTTGTTTGTATCCTGTTTTTCTGTTCATTCATTTTTATTCACTTTTGGTAGAAGTAATACTTGTGTGATGCAATGTTTTTATCTATGCAATAATAGGCCAGTAAAAGAAAAAGGACAACGGTTATTTGGTAATTCACACACAGCATGCTGTAGCAGACGTGGGAATATTTGTATTTTATACCAACTGATAAAAGGTAAAAAATAGGGAAAATAAGAAAGTTGTGTGTACAAGTCTTATAAGATTTGTAATTCCATATTAAAAAAATATGTTTTGCAAGAACACATTTTAGCATCTTATGTACAATTTGTCAGAAGAGAACTCAGAAAACTGTTATGGACATAATTGTCTTCATAACCTTGATCTTCGTATAATATTTTTCTCCATTTTTTCTTTTTCTTAAAAATAAAAAAAAAAAAAAAAAAAGCTTGTGCACACATATGTATATTTTTTTGTGTGTATCTTTTGGTTATTCAAGGAGAAATAAAAGAATGTACATAATTGCTGCATAATTTTAAAGTATTTCATTGTACCATTTCTTTTTTATTTTGATCATTTACATGAAAAGCATTTTTCATAGGCCCAAATTTTGGACTTTCATTCATTTTATGACCCATTCATAAATTTCATGGACGTTTTTCATAAAATTCTAGCTTGCACAGGCGAAAAAGCTAATCTGTTCATGCGATTTTGTGTGTGTACATAAATATATCTATATGCGCATGTTCGATATGCAGAATATTCAAATGATGTAACTAGGTTAATCCATGAAAATAATTCGGAAATAAATCAAAATACAATTAGCACTTCACAAAATTTAAATATGCCTCTTAAGCTGAAAAAATTGCAAATAATGTTTCTTAATTCCACTGTTTAAATTATGCCTTCACATTGTTAAAAAACGATCAAAAAAAAAAAAAAAAAAAGCATGCCACTTTGTTATGCGCATCCTTTTTTTTTTTTACCAAGTGTGAATATTGAAAGGAAAAGCGATTTGTATCATAACTGCGGTATTTAAGATTACGTGTATATGCGTGCTTGTACACGCTTGAACTGGTGTAAGTATGGACAAAATTTTGTTCCTAAGTTTTGGGATTCAGAATAACCCTTTTTGTGCTCCATGTATGTGCTAATTTTTCACCATTTCTGGCTCGATTAAAAAAAAAAATAGCAAGGAATATTTATGAACGGTCATAATAAAACATTTGTTACCATTATTTTTGTGTTGAGAGAACTGAAAAGTAGGTGAAAATAGTTCAGACTAAAACAGTGCAAATAGGATTATGATCACCTTTGTTTGCACTGCAGTATAGTGTGGGTATATGTTATTGTGTGTATATGTATACACGCCTGTGTTTGAAAAGAAAAAGGAAACCAGTCGTGTGACATTGAAAAATGCTATATATGAGAAAAAGTGTAAATCGGTTATTCCTTTTAGGGAAATTAAAATTTTTTCATCTTTGGTGGAATACGGAACACATTCATTTTAAAGCAGATCACGCATTCGCTTTATCCATTCTGTGGAAGTGCACTAAAATGATTGGCTTTAAAAATAATTTAACCAATATAAAATTGCCACTCCTGCAAAAATTACTAATGTAAAATGTGTAACTGTCATTTGTGAAGCATGCTTTTAACTTGTTTTAAATAAATTTATATCTATAAATAGTTTCTTCGAAAAAGGGAAAGTTGCTCATTATAGACACGGTAAGAAGGATTAAAGTATCTGGAAAAAAAACGACTTCTCCCGTGCACGTAATATAACGTGCTAATATATAGAGCAGCAAAGGTGTGAACAGTGGGTAGATTGTTAAAGGAAAATTTCCAAGGAGTGCTCAAAATTTGTACGTCAGCATACGATAACATGAGAATACACTTTCTCTCATTTTATCCTTTCCCCACCCCCCTTCCTTTTGCCCTTGCCTTATGTTGCAATTACCAAAGTAAAAATTGATACTCCAAATGTACATTCCTAAAAATTTCATTTTTTTTACTTTCACATTTTTTCCCCTTTTTGCGCTCTTCACATGTTTAGCTTTTTTGGGGGGAGAGGAGTGGAGAGACACGCTTCAAGAGTCCATAGGCAGAAGCATTAGATTCCATTTAAAAAATAATTTTGTTTGCAAATAAAAGTGCGCTCCCACTTCATCTTAAGGGTTTCATAAAAAGGATTATAAAGTTATCACCATTATGAGGTAAACCTTTCCATTGCATTGATTAACAGACGAGAAAAAGGGATATGCTCACCTTGCCAAAAGGTATGCATGTACGTACGTAGCTAGCACATAAGCTGCATGCGTGCAAGCTGCTTACGCGGATGCATGTGCATATGTATATGTATGCGACTGAAAAGAGGGTAGGAAACGCATTGGCTGTTTTTTTTCAGCATTTCACGAATTCACGTGTTGAGATCATTTTAGAAGATATATTTGCGACCCTTTTTATTTTCTTCCATTTTAGAAATAAATTTGGAATTATTTTTAAACGTTAAAAGATTAATCAAATTTTTTTTTTTTTTAAATATTTTTTCTCCAATTTTACCATTTTTGCATATTTCACAGGAACAAAAAAAGCGTTAATATCAAAAAAGGTGTAATGAGCACACAATATTTTTAATTCCTCGCACATTCAACAGTTTACCTTTCGAAGCATCTCAGGAGTGAAGTCTTGAAATGATGAAACGATTGTAAAAACATCTTTAGAAGAATACACAAAACAGGTGCATATAGTATTTGCGCCGTACGTATACACGATCGTACACCCCTTACGGATATCTGACGTTTATGAACCGCAGAAGCTGGGTAGCTACGGTGTAGCGGCAAAGTGGAGACGCGAAGATGATAGTGAGGAAGCGATCTATTGGCGGCACACCGCTGGAGCAAAGAAAAATGAGCGAGAAGAAACTGCAAAATATTACAATTAAGAACTACGAAATTAGTAGCAGTAATGGGAAGCATAACTTTTTCGATTATTATGGGTGCATATACCCATTTAATATGCCGATAAGTTTGTATAAGTACCCCCCAATATTTGGCCATTGCAGTTTGAGCGATTTTCAGGAAATTGGTGCAAAGAGACTTGCCTTACTACAATTTTTGGACACATGTACAATTATGGGAGAAGATGAAAAAGAGCAATATAGCAGTAGTGTAAGTGCAAAAAAGATGGAAAAAATTTATGCAAATAGTAATTATATGGAAAATAAGAATAAACAGATAAGAAAAAAAATTTATGAATACAAATTTGGCATACAATCTATGAAAAACTATAGTAAAGAAGAAATGGAAAATATAATTATGACAGATTTGTTATCACACTACATTTTAAGAATAGCATTTTCAAAAGATAAAGAAAAACAACAATGGTTTTTGAAACAAGAATTAAAATTATTTACCTTCAGGTTGAATGAATTGAAGAACATTAATGTACTGAATTCGCAAAATATCACTGAGAGTGAAAGGGGTCTAATCCATTTGCTCAAAAGAGAGCATCTAAACTACGAGTTTATTTCCAAACCGGTAACTACATTTGCCTCCAGTACAGGGGGGGGTATCGGTAATGGTAGTGGTGAGGGAGATAGTGCGGAAAACTGGGACAGGTACACATCTTTCATCCAGAATAGGGATACCATAGAAAAATTATTTAAAGTTCCATTTTATCCAGATGCATACTTTTTAGTAAAGGATCATAAAGTATGCGTTGAAAAGGCAATCGCATACGTACCTGATATTTATCTAGATGCTATCCTCATTACGCAATTTAAAATAAATATTAAAGAGTCATTTAAATATTTAGAAAAAAATGAAAAGCTTCTTTTGAATGTACATAATGATAGTAGAATATCTTCCTTCTTATCAGCTTTACCTAAAGCTTATGTAGCAAAAGATTTTAGACAGAATTATGAACATACACAAGAAACAAGGTTAATGCCACAAAATTTGTATAATGTATATAAACAATCTTTTCCACCTTGCATGCGCAGAATATTCGTTAACTATTTAAAAGAAAAACATATTAAACATTGGGGAAGACAACAATTATGGTTATTTTTAAAAGGAGCTGGAATGACATTAGAAGAAAATATTCATACCAATCGATCTATATGGTTACAACCAGATAAATTTGATAAAGAGCATAGATATACTATAAGGTACATGTATGGAAAAGAAGGAAAAAAAACAGATTTTAGTCCATATAATTGTTCAAAAATAATTAATAATTTTCCTATCCCTTCTAGTGGTGATACACATGGATGTCCCTTCAAAAATTTTGATGAAGTGCATCTCAAAAATCTTCTTTTCTTCTTTGGATTGAATGATGACCAAATTAAGGCTATAATGCCACTAAAAAAGAATAATGAGTATCAAATGGCTTGTGTGAAATTTTTCATGGAGACTCACCCCGGTTCCGCCGGCGATGGGGTTGGGAACCACCCCAATTCGTACTACATCGAGAGTAGAAAGTAGGGAAATTAAAAGCGCAATTGGCAGTGCTATTTTCTGTGCAGTAGCCATTCGTTTCTGATGTGCTATCACCAGTATATGTACAAATTCGTTTATTCAAATAATGCCCGTTTTTTCCCCCAATTTTAGGTATTACAAGGCAAAGACAACAAATTCGGAAAAAACGTAAAATTGGGAGGAAGCGTGCATTTACCTTTTGGCTTAATAGGGAGGAACGCTAAAACAGATGCTTCCATTTACACGTCTGTGCATATGTAGACATAAACAAAGTTTGACTCCCCTTCCCCTTCGCGTGGCATAAACAGTTGGAAAAACGACTCCATCGTAGTGGAAAAGCGACTCCATCGCAGTGGAAAAGCGACTCCGTCGTAGTGGAAAAGCGACTCCGTCGTAGTGGAAAAGCGACTCCATCGTAGTGGAAAAGCTTGCCCATACGCACGTGTCATCCCAACCGCTACCCATTCCGTTTGCATCTTCCGAATAAGAGCACTTTTTAAACGTTTCTCAAAAAGGTGTGTATCGCTTATTTTTCCCCTCCATGAATGATCAGGTCTATTTTGCTCAACAGTTTGCTCAACATTTCGACGTTTGATGAATACGCATTGGGCGAGCCTAAATCGTTTTGTATATCTGCTCCGATAAGCTCTCCTTGGTTATGTTCGTTTTTCTCTTGGTTTGTACCTTCTAGTGGTTCCCCCCCCGAGTAGCTGTTATTTATAAGTGGGTTGCTCTCAAAAGAGTAGCTACATCTACTGCTATGTCCAATTTTGGTATATTTTTCGTAAATTTGATGAATAAAAAATTTACACAAGTTGAAAATTTCTTTGGAGGATATACTGTTGCAGTCTAAATCACAGCATCCAACTCCTTCTGTACAAGCATCAATAAGTGTTTGATTGAAGGTTACTTTTCCAGCATAATTTACACTCATCTCTGTGCACATTTTTTCGACTGTATAATTTGATATAAAAATTGATTGATGCATATTCTCAATAATACCCAATATGGGTATATTAGTTTTTTTACAAAATTCTATCTCTTTTTTAACGTCACATATGGATAATATATGTGGAGTTGTAACAATTAAGCACCCATCTAAATTATATTTTAAGTATGAACATATGGTTAAATGTTCATCACTTGTTCCTGGAGGTGTATCTATAATAAGAAAGTCTAAGTTTTTCCAATATACATCACATAGAAATTGTTTAATTAAGCCATTTTTTTTAGGACCTCTCCATATTACTGGGTCATCAAAATTTGGCAATAAATAACCAACAGACATAATAGACAAATTATTTTTGTAAATTGGTACCCATCCATTCATACTATAATTAACATCATGATTTACTGTTTTTGTCAAAATGGGAATTGAAGGACCACATATATCTATATCTAATAAACCAACTTCATATCCCAAATATGAAAGAGTAAATGCTAACTGAGATGCAATGGTTGATTTCCCTACTCCACCTTTACCTGACAGAATAAGAATTTTGAATTTCACATTTTTTAAATTTTCTTCAACTTCATTAAATATTTTTTCCTTTTCTATTTCTTTTTCTTTTTTCAACTTTGGATCACTACATATTTTTCTATTTGGACATCCAGCGCACACTTCAGACTTTCCCGCTTGCTTACTATCCATTCCTGGACATTCCCCTGGAATCGACCCAGAGGAAGCAACGCAAGAGTTTCCTTCTATATCCCCTACTCCATCTGATACATCTTTTTTTTTTTTCTTTCTTTTTTGACCATGTCCCTTTAAATGAGACACTGCACGTGCCGTTACTTGAGCTAGAATCTCCTTTACATTTCCCCAACTGGCGAAGAGATAGGTGCCCGCGGCTCCTGCTAGGACCCCAAGCAAGATAGGGGTTATGTTCTTCTTCGTATAAGTGTACATCTTCATTATGCAATGTGGGAGTATACTTCTCTACACGTATATGCGCGTAAATTTATTTGCAGTGACGAATGTGGACCTTCCAGCTTGGAAATAGATCTCCCCTGTAAAGTTTCTACCGTAGCCACGTTAACCTTAGAACGCGTCAATTAAAGGAGAAGAGCCACGCGTTTTTGCCTTTCCCCTTTGCAGTGTTTTCCATTGGCATAGAGCCTTTGCATACGTTTTGAAAAAATGATAAAATGTGGAAAAGCAAGTAATGCAAAGGGGTGAGAACGAATAATATGCTTTGAACATCACATACACGTTGGCTGCTAAGTAGAATTTATAAATACAACCCGTTTGTTGTACGCCCTACGTACAATGCTCTTTTTATTTTATTTTATTCTATTTTATTTATTTTTTTTTTTTTTCTTTAATTTGCAAGAAAAAGGTACAGAAGGGAGTAGAGCGGAACACGGTCACTTGAAATTATCCCTGGACGCTTTTCCTTGAATTTAAGTGACGCTTTAAATAAAGTGACAATTTGTAAAAAAGTAAAGAAGTATCTCTGCTTACGTTTATGTTTATTAGATATGGCTTATGGGCTCGACCATATGCATGCGCATCATTCGCAAAAAAGGTGCGCAAGCGGAGAAAAAAAAAAAAAAGAAAAAAAAAGGGCATTTTCCTCTTAGGATACATACGCATGTATTAGGAGTGGACATGTAATCATTAAAAAAAAAAAAAAAAATCGTGAGTGCATTTTTTTCTATTTTTCTACATGTGCGTAATGGAAGAACTTCCCAAAAGTGGAAGATCTTTCGTCGAAAAAACCAATCTTTCCATTGATTCTCAATTTATCTTTATAAAAGAAAAAATGTTATCACCAAATTGGTATAACCCTATAACACAGTAGTCGTTTTCTCCTAACAGGAATTTCTTTAAAGTTCCACCGTGACTCTGGAAAGGCCCGAAAGGGGACATATCCCATATCGCACATTACAACTAAATGGGAACATAATGGGATGCCGGTGCAGTGAAACGTGCGCGGTTAGATAAAGAGAGGATATATAGACCATACCATGGATAGACAAAGAACAAATATGAATGGTGAAACATCTATATCACTTGTGCAGCTTCAAATAGAAGGGAGTTTTTGTGAGGATCATTGCGTGAGAACCACTGATGATATGGAAAAAAAAAAAAAAAAAAAAAAAAAAAAGGTTAGAAGAGTAACTTCCCCTGTAAACTGAATTTTTCTAGAATATTTTCACCATATTCTTCATAATCTTGTCTTGTTACGCAATAATTGTCATAGTTAAAGAGTTCCAAAAAATAATGAGAACCTGAATATACACAATATTTTTGTAAAAATTTCCTCTTTAAAATATGTACATGAACAACAGTTTGGTTATAAAAACAGATGTTCTTAATTAAAATGTATAACTCGTTTTGTAATCTTTCTCGAAATCCTCTTATAATGCTACAACCACCAGTAAGATATATATGTTTAAATAGTTCTTTTCGAAAATCTATTGGGCATTTTTGTATTGTATTATAAATTGCTTCCTGTAAAGTTGTATATAAAAAGATATCATTGCATTTAAAATTGGTATCATATAAGTGCATATTTTTATAAGATTCTGTTTTTAAGTATTCATTCAAATGATATTGTGAAAAAAATATTTCAGTTGCATTAACAGCAGATGAATATATTGTATTAAAACGTAATTCAAATGAGTTAATCAAATATTTTTTTGGTTCTGTTTCATATAGTATAGATAAATACTCACACTCTTCTCTACTTTTAGGTGTAAAAAGACGTTTCTCTTTTGCAATTTTTGCAATATCCATTGATATTTCTCCCTGTTTTATTTCTTTTCTTTTCATTTCATCAAAAATTTGGTTATCTATATCGTATCCGCCTATATAGTATATATATGTCAGGTCAGGTAGGGGAATTCCATTTATCACAGGAGTACAAGACGTCTTCGTACTTCCAATCTGTACAATAACTGCAGTAAAATTAAACAGATTAAGCTGTCGCAATGTTAGAAGACATTCACTAGAATATTCTTTCCTCAAAGATGTTTTTCCAACCATACAATTATTCTCCCTTTCTGGTGTAATGTTAACTTGGGTACTTTCATCTTTTGATCCTACATCCTTTTTTGTTACAGAATTTCTTCCATTCATTTTTTTTCCGTCCATATAATCCTTCTTCTCCTCTTCTGTCTCTCCATTCGGTGGACTACTTTGATGATGATGTGGCGAAACGTGGAAATTGTCTTCCATCTCTCTGTCTTCACTTCCCTTGTCTTCACTCCCCTTGTCTTCACTTCCCTTGTCTTCACTCCCCTTGTATTCACTCCCCTTGTCTTCACTCCCCTTGTCTTCCATCTCTCTGTCTTCACTCCTCCCATTGTGTACATCTCTGTAGTAGCTAATTCCTTCTTTATCTTTTTTTAACTCATCTAGAATTATCAATGATGAGACAAAGGCAGGTTCCCTAAAGGCAACTTTTTGCACTTGAAATGTGTCAAATAAAATATCCCCAATAGTAGCAAAATCACTCATACTATTTCTGCTGGAAAAAGGAATAAACACGTCCATATTTCTTAAATTAATTTTATATACATTGCAAAAACAGTGGTATATGGATTCTTCTACAATATCGTAATTTTTATATGGTGGAAAAACATAACCTAATTCTCTCCACGGTTCTGTCACTTCCATTTGAGGTAACCTCAAACTTTGTAATTTGTAGTCATATTTGTTTATTAAACCGACTTTATACGAATAATTACCAAGCGTTAATAGCAATATATTATTTTCCAGCCTTAAATAGTTATTTAACTTTATTATATCACTACATGTTGTGTTAGAAAAGCTACTAAAACTAATCCTGTTATTTAGTCTTTTCTTCTTTTCGCTCGACGATGGGGAATTATTCAGATTTATGTGGGACCCTATAGGGTTCTTCAACTTTATGTACAACCTCCTTGCTATCGTGTCATTCTCAGGGAAGATCCCCTTGTCTTCCCCTCCGCTCATTTTCCCCTCAAATATTCACCTTCCAGTCTCTTGCTATAACACCTCCTTTTTCGGCACGTTCAGTATAAAACTGTACGAAGAAATACCTGTGCACGTCAGCAAATGCGCATGTGCATGTATGCCCGTGCGAATGTGCATGTATGACATTGTACATGCGTTAGAGTGCCTATTTTCCTATCCTCTGGTATGTCGTTCAGTTAACCCACATCGTCTCTATGGCCCTCTCATCTCCTCACATGAAAGGCGTTTTTTCTCTTTCAAATTTGCTGTCTTTTTTTTGAGTTTTCGTCATACCACATGGGAAAAAAAAAAAAAAAAAAAAAAAAAAAAGGAACGCAAGGGGAATATCAACAGTGAGGATGCTGTATGGTTAATGTTCCTCCCTTTTCGTGTGCTATATTTTAGGTCAAGATGCTTGTTAATTAAAACATTTTAAAAGAAAAGTAAAAACAAAATTGTGCCAAGAAGAAATTTTAATGAGTTGGAGAAATTGTACAAACATATTAACAAAAAAAAAAAAAAATAAAAAAAAATAAAAAAAAAGAGGGCATGCAAGGTGGGAAAAATAGGTGAGGACAAACATTTACATTATCCTACAGCACTGTTTCCTTTTAAGCTTCTTGCTTTGCTTAAATAATTGTTTCGTAGTGCCTGGAAAAGAATAAAATAAAATAAAATAAAATAAACGGGGCAAGGATGAATAATGACCGTGCGCTGCTATTCGTAAAGGCGAACAGGTTAACTTAGTAGGCTACACAAATATACCCCAAAGGGGTATACTGATGTGTGATGATGCATTGTAGGGATAATTGCAACGACGTGGTGATGCGCAGTAGCAGCAGGAAAAAATTACTCGAAAGGTCCTTGCTCTTGTCAACGAGGACGTCCAGGTTTTCCCTATTCCGGATAAGCGTGTCCATGGTTACTCTTACTTTTTCCTTTATGGGAAAAACGGAAAGAAGACATGAAAGTGGGGAAGCAAACACAAAATGGGTATATATAAAAAAAAAGAAGAAGCTAAGGATACAATATAAGCGGTTAACGTGGTACACTAAAAACGGGACTTAATCGTAAATTTTTTCCCTCCCCCAGATTTCCGCTGATATCTCCCATGTTTACATATAAAAAAATATGCATACGTATATATTCTACGCGCAAACATCACATCAGCTCATTCGTAAGTTGCTCTTTTCTTCCTTTTTGTTTAAAGGCTTACTATGTTTTCGCTAATTTTTATGTTCGTCTGCGCGATCGCATCACATGCCAGGGGGTCCTTAAAAGGAAGGAGCAAGACTCACACATTTTAGAGGAGAGCCACTGTGCACATACGCGCATATATAGACGTACTTGTATGAACATGGAAGTATAGACACAAATGTAGACATCCCACGCACACGCCGCGAAAGAAAGGCAGCAACGTAACAAACAAATGACAAAAATGTCTTGAACGGCGATTAGCAAAATACGAACGATATGTCTCCAACTGCGCAGAAAGAATTACCTTATATTTTTCTAGGTAGGAATTTAAATTGAAAGATATCTTATTGTCTTGTTTCACTTCTGACCATTCTTTTTTCGGCACTGAGCGTATGAAGTCCATGTATATCTCGTTAATCATGTAAAAAGCAACCCTACAAAATAGTAGTATATGTGTGCATATAAGTGTACGCATGCGTACATAGGAATTGCATTTAACAGGGAGTGTTATCCATGTAAACAACACGGGATGCACTGATTAACAAGATATTTTTTTAAAAAAAAAAAAAAAAAAAAAAAAAGAATGTACCGATCCGGGTAATCATCCGTTGCTATTACTACCGGACAAATATTATCCGAGTATTTAAAAGCAAAAACGATGTTGTTCTCATGTGTTATAATTTCCTTTGTATTATATTCTATCTGATTAATGGCAAAAAAAAAAAAAAAAAAAAAAAAAAAAAGGGTACCACGATAAAATAGACACAAAGTGGCCACAGAAAAAGGGCATACGGAGCCTCAAACTGAGGGAAAAAATAAACGCAGTTTTTTGGACTAACCCTGGAGGGAACTGTTCTTGCTACAAACAAGGCAGCTTCTTTAAATGCCTTTTTCTTAATAAAAGAATAGCTATAACAAGAGGTAAATTAAGTGAACGTACGTGTGCATGTTGACTCGAGTGTATGTATATGTCTGTTATATGTACATGCAGCTCGTACTTATAAGCAGAAGAGTCGACCGTTGAGCTAGAACATAGAGACACAAGTAATACAACACAACAACGATGGACATTTCTGAAAACCTTATTTCACATCGTTGTGAAGGTAAAAACTCGACTTTTTCTCTTTTTCACTAACGCATTTAAATCTGTAGCGGTGCAAAGGAAAATGACATCGTCTACATGCCTTGTTAAAACGATTGCTAATAAGTTCATCTTATACGGAAAAATGGAAAAAATCCCAAAGGACCAAGAGGAAAGGAGGATGTTGAGGCAGATATGCTTCTTAAAAAGGGGGGAGGCGCTTCATAATACTCGATTAGTTCTACGTACGTATATCCTACGTATGTGTCTCTCTCTAAGCGCATATTCTGCAGATTCGCAGAACTCTGCACACACAGCTGCCACGAACGGACGGATAGGGAGGGGGGGGGTCTATATGTATGTGCAAGAGGGCACTGCTATACAGACACGGGCAATACAAATAAGGCTCAAAGGGAAAGAGGGGGAAAAAAAATAGACATCCCTCCTAAACGTTCAAAGACGAGTGCGAACATGTATATACGTATGAATATGCACAAACTGGTAAATGGCAAATGGCAAATGGTAAATGGTAAACGGTAAACGTTAAACGGTAAACGGTAAACGGTAAACGGTAAATAGTGCGTGGTAAGAGTAAACAATAAACATTACACGGTAAAAAAATATTATATCTCTGTATTAATGCTAGAAACGGTATAATGGTAGAAAACAAGTTATATACACTCTTTTTAATTTTCCAAAAAAAAAAAAAAAAAAAAAAAATGATAGCAAAACTCCCCCCTATGTTACGTTCTATCATTAGAAAAAGTAAACGAATTACGAAAAAGGAGCGAAGTAAAAATGTTTTGTATGTATATGTAAACAAATGGAAACAGGAAAATCAAAAAAATAAATTTCTCCGTGTGAGTTGAATAGAGCGAATTATTTTTTCTTTCACGCAAAACTGCGCCAATTGCTTAACTCCATTTTTGCAATTTGTTCAAAAATCGCGTACTTAAGCGAATTTTCCCTGCTGTGAGAAATTGCGCCACTTCGCAAATTTGTCCTGTTATGCATTATATTCGACGGGATTTCTTTTATTTGCAACTACACAGCTTTATATTGAACATACGGCTTAATAAAGTATTGCACGGTTTTTGCTTCACTCAGTGGAAATTATTTTTTCCACCTTTTTTACATCTTCGTGAACGCATCGAAAGTACGCTACGACATAAATGCGCACGGGTGAGAATAGCGTGGCAATATTTCCGCGGGTCACCTTTTTTCCTTTTTTTTTTTTTTTTTTTTTTGTCCCTTTCTCATTATTTTACGTTTGTTAAGAAATAAAAGCCTTAAAAATGTATATTTTTAATTTTACATATGTAAACATATATGCATATATATACTGCGTATATGTATATATATGTATTATATATTTTATTTTTTCCCCTCGTATTTATGTTCTTTTAGCTGCGTTTTTCGTAGCTAATTTTTTTTTTTTTTTTTTACGAATTTTCCTTCTTTTTCGCAAAACAGGAAAAAAAAAAAAAAAAAAAAAGTTCGTCCCCAAATTGGACAGTAGTGGCAATTTCGTTTAGCACATATGAATATAGTACAAACCAGCAGAGAGTGACAAAATGAGGCTATTGTGTTTTTGTGACAGCGCGTTTTGTGAGCATGCGTTTTTGAGTTTACGTTTTCGCACTATCCCACTTTAGTGCTTGCATTGATTTTCCCTCTCTCCCCTGTACGTCTTGAACATTACTTACTGAGGGAGATTCCCCCAGGAGTGCCCTTGCAAAATGTGAATGCAAAATGGATACCGAATATGGAGGAGAACGAAGCTTTAGCAGGTACATGTGGAAAAAGGAGGAGATGATACCTTTATCTTACAACAAGAAGTACCTCGCAGAAATAGAAAGCGGACATGAGAAATATCAGAATGATTCCTTACTATTTGCAAATTGTAATTTTTACATTGACGATTTTGTTAGTTTATTTTCTCTCTATAATTCTGACAATGTAAGTAACATTGACAGAACTATACTTCACCCAAGTGAACAAAGTCAAATGAAAAACGCCAATAGAAATTATTATTTTATGAACGAAACGAATGGAAAGACTGTAGATAGGTACGCCGACATAACGGTGGAGTCTAAATCGGTTATTTCCTGCAACCGTGACCGGGAAAATGGGATTTACCCCCGTCTGCAATGTGGTGAAGTGGATGTAGCAGATACCGTGGATATGCCAGACGTTTTGGACAGAACACCTATTAAAAGCACTTACTTCGGCGATCGCGAATCTTCACGCAGTTACGCGTTTGATAGCTTTATGAAGACCTACGAGAGTGCCTACTCCTGCAAGCGCAGCGTGCAGGCTACATATATTAACAAGAAGGAGCAATTGGAAATATTAATTGTGCAAAACGGAGGAACTATACACAATGCGTTAACGAGTAAGGTGACACATATCATTAGTAATAATATGGCACTAGGTTCGAAGAAATACATGGATTATAAGAAAGCATTTAAGAAGTCTAAGGTTTTTATAGTAGTAGATAAGTACATATTTGACTGCGTATGTTTGAGAAGTCGTTTGCCTGAGCAATCGTATTTACCTTCTCTTCTACGATATAATAGTCGCCAAATTACAGAGTTTTTTTCATTTAAAAAAAGAAGTATACAAAGTAATGGTATCAAGGATCAACGAAATGCAGATGCGCCAAGTGAGGAAGAGAAGCGGGAGAATAACAATCCGTCTATAAATGATATCTCCGAACGGGGAAGAGACGAACCGAGTGAACATTGCACATTAAGGGACATTCAGAACGATGTGATGAGCATAGATAAAAGCCGAATTGGTACTACTCTGACAGGAGATATGAACATAGTTAAGCCGAGCACCCATTTTGAGAATGCGAGAAAGGGATATGTGCAAAGAAACAAACATTTGCAAATATTAAACATACAAATGAGTTACGAAAATGTAAAGAAATATATAATATATAACTGTTTGGACTATTTTAAGAGGTTATACAAATTTTACCTTGATAAAGAGGTAAAAGAAAATATATTCCCTAATGTATCTCCCAATTTGCATATAAACAAAAACACCTTTGAAGAGTTTTTAAGAAAGTACAGAATTTTGAACCATTTGAGTGAGCAAGAAATAAGGTGGATTAAACAAAAAAGCGGTATAAATATAAATATTAAGAATGTGTGGGAAAACGATATCATCCATTTTTTTTTTGACATTGTTTTGAAGACTCGTACTACCAACCGCGGAGAGGGTGGAGAGATGGGATGTAATAACGACAACTGTAGCAGCGCGGAGGAGAGTGCGTCATCGCACAGGCTGATAGACAGTGTTCGAGATTATTTACACAACTCTAGGTTGTATATCTTAGGCAATTGGAATTACATAACACGTGTTTTTTTCAATTTTGAGGATATAAAAGAGAGAGACAAAAGAAAATGCGTGTATTTCTACATCGATTTTGACAATTATTTTTTGAATGCGAGTGTAAAATGTGGTAATTCGTTTTATTGTAAAAATAGAAATTTTAACGGTGAAATTTTATGTGTATGTCATAGTTTAAAGAAAGAGGAAAGTTATGGGATAATAAGTGCCACAAATTATTGGGGAAAGAAAAATAAAATTTTTAAGGGAATGATAAAAGGAGAGATAACAAAATTGCATAATAATAAGGATATACATTTTGTGAAATATAATTTTAGTAATATACTAAGATGTAGTTATCTCTTTTTATTAGTTCTTATAAATTATTCCAATAATGTTAGAGTATTATCTGTAGATGAATCTATTTTTCAACTGTTTTATGAAAAAGAAGAAGATATCTTTTGTATTGCCAAAAATATATCAGATGATATATACAACCTTACTAATTTGCCTGTGTCTATAGGCATTTCAGCTAGTTTGAACTTATCTAGGAAAGCACTCAAGTTTTGCAAAAAACGTTTTTTGTTTTTTGACTTTTATCATCACTTCAGTATATTTATACGGAGAAAGTGGCGAGCCGCCCAGTGGGGAGAAGCGGCGACAATGTGTGGGGAAAGCGGTGGAAACGCTAGCAGCAATAGCAGTAATAGCAGCAATAGCAGCAATAGCAGCAATAGCAGCAATAGCAGCAATAGCAGTAATAGCAGCAATAGCAGCAATAGCAGCAATAGCAGTAATAGCAGCAATAGCAGCAATAGCAGCAATAGCAGCAATAGCAGCAATAGCAGCAATAGCAGTAATAGCAGCAATAGCAGCAATAGCAGCAATAGCAGCAATAGCATCAACCGCCCCGATGTTGAAGGCCTATTTGACGAATACGTCCTGTTCGAAGAAGGAAGAAGAGAGCAACTGCAAAGTACAGGGAAGACGGATGAAAAGATCACAGACGAGGAAAATAGCTACTTTTTGAACTCTATGAGGGATAATATAGAAGAAGAAGTGGAGCATATTTTTGACGAGTTTATTCGAATGAAAAAGGAAAAGGGAAATTTAGAAAACATTTTAGACATCTTTTTTGAAAATATAACCCATCCTGTAAGTAAGTATTTTTTTTTTTACAAAAAGAATGAACACTATTTGGATATATTAAAAAAAATAAACTATTTTAATGGGGATTTTATTTATTTTAATGTTTACTACATTTCTGTTAACGCATCTGTTGAATTGTCTCAATCAGAAGGAAATAAAATAGAATCAATTATAAATAAGAAAAAAAAGGATCTAGATAAAAATGAAGAAAAGAGAAGTATAAACATTAGTGTAAATTATGGTGTTAGATTTCAAAAAATAAATGATTTTTATTTTCTGATTTATTTTATGACTAAACAGTTATATATACGATTGAAAATTAAAAATATGAAAGCAAAAAGTTTAAGCGTTAATTTTTTTGTTAGGGAAGAAAATGAAAACGTTAACCCAATGAAATATTTAGGGAGGGGAAAAGTTATTAAGGTAAATCATAAAATTAAGTTAAGTCATTACACAGATTGTTTTTTTCTATTTTTTTTTAAAATTATTTACAATTTTGATATTCTAGCGAATAATTTAACTGAACTGAGAGGTGTACAACTTATATGTTCAGACATTGTAAATGATGAAAAACGGGACTATGTCAGTAGGAAAAGCATTTTGTACTACTTTCATGTCGGAACTGAAGGCGAAAATGTAAAAACTCCGGAAGGAAATGAAATCGTAGGGGGAAGAGATCAGACCTTATCCGATTTGCAATATCCTGGGGAGAAGCCACAGGAAGGGGAAGAAGAAAAAAAGAAAGACACACATGAAGGAATCCCCAAAAAGGAAGGATCGAATGATAGTCCACTTAACCGTACCAATGAGATGATAAGCATGGGAAAAAAAAAAAAAAAAAATTTACCTCGCAATGTGCGGAATAGTAACTATAAGGCAAATTCCATCAAAGAGAAGCGGAATGAGAAAAGGACAAACTTAACGACAGTAGGGAGAAGCAAAAATGGAAGGAGTGTACGTGTTAGTTGTGATCCTTACGAAAAAAGTACCCACGTATATAAGCATATAGGTGAGAGAAGCATCCTGAGTTACTTCATGAATAGAAGAAGTGGGAAAGATGAGACTTCAGAAGGGAATCTCATTTCCTTATCGTTTGAGGGGAAAATTGTGAAAAATGTTCAAGAAAGGAAAGTTCACTTGTCTTTGAAAAAAACCAGAAATCATGTAACTGCTGGGACAAATATAGGGAGCACGAGTAAATTTCCCAAAAAAATACACATTACAAGGAATTACAAAATTTCCGATTTTTTTCCAAACATTTTGGTTAAGAGAAAAAGAGAGAGTGATATACATTACGATGGGATGAAAGAATATATGGGAAAAAGCATGATAATGCAGGAAAATATATTTGATAGTATAATTAACAAAAGAATAAAGAAAGAGCAGAATATAAAGGAAGAAATAAATTGTTGCTATCTATGCTATAAAGAAATACGTGAAAATGTATTCGAAAAACAAAAGGTAATGCATAATAATAATCATTATAATTGTGAAGAAGAATGTGCAAACAATATTTTCTGTTACACGTATGTTAGTAATTGTTTATACAGAATTAATCAAAAAAATGAAACATTCAATTTATATATTTTTATTAAAAAGATAACTTATTCTTACATTTCTTACTTTAATAACGCTTTTGACAAACATGACTGTTCAAACAAATCCACAGACGAGTACTACCTGCACAAATTTGTGGCCACCATTATAGACGACCTTTGTGACAACATGCACTCCAAAAGGTTGATAGATATCCTGCATAAATTTCTCAAAATTTTCAAGTACGTCTGGTGTTTGAACGGACTATCTTTCCCTCCCCTACTCGAGAATGCCTTCACAAAGTATAACGTTCACCAGTCTGGCCCCTGAGGTTTTCCTCCTCAGAATGGGTTGTCACCCATCGCACGTTGTAGTTGCGCAATTTTTTCGTTTGCAACTTTTTTGTTTTCCATCATTTGGCTTTTCCCCCTTGCGTTTGAAAATTTTTTTGTTTTCCACCCTTTTGTTTTCTTAATTTTAAGGCTACACATTTTTTTTGCGATTTTCCTTTTTTTTTTTTTTTTTTTTTTTTTTGTTACACCATGGTGCTGCTCTGTGTGCAATACGTACATGCACATGAGCATGCATGTAAAGGGTAAGGCCACACCTCTTTTGATTTTACCAAAGGAAAGGTCATTTTTAAGTTAAGAACTTTCCTTTTTTTTTTTTTTTTTTTTTTTTTTTTTTGCGTTACACTTGAAATAAGCAAAGAACGAGCGTTAATTACATTCGTTTGTTAAGG
>FLRD01000054.1:0-34444 GCA_900088485.1 Plasmodium ovale wallikeri | reverse complement strand
CCCATTCGATTTTTTTTTTTTTTTTTTTTAAGTGGCATAAATGCATTAGGATATATATGCATATGTACATAGCAGAAGTGTTACGAAAGAGAGTAAATTTTTTTTTTTTTTTTTTTTTTTTTTTTTGTATTCTCCTTATTCTTTTTATTTTTCCTCACGTGTATGCACCACTATAACTATTTAATCGAACATTTCTGTACATACGCTTGCTCTTTTTTTTTTACCTAACATTTTTCCATTTATATATACTTGGTTCCCATTTTGTCACATCTCTCTGACTTTACGAGTTTCTTTCTCGTTTTCCCTGTTCCTTTTCCTGGCGGTTTGCTTCCGCTCTCGCTTCTAACTTTTATTTTTATTTATTTTATTTTTTCGTGTTCATATTAAGTCAAAGGTTAAGTGTTTATACATGCGTGATTTTTTTTTTTTTCCCCCTACGAGGCAAGTAGCGTCATTCATATGTCCTTCTTCCCACTCTTTCTGTCTCTCCTTTTGGTACAATGAGGATATGTAAAAAAATAGACCCTGTTATCGACATAGTGTTGATTGGGTTTGGAAAAAGGAGTAAGGTATTCATAGATCTTTTTTTGGAAAAAAGCGAAGAGTTGAAGGGGGTAAATATCATTGTAATATGTAAGGATAATTTTGTATTTTTAAACAGTTACTTGCAATGTATAGAAGTTTGCAAAGACACATATATTGATGTGTATAAATATTGTAAGGAAAGAAATATTCTGTATATTAACGAAAAGATAGAATGTATAGATTCAAACAAGAAAATTATTTATTTTTCATCCGATAGAAATAATTTAAGTTATGATTTTTTACTACTCGATTTTGATTATAAAAGTGGGTATCTACTGAATAGGGATTTATCACATATGAACATTTATCCATATAGGAATAAAAATTTATTTTTTTATTTTGTACATATCATGTATTTATCTTTACTTAAATGGCAAAATGGACAAACGAGTAATATAAAGGAATACTACAAGTGGAAATCATTTTTTTTGAAAAGCATAACTGTTCAAAGGTTTTACAATTTTTTTTCGTATAATGATAAGTATGTGGAGGAAATTTTTGATATATACGATGCTGCCTATGTGAGTAGGGACTCACCCAACGAAGAGAACAGTGTTCGTGTAGATATGCATGTGGGAGAAGAAATAGTGCGTACATCAAGCGAGGAGGTTACTACCAACGGAGAGGTAGCTGCTAAGGGGGACCCTCTTAAACTGGTGCTTCTTAGTGATGATCATAGATTGGGGAAAGGTTTGTATTTTGCCATTTCCGAAAATGTGAAGAAACATTCAGCACACACCAAAATAGTGTATGTATACATTACCACCGAATTGGATGTAGACATAGTCGATTTTTGTGATGATTATGTAGTAATAACCAGCGTAGAGGAAGTGTTAAGTAGAGATGACGATAAAGTGATAAAATGTATTGATAAGAAAGGGGAAATGATAACAATTCAATACGATGAGTGCATTAATGTAACCGATTTGAAATACCCCACATACATGTATAATTCTAAACTTGATGAGCAAATTACCCTATCTATTAATTCATTTTGTCAACATGAAAAATATGACACTTTGTATTTTCTAAACCAGGTAAGAAATTACGATGATTTTACCATATGTCATACGGTATACGTAAACATATGTAATAACATTAACAAAAGGGAATATATAAGCATTGAACATGTACAGAAAAAAAAGGACGTTAACAATACCCCCAATATTTTTTATACAAATGCTGGATTTTATATTGCGATAAAAAATTATATGTATTCTACCATTAGTGAAATTGCAAAAAAATGTTTTTCCAACATTAATAATAATACCTTTGTTCAGAAAAAAATTTATCAACTTATGGAAAAAAAGAAAGAAATAGATAAATATATAGAAGAAAATAAAGTAGAAAATAGTGAAATGAACTCCTTCCCATTTTTGATAAATTTTCTCTTCTTCCTTCACAAAAAAATTGTCATTTATTTTGATTTTGTCAAAAGGAAATTTTCTTTCAATTGGAAAGAAAAGGTAGCTTGCAGCAAAAGGAGGGACGAGACACACGACTTCAAGGATAATAGCAGTACACACTGTGACACCAGCAGGAGTGGTAGCAACAGCAGTTGTAATGTCAGCAGGAACGGTAGCGAAGATAGCAGCAACGCAATACGCACTGATCGCGAATCCATCAGCCGAATTAGTGCTCTTGCTGCTACGACCAATAGGTGTGATCGTAATGGCGGTATAGGCGTTGTTGGAAGTACTGGTTGTGATACAGGACTTAGTAGCTACGCAGGGAACACACTTCCAGTATACATGTACGATATGTACCTGAGGGAATACGAAAAAAGGCTCATTGTTAGTAAGAAGACCACTTATAGAATATCCCAGATGGGGGAAACAAAGGGAGGAATAACCCCTTATGGGGATACTTCTAGTGGACTGATTGTCATTGTTCAGGATGAGGATTCAAAATGTGGTAATGTTGCTAATATTTCGTCTACGGAAAAGGTAAATTTGTACATTAGGGAAAGCATTGAAAAAATAATAAATAGAAATACATGTGGAGGATGCGGATCTAAAGTGCCCTCAAACATTTTGTCGAACTCGCTAAAATCGTTGAATATATACAACTCTCCAAATGTTTACTTGGGAGTAGAAGGAACTGATGATTGTTGTGTATTTGTCCATAGCAAATCTAAAATGGGAGAAGAAAGTCCTGCACTTGTTCAAACGATAGATTTTTTTAAATCTTTCATTGATGATGAATATATACTAGGAGAAATCATTGCAATCCATTCTTTGTCTGACATTTATAGTATGGGCGGAATAGGTATCTGTGCTCTATGTGTATTAATTGTGAAGGATAATATAGAAAAGAAGTTACAACAAAGGTTAGAAAATATTTTAACTGGATGTTGTCAAAAATTGAAAGAAGAAAAATGTGTATTGAGTGGAGGACATACGTGCGCAGGAAATGAAAATTACGTTGGTTTGGCCGTTACAGGGAAAATCAAAAAGAAAAAAGGTAGACGAGTTGAACACGCTCATATGGAAACTTTGCAGGTGGATAAACTGCGCAATAAAGACATAAGAGGGAATGATAACTGTTCAGGGAAAATTTCTCCTTCTTATCATTCAAGTGACGTCTTTTCGAGTGAAGAAAATGTCAGTTACGATCAAGAAGATAAAGAAAAAATGGAACAATTTAAAAAGCATGAATTACTAATAGATAATTACCTTTTCCTTCCCAAAGGCAGTAAAAAAGTACAAGTAAGTGATGTTATAATTACTACAAAAATTTATGGATTCGGATTTATCATGGCTGCACATATATGTAAAAAAGCTAAAGCTAGATGGATTTATAACTGCCTTGATGAAATGTTAATATCGAATAGGAAAAGTGGTTTATACTTTTTAAAAAAAAATGTGAAAGCTTGTACAGATGTTACTGGATTTGGTATATTAGGTCATCTTAATGAAATGATTAAGTGCTCAAGAAGGGAAATCTATCTTAATTGCAAAATGCGCGACGCGGAAAGAGTGGAAGCCAGAGGGGATAAAGAGGAAGGTAAAACTACTGGTTGGGACAATACTAGTGATAAGGTTGACACACCATTAAATTTTATCGGAGCGAAAATAAACCTGAACAACATTAAGATCGCAGAAGGAGTACAAGATTGTATTGAAAAGAATATATACTCTTCTATGTATAAAAAAAATCACTACTTATGTAATAACATTATAAATTTAGAGGAAGCAATGGCAAGTGAGAAATATGGAATTCTCTTCGATCCACAGACAAGTGGGGGATTAATGGCAATTGTAGCAAGGGAAGAGGCAAATAACGTTATATTGGACTTGCAAACATTAGGTTATAAAAATGCTGCAATTATAGGAGAAATTATACATGTACAATATGACAAGTATAAAAATATGTCCATAAAGGATATTTCTCTGAGTGACTATCTAGATACGACAAATTCTGTATATGTTGAATGCTGACAAGAAAAAGACTAGTGCAAGGCCAGAGTAGAAGAGAAATGATGGAAAAAGAGACCTTTAACATACATTCCTCCCCGACCTCGCACAGCCGCAGATATCCATGTATATGCGTGCTGCAATTTTACCCCGTTTGTTCGAATCCCGTAGTTTGATATTTCCTTCCATGAACTCATGAGTACAAATGCATGCGCGTGTTGCATTCGTCTGAACGAATAATGCCCCCGTGGGTTAGAAAAAAGAGTTATAAATATTCCCACTTGGGATGCGAAAAAAACGTTGCTTCGACGGTACGCATAGATGCAAATTAACCAAAAAAAAAAAAAAAAAAAAAGAAAAAGAAAAAGCATGCATATGACACACAAAAGTGCCAACAAAAGGCGCACACAAAAGCGCGCGCATGGTGCGAATACACGAAAGGATGATATATGCTTCCTTTCAAAAAATTTTAAAACGAACTAGTGCCAACACGAAGAGCGACTAACTGATTAGAGCCGCCCCTTTTAATTTAAAAAAAAAAAAGTTAAAACTATGAAATGAACGGGATTGCCATGGATAGCGATTCGCGAAATGGGTAGTGCCCCAAACAAAATTGCTAACTATACGGGGTATGCATCAATTGTACATGTTAAGCGACGGATACACGCGTAGCGATTAATCGAGGGAAGTCCGGTGCAAAACTAGATGCATTCGTATTGATCAAGATTGAGTTCTTTTTTTAGTCGGTCTTCAATTTCATCTTTTCTGTTTAGGAGTTGTAGTTTTTGCATTTTGACCTTTAAGGCATTAATTTTGAAGAGGGCACATAGATAGGTTAGAGAAAAGAGCAATGGGAGAACAATAATTACAAAAATAATCAAAAATATTAAAATGATAGAATCAGTAGTGTTAATGTAGAAGTGAGCATTTATAATTTGCATGCCTTCAAAATCGTTTTCATCTGAATATAGACAAATTAAATAATTCTCATTAGTTTGTAAGTCATCATTTTTAATATATGGTATGTAGTAATTAGGAGTACTGTTATCATTTGTAAAAAAATATTGTACACTAGTTTGTGTTACATTTTTTTTATCTTTTTTTTTCAACCTATTTAATGGACCTGCACCTAATATGGCATAATTCCAAAATGGAGGGCATTTTTTGTCCTTATCGTCAAAATCTCTTGCATATTTAATAAAGGTCAATCGATTATATGCAGTTATATACTCACCTGTCATAACAAAGTGGTAATCCCAATTTGATGTTAAAAATGATTTTGTATATATTGTATCATAATCATTTACATTTCTTTCTATATCCGTTGGATATGAATTAAATATAACTTTTCCTAAGTAATACACCGACTCTTCTCCTGACATATAACATGCATGTAAATCTAAAGGAGGTTTTTCATCCTTTGATTTTTTCTTATTATTGGTAAAATATACTATATAATTGTCCGTATTTACAACTACTGGGATGTTGAAAGTCAAAAAGAGTTTCTCTAGATAGGCCTGAGAAAGTTCCATATACAAAAATAGATTTCTAACCGAGTAATTATTTTCCTTATAACATACTTTGTACACATTCGGTGAAGAAAAAATGGTTTCAGGACATTTTAACGTGTCCCCTTTTAGTGAATTTCCTTTTAACAAATCTTTCTTAAGTACAAATGCTACACATATCAATTCGTTTTTTTCAGTTGGGTATTCAGTCCAATCTCCCGTTATTTTCATAAAACTTTTTTTTTTGGGAAAAAAAATAACTTTGTCATCTGATCCATTTTTCTGTATCTTAACCGTTATGAGTATATCTTGCAGTGATAACTGTGCCACATATTTGTACAAATACGTTTTGTCTATATGATTTGAAGAATCATAATATTTTATTCGTGTTAAATCCTGTGCATACTCTATCTTTTCAACCTCATCATGCAAACATAGAGCAAAAAACTGAACAATGCAAAACAGTACATGCAAAAAAACCAAAGGCATGAAAAACATACTCAGGAAATGGCTTTACTCATGGATTCAGTAGTGGCATGAAGCCAAACGGTGGCAGTTTACGGTCTTGCGCGAGGGGTACACGAAGTTCGAAAAAGAACTGTCGTTACGGAGAACACATACGTGCTGAGCGCGCAGTTGCGTGCAAAATAACCCAAACACATGAATTCGTGCATGCCAACTCGAAGTGGAGAGCAGTCACGTAGTCAAGTAATTATGTAGCTATGTAGTTACGCAGTTGGGTTACCCTCGTGAGCTTCCAAATAATCTCACATTGTTGGACTAAAATAGGTAAGCTCTATGTAAATATTTGGCAAAATTCTTACGGGGATGTATTTTTTCTTTTGTAAATGCATATTACCAATAGGCTTTAAAGCGATAAAACAATAACAATTGTTAACAAACTTTGAGAATTTGCTCGCTCTCACAATATATTATTTGCTCTGCGTTATGCTAGATTTATTTTTACGAAAAGGTGGACTACCTCTCTTTTTTATTTTTATTTATTTTTTTTTTTTTCTCGAGAAATTGCTAAATGGGGCTTTGCGAATGTGCCCTTTCTCTTAACCATACGTAAATTTTTTGGTGTGCTTACAAAGGGAAGTAATAGCATATGATAATGCTAACGTAGGCGCAAGGAGGAATGACTGATAATATCCTCTGCCTTCAAGCTAGGCTTTCCCGCTCGAGAGGAAAAAATCTCATGGTCAAACAGAAAAAGGGAAGGCTAAAATTACGAAAAAGGAGAAGGGGACAAAAGGTCGAGAAAAAAAAAGGTTGCAGATTGAAGTTTTCCAAGTAAAGCGTAACCTTGAAAAATGCAGGTATATATATTCTTCCCCCTTCCCTTTTCTTCACTTCCCCTTTTTCCATAAAATGGTGGGGGATTTTTATGAGTGCGGACATTCTCGCTTCTTCACGACTGTTATATGTAGACTAGCAGTTTAACAGGTTTCCATTATTCATGTACATATTCACATAATAGATAAAAAACTGTAGTGGCATATCTTTCTCCAATTTATTGTAATTCACGCCCGTTTTTTTTTTTTTTTTTTTTTTCTTAGAAAAAACATTATTTATAATCATTTCAATTGCGTTTTCTGGTGAATTTTCCAGTTTACAAGTTTAACCTTTATATGTATATGTACATATGTATAAAACCATGGAATTTTCAATTTGTAAAGAAAAAAGGGGAAAAAAGCCAAAGCCTTTTTTTCCTAATTTTACCATGCATTTTTGGTGCAAAAAAAAAAAAAAAAAAAAAAAAAAAAGTGGGAACAAAAAAAAACGTCATACGACTTAAAAAATAAAACAAAAAGGAAAAATTATGGCTCAGGATATACGCACACAATACATACTTTATGGTGTGCATGCTGTTGATACTTGCGTATTACGTGTGTACTACGCATGTATAATCGTGCATGCAAAACTGTGCAAAAGCATCTCTTGTGGGTAATGGGCTTTCACAAAAACTCCTTCGTGGCAGTTTTTTTTTTTTTTTTTTTTTTTTATCATTTGGTTTCTTTCTCTAAGGGGTGATAAGGAAATTACATACAAGAAGCTTATTCCGTACGTGTATATATTGCTGCACACAAAATAAACCAGGAAACTAAAAAAAAAAAAATAAATAAGGGAAGTCTAGTAGGAGAGTGCTGACAAAGAGAGCTGTGTGTTTCTTCGAAATGTTAAGAAAAATTAACACGTGCGAATATTCTGAGTCGGCAATTTCTCTCCAAAATTTTACGGTGCCGTAAATAGGGTAGAAAAATTAAGGGTCAAAATGCGCTTTCTCCTCTTTCGCCTTGTGCGTAATTAAATATATACACACATATATTCGCGCGCTGCAAACGGAATCCCCCTCTCCCTCTCCTCTCCTTGACATCTTATGCAGGCAACTGCGGTTTATCCTTTTCTCCGAGGAAATACTTAAAAACGCACTTTGTCTCATTTTTCGAGTGTCGCAATATGTACAAAATATTTTTATCATCCATGATGTTTATATCCGGCATAAAAAGCTGGAACTCGTTTAAAAATTCCCTTTCTTGAGCTGTTAAACCGAGTGATAGACAATCACAGTACATATTTAGCACGTCCTTTCTCATTTTATACTCTTCTAATTCTATTATGTCAAAACAGTTTTTACAGTTTACTTCATAATTACCTATGGCATTAATTTCGTTTAGTAAAAATTTATGATGTAACAACTCAGATAATAATTTTAAATCTTCTTTGGTTAATTTTTTATTTTTTTTTATTTTTTTTTTTATTTTTTCTATTCTATTTTTTTCCTTCTGTTGTAACATCTTGTATTTCATGCTATCTTCAATATCACAATAATCATGTACGTATTGATTATTTTCATGAACCATATCTTTTATGAAAACATTACTTCCATTAATATTTCCAGATGTATTACTATTTGTCGTTAATACATTTTTACTTAAATTATCTTCTTTCATATTGTATACATCATTACCATTTGTATCCCTTTTTACATTAGTCTCTTCCAAATAATTCTTGTACTTAAACGTTTTTATTGCTGCGTTTGTTTCTTCATCCTCTTCACCATATCCATCCTCTTTCTTACACCGTGTCAACATAGTACCTCTACCATATTGTTCACTCGCTACATATTCTTTCTTCACATTTTCATAACCGTACTTTGTTTCACTCTCATTGTTATTACTAACCCCCAACAATCTGTAGTTATGTTTGTTTCTATATTTGGTACAACTCCTCTTTTCTATTACCTCCTCAAACTCATCTTCGATTTTCACATTTATCGATCCTTTTTTCTGATTTTGTTCCTCTTCAAAAATTTCTATCACTTCTTCTATTTTTCTTTGCTCTTTGTCCTTTTCATCCTGATCAATGCATACAAGTTTGCTTCCATCTAATATGCCTGATCCTCCTTCCGCACCTACTGCCTCATCTTCCTTCTTCTCCTCTTTCCATTCCTTTTTTACATATATGTGTTTAGCATTGAAGGGGTGCACTCTCTTTCCCTCTTCTTCTGTTGCTCCTGCACCTTCTTCTAACATATGTTTTGGCTTAGTTTCCCCACATGTCGTGTTGCCTTCCTGCATCTCCTGTGCTTCCACCTCCTCCTTCTTGTTTTTCCCATCCTCCTCGTCCTCATCTTCCTCATCTTCCTCGTCTTCCTCTTCCTCTTCCTCTTCTTCCTCGTCGTCGTCGTCGTCGTCGTCATACTCATCGTCCTCATCATCTTCCATGTGCATAATATGATTTTCCGCGTTTTTCAATACGCTGTACATATGCTGCTGCATTGGGAAGCTCCCAAATTTATGCTCCTCATTTAACACAGCTTCTTCGTTCATGTCCTGCTCTTCATATTCCACACTTGGTTCAATTACCCTCTTATTTTCTTCTATCTCTTTGTCAATACCCATCCCTATCACTTGTTTGATCAGATGTGGTTGTTCCTCTTCAAAATCGTCATCCTCATAATGATCACCTGTTTCGTCCTCATTATTATGTGGGTCCTTATTCTTTTCTTCAAGAGTGCAATTAATATGATCAACGTTTCCATCTTGGTCTCCTTTTTCCTCATTTTTGGAAACGCCATTGGTGTAATCATCTGGCAAAAGGGGGAGAACATGGTTCTCGTCGTCCGGAGTTTCAACCTCATTGGACTTTGCTTCTTCCTTTTCCTTTTTATCAACAGGGAAAGTGTTTTCCTTTTTGTTTTCATCTTTTTCGAAACTACAAAATTTGCGCTTTATGAAATTCAACTGGTAATTAAAATAGTTCATCTTACTCTCATTTTTGCACTTCCCTTTGATATCCTTTTCCTCTTCCAAATGCTCCGAGGTATCTTCCACGTCGTATTTCTTTTCGTTTTCCTCCTCCATGCAAAGTGGAATGGAGGAGGTAGCTACAATGGAACTTTTTTCCTCCTTTGTCACGATGGGAGTTACACCAGGAGAATTTCCAACACCGTTACATACCTCCGCGTTGCGCACGAGTATGTCATCATCATCATCATCATCTCTACTTTCCTTCACACCTACAACAGTACCCAAAACGGAAGCCGCCGTACCGTTTGACGTTTGTACCTTCTTCGTGTCTCCCATAGCCCTACTGCTACTATTGTTCTTCTTTCCACTTTTAGCAGTGTTTCCTTTTTTGGTGTTTTTCTTCCTTTTGAAAACTTGGACGAAGTAAATATTTTTTGTTTGCTCCTCGACGAAAAAATTTTTTATGAATTCCTTATTTTCCGGTGAAAGCATTTTATCCTCTAAAAAGTAGTTCACACACATCTTTGTGTTGTAAATGTTGTATGCTGCTTTATCAGAATAGAGATCATAAATAGTGGGATTGATATTTCCTTTAATTTCTTTTTCTATGTCATTTATATATTCGCATTCATTTTCATTTCTTCTTAATTTTTCCATAATACAATTAATTGTATATTTCCTTCTTTCTAATTCTAAAATGTTGTTAATAATACTTTCATTTTTATTTTCCAAATTGATAGTACCTGCTAATATATTATCTACCTTTATTCTGTCAAATTCTATATTGTTGTAGTATTCATTCTCTTCTTCATCTCCCTTTACTCCATCCTCACCATCTTCATCCTCCTTATCATAATCGTAATCATGTTCTTCAATGTTATGTTCTCCTCTATCATGATGACGTCTTCTATTAATGTTACTACTACCTCCTTGTCTTCTTATTTTTCCTAATTTCATTTTTTTCGAAATTATGTTCTCAATTTGTGTAATTTTCTCTAACTCATTTTGATTACAAAGAGAATCCTCATTGTAGCTGTATTTTCCATGCTTCAAGTTTTTGTTTTTACCTTTACACAAATTGTACTTACCATACATGTAGTACTCATTTGGGTCTTCAATAATTTCAGTCACCTTACTCTTATTATAGTGGTTTACAAAATCTGCGTGAAGACTTTTCCTCTTCGGGTAAGACATCTTTCTATTAAACATGTCATTTTCACGCAAAATTTTCCTCCTACCCAATCCGCTGGTTGATTTGCTACCTATTCCTCTGCCAAAGGGGACCCCAATTCCACCTTGCATACCATTTGGCAAATCGCTGTGTATTCTTTCCCCCATATCCCCTTCGCTATTACCCCCCATACCATCATGCGCAACCTGATAGTTGTAAAATAAGCTATTCCTTCCACCCTTACTACGAATAACATCTTTTTGTGAAAAGGGGGTAATACAATTTTCGTTCAAAAAATTATACTCACTTGCATTTTTATACCTACCTACTGGTGGAACAATATCAAGTGTATGTTTACTAAATACATTATTGTGATATTTATCTATCATCATTTTGTGATGATTGCATGTACGAGCTATCCTTTCCATGTCCAACATATGGTTGTGACCATTTTCACCCTTGCGTCTTTCCACCTGCATGCTACTATTACTTCCGCTACCATTTGTGAAACCGATTTTACCCCCGCTCTTACCAACGCTATGGTCGTATGGGAGAAATTTGCTTTCGTACACTTTGTCCACATCAATGATACAGTTACCCAGTTTGTCCCTACTATTTTCTGTATAAAGCAACGGGTTGTAATTACCTCCTCTACTCCCTACTTCGTTGTAATAGTTCAATATGGAGTTGTTACATTTCATCATTCTTTTCTCCTTCTTCGCATCATACTCTCCTCCTCCTCCTCCTGGATTCCCATAAAGAGCAGCATATTTTCTCTCGTGTAAGTCATCCAAATCGATTATGTTACTAACACGGTTGTTACCTTTGTTCCCGGAAATATCATTAATGCCACAGTTGCTTTCGCTGCTGCTATGACTATTACTACCGCTTTGCTTTTTACATCCCGCGTTTACTTTTTTATAGTACATATACTTCTTTTCTTGCATTTTGTCGACATCAATAATGTTGTTAGGAAGAAATTTTCCCTTTTTTTTCTCCATTGCCATTAAATTTAGTTTGTTTGGAGCTATTACATTTTTACTCTTATGAACCATATCGAAGCCATGTAACTTCGACTGAGGAAAATATAAATTATTATTTTGAAATGATGAATTGTTGAAAGGTTCCATGAATTCATTCGGTACCATAATAAATCGAGAGGGTTCAATAATATTTCTTTTACAAATGTTTTCCGTTTTTTTTACAATTTCTATTTTTTTACTTACACTTAATTTTTGTCTGCTCCTCCAGCAATCGCCCGAAGTGACACCTGCACCTGAGACAGTGCCAGACGCAACAGCTGCTACAGCGGAAGGGGGAGCGCCTGACACTGATGCAGATATCGGTGCAGATATCGGTGCAGACATAGATGCAACTGCTGATGAAATCGGTTCGGCAGTATGAGATCTAACAATTCGATTGGAGTAGCTTGGCTTATCTAAAACCTTCTTTAAACTAAATTTATCTTCTGATTTATTTCTATTGTAGTAGTAATATAGGTCATTTTTTTTACACAAATTATGTTCATTCATATTGTTAATATTGGGTAGCGAAATAAATGTACCCTTTACATGATTGCTCATCATATGATCTTGCAAAATTCTAGCTCCTTTTTCTACTTCCATATTGTTATTGTTCTCCTTTAGTTTATAATCGAAATAATTTTTCCTCATACTATTCGATAGATTTTCCTTTCCAATATTTTCGTAACTACTTTTCAGTAAATTCCTACTATTTACATTTCGGTACATGCTGTTGCCAATACGGTTGTTCTTTAATCCAAATTGTTCGCTCCCAAAAGAGAATTTCTCCTCAGCTACATTTGGCGTTTTATCCCCCTCCTCCAAGGGCTTCTTTCCCCCATCCATCAAACTCCCGTTCAAATGTGTCTCCTTGAAGCCGAAGTAACAATTGTCCTTTCGTTGGCTGCCGAACTGTCCCCCATATTTTCCACGTGGGAATGGGGAATCACCAGTGCGGCCCTTGTGACTAAGGCGATTGTCGTTTTCATCCTCCACTTCCACCACTATCTGAGCATCTTCCGCGTCTTCCACTTCTTCTCCTTCCATCAACTCCTTATATGCAACTCCAAACATTTCTCCTCTCTTACCCCCCTTCCCTGCGCCCGCTTCACAGCATGCGCAATCATCCTCGTTTATGGAAGCCTTTTTGCTTTTCTTTTCTCCACCGTAAGTGATAATTTGCCCCTCTCGATTGCAAATATTGTAATCAAAAAAGTCGTGCTTCTTATTAATTTTACACATTTCCTCGTTCCCCTTTTTGAAAATTTGCTTCTTCAAGGTTTGTTTACCAAAAAGGGGGCTGTTGCCACTTGTCTTTTCAACGCTTTTTCCATATCCACATTCATTTACACACTTGGTGCTGTTCTGTCTTCCCTTAACAACTGTGTTTAATTCGTTTTTCAAAACGCGATTCTTCACAAAGGCGTAATTAAAATGGGTTCCCTTGTTTCCATTATCCTCAGAAACGCCAACACCATCACCAACCACTCCACCATTATAACTTAATTTGCTCTGATAACAACTCCTTTTTGATAAAAGGGGGGAACTATTAGTTCCTACATCTCTTATGGCCTCTTTGCTACCGAACAGGCAATTTTCCCTATCGGATACATTTTTCAAGGCAGGGAAATAGCTACCATCACGATTGTCATCACTTATGCAAATGTTTGGGTTCTCTTTTTTGGGCAATTTCTGCAGCATGGAGTAATATTTCTGTATACTTTCTTTACTTCGAACTACGTCACATGAATCTCTTCGCAAGGTTAAGTAATTTTTGTTTGGAAAATATTTCGAATGTTGCATAAGCATATGCTTATTCTGCAGATAATCGTTAAAGTGATACCCCTTCTGGTTCGACGCCATCCGTTCGTCGCATATACTTACATTACCAACAACGCATGTATTGCCTCCTTTTCCCCTCCTTCTATCCATGCCTGAACTTTTACACTTCTCCTCGTTGGGAAGGATGATACAATTTCGGAGGCCCCCACTATTACCTCCCGAGTCGCTACCATACTCAATGTTGGCCTTCTCCAAACTTGTCGCGTATTGAAAACTTTTCACGATATTATAATCACTTTTATTTTCCTCTCTTATATTTTCGAAACTTCCCTTTTGTGCATTAAAAATAAGATCCTTATCATCCCTTTCATTTTTACCATTCATAAGAGCATCAATTTGTTTATAACCTCCTTCCATGCTGTATTTATATTTATTTTCCGCGTCCTGCATATTTTCCCAATTGTTATATCGTTCCACAGATCCACAACGATATTTACCACCTGATCCTTTCAACTTTTTACCACTAAATTTTGTTTCTCTACTGTCAAAATATTCCTTTAACTCGTAAGGGGAATTATATGAGTTTAAACTACCACATCGTTGCGTAAAATTTGTCGAATTTTCCTCATGATCTCCTTCTGCTCCATCTCCTTTCTCCTCATACTTTTCTTCTTCGTTATTATTCGATATGAACTTGGATATTTTTGAAAAAAAATTTTTCAGCAAAAATTTCTCATAATAATACGTTTTTTCGTCATATGTATGTTTCGCTGTGTTTTCCCCGTTATCTTTCTGCTCCAATATTTGTCCTTCCTTTTGTCCCGTATTTATTCCCATCTCTTGGACTCCACTTCTATCGACTGTTTCTCCCTCTTCGATGTTCAGCTGTTCCATCAGTTTACATTCCACCTTTGGTGCGTCCTCCTCCACTTTAATGACTAGTCTTTTATCCACAACATCGTCTTCCCTTTGTTTCTCCTTCGTTCCTTCCTCCGTGTGTGCCTTTTCGTCACTTTGGTCATTTTGGCCATTTTCGTCATTTCCCGCACCGTGCTCGTTTCCTCTTATTTCCCCACTTTTGTCCATTTTTCCCGCATTCTGCCAATCCCAACCTGAGGAAAGAGGGCTCTCCTTTTTAATCCTCGGCTTGTTAATACCAAATATGTCAAATGTATCGTATTCGTCATTATATTCTGCATTGTTAAACGATTCTAGTAATTTCGAAGAGTTACTAAGCCTTTTGTATTGTTCCGAAATATCATCATCTGGGCAAATGTTATCATTTTTTGGATAACTTCTATCTATGTAATCATCTGCGTCGAATAGGTTTTTGCTTTGTCTCCCATTCTGAAGCATCCTTTGAGTTCCATTTTCATGTTCATATATTTTTTTTTTGGAACAAGATGAATATTCTTCCGTTGGGAAAACGCTTGCATGTGCAATTGTATAATAATTTTTATCTAAAACTGTATTGTTATTTTTTTCATTATTTTCAAATGTAATAGGGTCATAAAAAAGTTTCACAGAGTTGTAAAGGTTATTAGAATCGTATTCATGTTCGCTTTCGGTAAATAAACTGCTAGTCATATTTTTATTGCTTCTTCCAAAGTTGTTACTACTATTTGGAGTATTTTTATTTTCACTCAATTTCTCGCTATTAATTACGTCATCATTGTTATTTTTTTTTGCATATTTTGAATAAAATGTTCCAAAAAAATTAAAACTATTTTTTGATATTTCAGTTTTGGGTGAGTTATGCATACTTTTTAAACAATATTTAAAAAAAAAAAAAAAAAAAAAAAGAGGGATAGGAAGGCACGGACAATATGTCGTAACTTTTCGTGCAAAAACATACACTTAAACATGTATGTATATCTTTGCAATGCCGCGATTTCTCCGGGGTGCAAATGTACCAATGTGCATATGAATGCAAGTTCACTCGAAAGCATGCACAGTGGAGGTATATACATACGACATGTGTGTACTTCCTGTATATATATATATATATATACATATATATAGATATAGGCATATAGATATATAGATATAGATATATAGATATAGATATAGATATATAGATATAGATATAGATATACGAGACACGTGCACTTTATCCTGTTTTCCAGAGCACGAAACTTGCTTCCCACCACACGAACGATAGAATTTTCAAAAATAAAACAAACGTCTAGAATTGCCCTGTATTCTAGCTAGTCATATATAATTTGAAAAAAAAAAAAAAAAAAACATTACAAAAATTGGCTAGATGTATATATATATGTGATGCACATCTTAAAACACGTATATGCTAATACATATATACAAAGGTACATATTACACTTTCCGTGGGGTTAACGTGGTACTCTACTTTTGCGTCTTTTTACTTATGCGAATGATACATTTGGGGGGGGTGGGGAAGAGGGAAAAAAAAAAAAAACATCGCAACGTAAAGTAGCGAAAAAATGAAAAAAAAGGAATGGGCAAAAAAGTTTGAATGACATGATAAAACTTGTTAAATGGAATGAACTTGGGAGCAAAGCATTTTAGAAGTACTCATGGTTAAAAACCCATTTCATAAATGCAATTTTAAAACAATATATTAGCGTAATTATTTTTACTTCAATTTTTTTACAATACATAATTTTTAGAAAAGATGGGGAGGGTTGGAGGAATTTTTCAGGGCCTCAACAAACGTTTTCATTTATTTCTCAAGCAGTATGCCCATGTACCGTCATACATACGACTAAAGGTGCACAATGCTACGGGAAATAACAGTAAGGGTAGCGCTAGTAATGGTACTAGTTAGTAGTTGTACTAATATCCTTCACCGCATACATGATTAGAAGCGCAAAACAGCGCAATCGTGTAATCGCATAAACGCGTAATCGCATAAACGCATAAAACTTATAAAACGTATAAAACATAAAAAACATGTAAAACATAAAAAACATGTAAATTATTCTCTAAAAACATTTCGCAAAAACGCAAGGCTGCAATTATATATATTTTCAAAATATATACATACATACATGCATACATACATATATACGTACGTATATACATATATATTATAGTATATAATAATGCATATAAAACATATGTAAAATATAATATGAATATTGATAAAAAAAAATTCTATAAATTTTGTATTTTTAAAATAATGCAGAAAATAACTCGTATTTAAAAAAAAAAAAAAAAAAAAATTATGAAAGCAAACAATTGCAAAATAATAAAATAAAAGGAAATTTTTTTTTTTTAATGATAAAGAAAAAAAAAAACAAACAAAAAAAAATGTTTTTTTTTTTTTTTTTAATATGCTTTGTTCAATTTCTTTTAAACTATAAAAAAAAAAGAAAAAAAAAAAAAAATAGGTTCATGTGAACACATACGCATAATTTATAATGGTGTCCACATATACAAATAATAAGTATATATAAAGTATGCAATACGCATATGGATTATGCAATTATGCGTAAATTGTACTCACTGACAGAAATAATTTAACTGCTTACTTTTTTAAAGCCCATTTTTTGAGTCTATTCGATATTTTTAGTACAATAATTTCTTCGTATTATGCATTTTTTTTTCTTTTTTTTTTTTTGCGTATATATGCTAAAATTATGAGGAAATTGGTAAAAATCCAAAAATTGGGGAAAGTACAAGTACTGTAACCCATAAGTATAATACGCAAGTAATCGCATGTAGCGAATACATTTTTACGATACGTTTTGCGCATACAATAATTACTCTGCGCATTTATATTTTATATACTTCAATATGCGTACTTTATGAGTATTATTCGATATGCGCAATTCAAGGTGAGTATGCACTGAATTTTTTATTATGATCCTAGGAAAAAAATACTCATTTTATTTTACTTTATTATTTATTTTTTTTTTTTTTTGGAATTGTATAAGATAAAAAAACACTTGCGCACACTCAAAAATTATTACCTTTTCTCATTTTAACGATTTGTTTTTGCATCCCATTTGCATATTTCTTTTCGTACCTTTTCACAAACATTTTCGCCCTTTTTCGTATCCTTTTCGTCCCTTTTTCGTATCCTTTTCGTCCCTTTTTCGCATCCTCTTTTTGTACCTTCTTTTTTTTTTTTTTCGCACCCTCTTTTCGTACCTTCTTTTTTTTTTTTTTTCGCATCCATCTCGCATTCCTTTTCTCACTTTTTTTTTTTTTTTTTTTTTTCTCAATTACTTTTTGTTTCCCTTTATCCTTAATCGTTATCACTCCTTTTTCATTAATGCCCAGTTTAGAATAAACCCTTTTATTTTATTATTTTATTTTTTTTTTTTTTTCATTTCATTTTATATTCCACTTACGTGCCTTTTTTTTTATATTGTTTTTACTCCTGTACATATGCTTTCACATACTCTTTTGTGTATCCCCCTTTTATTTATCTCCATTTATTTATTTCCCTTTTTTTATGAGTCATAAAAGGGCATTTATCGAACACATCACGTTAAGTTCTACGTATGCATGAGTTTGTATTATCCATGCGAATACGTACTTTATACTTAATTTTTATGTATACACATTTATTCACACCTTTACGATAAAATATGTTACTTTATGCAATTTTTTTAAATTCAGTGATTCGCAAGTTTTTATTAATTTTTTTTAAATAAGTTTTTAATTAAAATAAATTATTTTTAATTGAAACTAAATGTTCATACAAATGTAAGGTATAGGAAAAAATAAAATAAAATAAAAAATACCAATAAAACAAAAGAGAAATGACACTTATGTATTCATACATATGTGATAATGCCATTTTCGTGTGAAGGAAAATAAGAAGGCAAAGAAAATGCCTCTCCGTAAGTATATTTATGCATATTGTATGTGTGTAGGTTTGCATGCGGATACGTAGTAAACAATCACGTATGTTTATTTATGTACGTGCACGCATTGGAAAAATATTTCCAGTATTATTCCCCTTAGGCTTAAGCGCATAGGAAAAACACTTTTATATAACAAAATGTTTACAAATTAATACATTATGGAAAATTAAAAATGCATGTGTAAATTGGCACACATTTTACCTACACACCACGCTTAATTAAATCCCAGTTTTCACCCCCCTATAAGGCTCATTCGAATGTTCCTTACTTAGCCGCATTTTCCCCGTCGTTTGCCCTAGCCTTTTTGCCTTTTCCTGTGCTTGTCGTTTGCGTGTATCGTTACATTTGCATTTACATTTACCTTTCGTTTTTTTTTTTTTTTTTTTTTTTTTTTTAATTTTGGCAAAAAAAAAAAAAAAAAAAACAAAACGAATATTTCCCCCTAATTGAAAATGAGCGAATCAGAGCTGCAGCAGCTGCAAGTTCTCTGCGAAGCGATGTACTGGTAAGAAGAAGTGAGAGATATATGAAGAGAGAGTGAAATTATAGAGAAGTGGGGCACAGTAATTGGGGACATAGAATTAGCACTTGGTAGAAGACTACAATTTGCACGCATCATCACTGTTCGAATGCTCATGACCTGTTCTTCCTTCTCCACTTTCCCTCCTTTCGCCCAAGAGTAGTATGCATAAGTGATGAAAAAAGTGAGAGTAAAAGGGGAATTCATAAAAAAATATACTTGTTGTGCTCCTTACGGAGGGAAGTACCTTTCTCCCGGCGTAGAGGCATACAAGAATGTGCTCCACGAGTATGTAAAAAGTTACACTTTTTAATGCAAGGATGGGACGAGATGGTCCGTGTATATGCACATTTGCATGGGCGCATTAGTGCACTGTCGCAATGCACAGTGTTCACTGTTTTTCCCTTCCCCCCCTTTTTTTTTTTTTTTTTTTTTTTTTTTTCCCCACGCGCAGCGGCAACAAGGAGGAGCAGAACCAGGCGCACACGATTTTATTGCCTCTAGTGAACAATGTGGGGAACGTTAGTAAGTTGAAGAATATACTAGGAAGCACGAGTCATGTACATACGCTAATTTTTACAACGTCTGGATTGTTACAATTGATTACGAATGAATGGAATAAGATTGAGCAGAATGAAAAGGATGAATTGAAAGAATTTGTAATATCATATTTATACAATAAAGGGGTGGATTTACTAAATTTGTCATCAAATATTTTGGGAAATTTTGTTAGATTATACGTTCGTATAGTTAAATTATCATGGTTAGAGAATACAAATTATGCATTGATAACAAAACAAGTAGAATATTTTCTACATTCTGTAACTACACATTGGATAATTGGGTTATATATTTATGCTGCGTTAATTGAAGATATGCATCCACAATGTGGTGCAAATTCAGCAAAAAGTAGAAGATGTGCAATATCTTTTCGAGATTATGTTTTAAAAGATATTTTCAAAGTAGGTATAGAAACATTAGAAGAATTTGTTAAGGGAAGTATAAGAATAGAATTAAGAATAGAAGAAAATAGATTACTTATTAAAGTTTTAGAATTAATTTATAATAGTTTATCTTTTGATTTTATGGGTACAATGATTAATGATGAAAGTTCAGATGAAAATATATCCCTTATGATACCTCAATCATGGGATATATTTAATGAAAAGAATATTCCTAAATTATTTTTCGATATGTATGAAATATGTATGTCAGAAGTAGATGATATACGAAATTGTTGTGGAAAATATTGTTTACGTTCATTAATATTGCTTGGAAGTTTACGAAAAACCTTTTTTTCCAATGAAAAACAGAAAATACGATATATGAATGAATTTTTAGGTGGTATTAATAAAATTATTGAAAAAAAAATAGGATTACATGATGAAGATTGTTTTCACGAATTGTGTAGATTAATAGGAAAAATTGATACAAGTGTTAGATTGCAAGAGTTAAGTACTTATTCTAATTTTCTCTCATGGTGTAATAATATATATTTATTTACCATGGAGGGAATGAAAAATTGGAAATACTTATGTAACAGTAAACATTACCTGCTAGGTATATGGAGTAACATGTTAAATATAATTCCTATAAAAGTTATAAAAGAAATTAATAGTAGAACAGATGAAAAAGAATTGCTAAAAGATGTCATGAGTAATAAAAATTTTTTTCAAAAAAAAAATACCATATCGAATAGTTTTAATTCGAATGATATTGATAATAAATATTTAATTATATGTGATTATATATACGATATAAGTATTATTTTTATAAATACAAGATTAGAATTAGCAAAGTATATATGTGAAAAGGGAGATAATTGTGAAATAGAAAATCCACTATATAATGATGTACTACGAAGTGAACAATTAGAATTAATTTCTAGCTTATCAAAATTACAGTATAATTTTATTGGTGTAAAATTATTATCTATTTTTTATGAATTAAAAAATAATCATGAAAATAACCATGAAAATAATCATGAAAATAATCATATTAATAAATCTATATTTATCGAACAAACTACATGGCTTGTTTTTATAATTTCTTCCATTATTTCTAGTAGTGCTATATCAAATATGAAAAGTGCTAATTATGATAATTTCAAAATTAACTCAGAATTATGTTATGTCGTTTTTTCATTAATGGAACAAACCAATAAATCAGGTGAGGTTTTTGAATATCTCGAATTTGCATACCTTAATTGCTTGGAATTGTTTAAAAAAGTGTACATAAGTGGAAAAAAAAATAACAATTTTTTAAAAGAAATGCGTTCAGTTGCTTTGAGAATAATATCTTCCTCTGGTGGAAATAATGATCATTCAATGCAACTTTCCAGTGTTAATAATTTCAACTCAACCACTATTAGTGGGATAAGCGGTAGTAACGGAAGCAATGGTAGCAATGGAAGCACCATTATTCCCTTTCCTTCGGGGAGCAATACAAATAATAGTGTAACTTCTACAAATATGATGAATAGTAATATGAATAACTTTTCTACCCCATCGTTAATAACTAATCAAAATGATGAAGAGAGTAATGATCCACTTATAGATTTAATTATAAGTAAAATTCTGTTTAACCTAAACAATAGAATACAACATGAGCAAATAATTAAAAGGAGTTTAGACTTATTTCACGATTTGGTATCTGGTATGAATATTGTGTGTTTAGAAGATAAAACACCAAAATTAATTGTCTTTGCAAGACTTTTGCTAAAAAATGAAAAAATATTAAAATTGTTACATAATAGGGATAGTAAATTTTTGGAAGTATCTAAATATTATAAATATAGAACTAACTATTATTTAATTTTAACGAAATTATTATTTATGGAACAAAATCTTGTTTCAGCTTCTTTTGAAAAATATATATCTCCAATTAATAATTTGTTAGAATGTATTAAAAGAGAAATAACTATAAATGGAAAAGATATAATATTAAAAAATAATGTAATAAAATTGTCATTTATAGGTGCATTACGAGATTTAAGAGGAATATGCATGGCATGTAACAATGTAGAAACATATAATATGTTTTTTAATTTTTTTATAAATAGTTATCCTTTGGAAGATAATCAAATGAATATATTAACATCGTTAGTGGATGTCATATGGGATACCTACGATATATGTATTCCCTTTCTTAAATTTATGTGCGAATTTGTATATAATAAATCGCAAAGAATTACTTTTCCAAAATCGTCACCTAATGGTATATTATTATTCAAAGTTGTTTCTAACATACTCATTATAATTTCGAATAGCTTATTACAAAAAGAAAAATTCTGTGATATATATAAGGAAAAATATAAGATTATATCTCTTTTGTTAAATATGTTCAACAATTGTTTAAATGGCGATTTTGTTAATTTTGCCATTTTCGATCTTTATAATGACGATATATTAAACAATTCTTTAAATTTAGCTTTAAACATGTGTTTAGTTATTCCTACCAATGATTTGCTTTCCTATATTAAGCACCTAAAGCCCTATTTCTCTTTCCTCGATTTAGTTACAAAAAACTTCTTTCAAAGGATTTTAAACCTTGAATTTCAACTAATTGCTGACATTATACACAATGTAAAGGAGGGACTATGTTCCTTCGACTACACAGTGTCTATGACGTGTTGCTCCATTTTGGATAACATAGTTACTTACATATTCACTAACAGGAAGAACTCCACCGAGCAGGGTCAGGTAAATGCAAGCACCAAGTCGTTGCACATTTGCACGCGTGCGTGTGTGTATACTCTTCATGTACATGTGTACATAAAATATGTTCGTCTCTCCCTACTTTCTTATCGCATGTATGCCTATACTCTTCCCTGTGTCATGTTTCAATCCCAAATGGTACGTTTGAAAAATACATAATTTCCTTTACCCGTGCAGATTATAAAAAACTTTTTGGAAAGTCAGCCGCAGGCCCTTAAGGAAGTGTTAAACTTGATGTTTCATTTGATATTAGGAGGTAAAAATAGGAAAAAAGGCTGAGTTGCGCGAGGAGATGCAATACAATTGCATCCCCTTTTTTTTAACCCTACCCAAGTGGCCCACCGTTTTACCAGAACTGTTTAAACATTGCGTAATTTTGGCCTCATTATGCATTTTATTTTATTTTATTATTTTTTTTATTTTTCGCTAACCATTATAGGTGATTTTGGTAGCACGTGGAGTATGTCACAACCGTTGCTGGGGTTAATATTGCTGGATGCGCAGGGGTATTTCAAAATTCAGGAACAATTGATTTCACAACAAAGCGAGGAAAAAAAGCAAAAGTAAGCAAAAGGGAAAATGCAAATAGTAGAAGAAACAACCGTTTATTTTTTCCTTTTGCCCATTTTCACATTTCTCCGCTGTTTTCCTTTCAGATTAAGACATAGCTTTTGCAAATTAATGGATCATATTGAATCGAATTTGGCTCCAAACAATAGGGTAAAAAAAAAAAAAAAAAAAGTTTAAAATGATTGCAGTTTTGTCTATACATTTGGAAAAATATTCCTTTTGTTTGTGCGCAAGTACATATTTAACTGCACATATTTAACTGCACATATTTAACTGCACATTTGACTGTACATATTTGTGTCTTACAAATTGTGATACTTATTTTTTATGTGCAGGAAAACTTCACCAGAAATCTGTACACCTTTGCCCAAGAAATTAGGAATATTTTAATTTAAGAAAATGGAAAAACGTTTAAATTTATATATTAAACTTATTAGAGCATTTATCGTTTTATTTTATTTTTATTTTTTTTTTTTATTTTATTATTATTATTTTTTTTTTTTTTTCCATTTTATCGTAATAAAGTAATAAATTTTGCTTAAATTTCTTTTCTTTGTTTTTTAATTTTATTACATTTTCACGTTCCTTTTACCCCTCATCCACACCTCAACTTTAACCATAACACTTTTTTTATTTTTTTTATATGTACAATTGCTTATCCCTTAATTATTTCGTTTTTTTTATTCCTTCCCACTCTTTCATTTTCTATATAAATTTTTTTTTTTTTTGGCATTCCATGCATGCATGGACATATTGCTCATTAAATAAAATACCAAATGACGATAAAAAAAAAAAAAAAAGAAAAAAGAAAAAAAAAAAAACCTATATTTATTTTTCTTTTAAAATAAGAAACATAAATAAATTACGTCAATTGTAAATTCTATGTTGACCCTTACTATAAGATTTAACTAATGACCCCTTCTTTCGCTACCGTGAGATCTTACATATTCTTACGATAGAACAGCTGTTGAGAGGAATAATTGCGACGTTGATTTTGTGTCACTTTTTCGTTTATCATGGATAGGCTACACTACAACCTTTAAATAGGGGAATAATTCTATATGGGATATCGCGCAAAGGAAAAAAGTCCCTCATTTCCAGTGTGTGTACATATTAAGTGGTGACCAGAACTAGTGTGTCCATAAGAAAGCGGTGCCTACAATGTAGCTATTCGAAGCATGCTTGTTACCCTCTGTGAAAGAAATAGTAAGAAGGGACAACTAAAATTGTAACAGCCTAAATTCCTACCAAAAAACGTTCGTACATTTTTTTTTTTTTCTGAAAAGAATAGGAAATAAAATTAAGAATTTGCTTAGGAATAATCTCACAAATGCGCTTTCGCCTTTTCTTATGCACCTAGTGCTCAAAATGGATGAGCACTCGATGTGCATGTTTAAAAGGAAGAAAAAAAAAAAGAAAAAAAAGAAGGAATAAAAAGAAAAGAAGGGAAAAAAAGAAAAGAAGAAGAAAAAAAAAAAGAAGAAAAAAAAAAAGAAGAAAAAAAAAAAGAAAAGAAGAAAAGACAGAACAGATCTATTAATAGCGCAAGTTCCAATTGCAAAGTTGCACAGTCGGATGTCCCCTCTACCTTTTCCTTATTTTTTGTTCCCAATTTTCACTATTTACTTTCACTTTTTTTCAAAATATAATTTCATTTAAAAAAGAGTAAAAAGTAAAAAGGAAGCCGAAGCCGTAGGAAAAATGTCTAAGTTAAGTACAATTTTGGAAAATGAAAAGGAGATACGTTTTTGCTCTTGCGTGATAAAATTACAGGGGAAGCCTTCTGAGAAAAATATGAACACATTTAACGAAAAAAGACCTAAGGTCTGGCTAGATTACTTCAACGATATAGTAAAAGATGACCTTATGGATATACATGTTCGAAAGTTGCATGTTTTAAAAAACAACATAGGTGCATACATGTTCCCATTAAAGAATAAAAATTCAAATGTCTTATTGTATAACCCTTTTGACATAAATTTAAGAACACAGGTTAAGGGAAAAAAAGGTAAGTTTCTTCATTCAGAGAAACGCAAAAATAGTACGTATCTTTGCAAAGAGAAAAAAAATAAACTAACCTTTGACGATTTGGTATGGAATAATAAGTTGAAAAAGTATATGCCTGCGCACCCACATGTGCAGAATGTGAAATATTCGCAAAATGCGAAAGGTGTGATGAAAGGACAAACTGACAACAGCGAAGCACGTGATAGCAGGGATAAGCACTGCCTACCACTTTGTAACGACGCAAAAGGGTTAACTTTCAATGGGACATTGAAAACGAGCCCACTTCGTTCAAAGGGATGTTGCAAAAACGGGAACTGGCGCTTAAAATTAAGAGGGAAGGAAAACCAATGTGGAAACGAAAAAATATACGTCAACGAATGTCCGCCTGGTGTAAGCAAAAGCCAAGGACAGAAAGAAGGACGCAATGAGGAACATAATAAGGGAGAGAATATTGGCGAAACGAAACGGACATATTACAACGCTGCAGATATTACGAAGAGAATTTTTGAAAGTAATGTAGAAGAGACAGGGGAACAATTGAAGAGAGAAATTTTATTACAGTCTGAGAATATTAAAAACTTTTTAATGCAACAAAAAGAGGATAATATCTTAAAGATACAAGATGAGAAAAGTGGAAGAGCCAAAATAGTTTCTAATAGGAAAATAGAAATAGGTCAGGTTATATTTATAGAAGAATCCTTTCTGGAAACATCTATTCTGTTGAATGACTTATGGGAGACATTCAATTCACTAAATGAAGAACAAAAAAAAGCGTTAGATTACATTAACGAATTTATCAACATGGGAACGAAAGAAAAAATAAAAGAGGCTCAGCATATTTCAGAAGAAATCATGAAAAATAGGGTCAACACATCCAGTTTCACAAATGCAAATGAAGAGAAACACAATGATGCAAAGAATTATGATCCACGTTGTGAAATGGAAGAACCCAGATTGGATGAAGCAGATGGGGGGGATACCCTTAGGGAACACCTTTTTAAACCTGTGCAGATGCACAGTTGGGAAAATAAAGAAGAGGTATTTTCGAGGGGAAATGCGTTTATTCATAGCTTGATGAAGTTCGAAACGTTTACGGATATACTGAAAAATGCTTTTATTTCTCCAGGCGATAAAAAGAAAATAATGCTGTTTAGAGATGCGTCTTTTTTAAAACATAGCTGTTTCCCAAATGCAAGTTACTGCTTAATGGGTAATAGAAAAATCTGTTTCCTTGCTATGAGGACGATAAATATGTATGATGAGATCACAATTTCGGCTATCAATGAGTTGTATGCTTCTATTGAATATAGAAAAAGCAAACTGTATGAAGTGAAAAGTGTTACTTGCTCATGCAATCGGTGTTTACAAATAATAGACGAAGAAAGGCATATATTATGTTCTGTATGTAAATATTCCTATGTTAGCAAAAAAATTAATGAAAAGTATGTAGCCGCGATGAAACACAAAAAGCAATTATATTCAGAACAAACTGGAGGAGATACAACCCTAGTTAATGCTCAACCTGGAGGAGTCCCCGATGATTTAGACTTGGGCACAGATAAAGTCTGCACATTTCCCCGTGGGATCCAAGACAAATTAGAGCATTATTCTGTACATTCGAACGGGTGGAAACCTCGGGAAAAATCAGATCACTTTCTCCCCCACTCTTTCGAAAACTCGAAAGTTAACGGTTCAGCTGGGAAAAATGCACAGGGAGTGCGAACTGGAACTAGGTTTGACAATAACAGTGACAGTAGCATATGCAGTGGAAATGTTACACAACGAAACGGTGTGAGGAGCAGCGAAGAAATGCACGCCGATCCAGTGAATCCCAAGATATGTTATTCCCGTGCAATTAGCCGTAACCCATATTCTGAGTGGCGAGGGGAAAACCGTGAAGATGAAGGGTCCAGCGAACATATGAAAACACTGCATGCAAAGTTAACGTGCGAAAGGGGAGGAGCAATTTCATTTGGATCACCCTCCTTTCTGCACCATGATAAGGACGAGAGTCTGGATGTGACTTTGTTAGGATCTTCCCCCTTTTGGTATTTCGAAAAGGGGGAAGATCTCGACGCTCATTACAGCGCAGTGGGGATGGGGACCACTAGATGCTACACAAAACAGGGTGATGATAGAAAAGAAGCTCCTTCTACATCATGCGTTATGTGTAACGTTGGTAGTGAAAGATGCCATTTGAAGAAGATAAAAAATGTTTCCAAAAACTGCAACTGCGGAGATGTGCATTCTTCCGATGGTATGGAAAATGTGAAGAATACATTGTCCAAGCAAGAGAAAGGTAAAAGCACACGAAGTGATATAAAAGAGGAGACTTGTGCTGAGGAGGAGGAAAAAATGACGAACTTGGGAAGAAGTATAACCTGCGCTGAACTCTTCCATATTTATACCTTTGAAAAAAGCATAGATCTGGACAATAACTTGGAAAACATATTAAATATGCAGAACATGGAGGAAAATATAGGTTACTGCAAATTCCGTAATGATAAAAAGTGGATATGCGAAAGGTGTCAGGAGTGCATATCCGAATTTTCTATGCCTTTAGAAAGTGAACGATATTTTATACAGGAATATATTATTATTAAGGAAAAAAAAAATGACATTAGAAGTAAGATTCATATGGAATCCATTATAAATAAAATAGAAAAGTCATTATTATATATTATGGCTATATTAGGACAAAAACATTGGTTGTATGCAGCATTTAATTTGTTAATAGCAGATATAGGATTTTCCTTTTACAGTTATGATAGTCTTTCATTAAATAATAAGTATCTTTTAAAAATCTTTCAGGCGTTTAATAATTTCGTGTATTTTATACAGATGAAATGTCCTTACTCTATTCATACAGACCTAGTTCCTATAGTACTAAGATTTTTAATTATATCAATTAAGACTTGTAATTATAAAACATTTTATGAATTTTCTAGATCAGGCTTTCTCGAACTTATTAAACAGAAATACGGTATCTGGGACGTCTCTTACCTTTCTCTTCTGTATGCCTTTAAAATGTGCTATCAGTTGTCAAGTACTGGCACAATACCCAACAAAAAGAGTCTTCTTATACTTACTGGGTTGGCCCAGGAAAACATTCTTCGGAGTCATATGTGTTAACTGGTCTGCCAATAACACCCCGGCCAGTTTTACGCTCGGTTATGAGGTGCAGACGCACACATGGGAATTAACGTTCACTTTTGTTAGTACTCATCCATGTAGTGCACATTTTAGGGAGTCTTCTTTTTCCTCCACATCCACTCCCACCCCTACCTTTTTTTTTTTTTTTTTTTGTATATTATACATTATGAGTATTTCACCTTTTTTGAATTTATTTGTACATACGGATGGTTCATGTGTCTTTTTAAATGTGATGAGACTAGCATCACAAAAAATGGGAATAAAAAAAAAAAAAAAAAAAATGGAACAAATTGGGAAATGGCGTTTAAAATGGGGGGGATGTATATAATACAGAACGGAATACTACAATACGGTATTTTAAAATGCGATAGAAAAATTCCATTGGGAAGTACACATCCTAGATGGTGGTTTAAAGTAGGGACCTGCACAAATGTTCCCTTCTCTCCCTTTCCCCCCCCACCCCCCGGGGCGTGGAAGAAGTGAAAAAAGGTTACAAAACGGATGTTGCACGGTCATACTGCCGCATCCACATCCAAGAGTATCTCATTGCAGGTATAAGGACGTGGTGAAGACGATGTCCCTTCTTAGCGAATTGGACGTTTTCTCCACCTTTTCGGCAAGTTCTATATTTCCAAGGTATAAAAAGGCAATTTTGACCTTCCTGCACAAGTCATCTAATCGCAGAATGGATCTCACAATTAGACCTTCCTCTAATTCGGACTGTTCCAATAACTCAGCAAAAGAAGCACCTAAAGCCCATTTGTATGCAATGAACATGAGCTTAAAGTTACACAACTTCCAATGTTCTTCTGAACTTATTTTTAGTCGAATAACTCTATAGAATTCTTCAAATTTACTGTGAATATTTGTTAGGGCCATTTTTACATCTTGGAGATTTACGGTTAAGTCAGGAGATTCTTCTACTTTTTTTTCTGGTGCAACAAAACATGATAAAACAGCAGCAATTTCAGGTGGGTTTAAATTGTTTAAAATATTTTCAAAAATAACTTGTGTTAAGGTAATTTCATCTGTAAGAGTAATATAACTTGCTATTTTCCCCTTAACGGTTAAGTTGTGATCATCATCAATAAAGAGAAAATGCCTGAGGACATTTAATTTCCCCTCCAAGTCTTCATACAAATTTAACGATTTTGCATTTATATTTCTTTCAATATTTTCAATATCGTTTATACAATCATTCCTTTTACACACTAATTCGTAGTGTTTTTCCTTCAAATTGCAATTATAGCATTTTGACTTTTTTAAATCCTTTAAATAGTCTGCTTGGTTAATAAGTACCGAGTAGAATTCACACTTTAACGATTTTAAGATTTTTGTCAAAACGAATGGTTCAAAGTTTTCTTGTTCTATAAGTCTATCCAGTTCTAGTGTATACAGTAATAAATTTCGTGGATTATTTAACACAGCTGTAGTTTTAACGTTCGCTATTTTTATTACGGTATTAGTGATAATGGAAATGTTCTCAATACATACATTTGAGCACACAACAAAGTGTTTTTTCCTTTCCATACTTGCGTCAAAAGAAGAATGATACAAGATTTTTATCTCTTCTTTGCTTCTACTTCCAGAGAAAATATTTTTATAATTTTCGTACATATTTACCTTCTCCGGGGGTAATGATACTGTATTCTTAGCTGTAACAGGGGTAGAGAAAGGAAGAGTTGTAGTACTTGGATCATTACCTCGAACGGTTGCTTCTCCTTCGTGAGAATTAATACCTCTTTTTTTTTCCTTGGTTGTGAAGTCATCTCCTCCACCATGTTGTGGTAAATCATCATATGTCATGTAGTCGGGAAGAATAAAAAGAAAAAAAAATTTTTCGTTAAACGCATTTTGCTGATAATTTTGACTGTTTTGAAAGAAGATACTATTTTGTGCAAAATCGACTTTTTCATTTTTTTTATTACTACTTTTGTCACAACCTAGATAAATGGCATAAACAGAGCTGTGTAAAATGGTGATGTTGTTTAGAAGCATAACCCTTCCGATGACAAAAGAATTACTATTTTTCATATTAAAGAGTTTTTTATGCAAACTAAGTCCAATATTCCTTAATTTGTAATCAATATAAACGTAATTTTCTATGGGTGATACTTCATTCATATCGTTAGAATATATACATTGTACCTCCTTTATATTTTGTAATAATCTTTTTTTTCTTTTTAGATCTCTCTTAAAGAGAGGAATTTGTATAGCTCTACAACTTTCTAAAAAGGAACTAAATAACATTTTTTCTATATTAATTTGTCTGTTCATTAAAAGTTTTAAAATCATATTGTACGTAACTTTAAATTTGCTTTTTAAACTAACTGCTTTTTGCATCATCATTTCGGTAAGTTGTACTTGATCTGGAATATTTTCAGAACAGTATATGTATACATAACCATATTTATCAGATGATCTTCTTCCAGCTCTACCAGACATTTGTGTGTATTCAGAAGATGTTAAAATTCTTTTTTTCATATGATCGTGTTTATAAATAGATGTAAAGACAACTGATTTTGTTGGCATATTAATACCCATAGCAAATGTTTCTGTCGCAAAAAGTACTTTTATAAGACCTTTTGAAAATAAAATTTCTACTATTTCTTTTAAAATTGGTAATAATCCACTGTGATGAATACCTATACCATTTTCTAGTAGTTTACTTAATACCTTAATTTGATTTAATTCTCTATCTTGTGCACAAAGCTTAGAAATAGATTCCTTAATAAAAAGATGTACTTTAGATTTTTTTTTACTGTCCAAAAAATTTAAATGAGGCATACATCTAGCATATGTTTCACATTTTGTTCGTGAAAAACAAAAAAGAACTACTGGAAGTTTATTATCTAACTCTAATTTTTTAATGAGTGCCTGTAATTTTTGTATTTCTGTTTTCATATTAGCTTCATTTAAAAATATTTTATTTTTTCTTTTTTGTTTACAATATTCATAATATCCCTTAACATTAACATCATTACCTCCACTTTGTGTTGCTAAAGATTTATTCTTAGTTTCATAAGAATTATTTTTTTTTGTATGACATAACTGTTTTTGTGCTTTATTTGCTTCTTCTTTTTCTCTTATCTTTATATATATTTCTTTAAATGCAGATGTATAAAATTTGTTTTTCTCATCCATAATAAGAAAAATAGAATCATATGCATATATATAATGAAGTAATGGTACAGGTCTTTTTTTTGTCGATATAGAAATAACTTCTTTCCTTTTAGTAAATCCTACCCAATCAGCAAATTCAAGATAGTTAGGAACAGTAGCACTTAAAAGTAATATTTGTACATGTGATGGAAGCATAATTATAGATTCTTCCCATATTACTCCTCTTCCTTCATCATTTACATAATGTACTTCATCGAAAATAACACAATGTATATTATTTATAATGTTATCATTTAAATATAACAAATTTCTTAATATTTCTGTAGTCATAATAAGACAATTAGCATTCATATTCATTTTTACATCTCCTGTTACTATTCCAACATTTTTAAATATACCTTTAAATTCGTGATACTTTTGGTTACTTAACGCTTTTATGGGACTAGTATATATAGCTTTCTTTTGCAACTTTATAGATAATGCTATTGCATGTTCAGCTATTAACGTTTTTCCCGCTGATGTATGAGCTGAAACAAATACATGCTTAAAATTATTCAGATGTTGAATCGATCTCTTCTGAAAGTCGTCCAACTCAAAATCGTAACTCAGCAACATGTCGTTCTTCCCAAATGTCGACACGTCCGAATGGTTGTCTTCTATGACCCACTTTTTACGGATATACTTTACATTTGTTGCGTTTTCCCCTTTAGCTGGGTCCTCTCCTTTAGCGGGGTCCTCTCCTTTAGCGGGGTCCTCTCCTTTAGCGGGGTCTTCCCCTTTTGTGGCTTCCTCCCCTTCAGCGACTTCTTCCCCTTCAGCGACTTCCTCCCCTTCAGCGACTTCCTCCCCTTCAGCGACTTCTTCCCCTTTCTCGATTGCCAGCTGTTCTCCCTCCGAATACGGCGCCCTACTTGACTTGTTAATTTTCCTGGGGACTCGCTCCCTATGGTTTGGAGGATGAATATAGTCAAAGGGGCTGTAACAGTTAAAATTAAAGTTTTCATTTAGTGTCAATGTTTCATTGCAGGGGGTATAATCATTCAAGGAAACTCCAGCTTCGCAATATCTTAACAGGTCATCATTATAAATAAATTCGTTAACATCATAATTTTGCAAAATACTGGTAACAGAAAAATTATCAGTGATGTTATTCGTGCAATCATTCAATGCGTCTTTTAAGTTAAACTTCAGGCCGCTATCCAGGACATTTGTAAACGTAGTACCTTCATTACACATATCACTTTCCTTAAAGTCTTCCCTCTTTTCGACAATGTACTCGTCATAAGTATCACTTACGCAGTATCGGGACAATTCGTCTTTCCCCTCAAACGATTGACCCTTCACTCTTCCCGCTCCGTCGGCGACTGCCCCATCCGCTGTTGATTCTCCCGTTTCTTCATTTTCCCCGTCGTCATCTTCCTCCTCGCTAGTCCAAAAATCCGACAAATTTGAATATATATAAGCCATATATATATACCCTAAATTGAGCAAAGAGGGTAATTTGCATATGGCGAAAAAAATTCTGCACTTATTAACTGTGCGTTTCTTTCTCTTCGTCGTTTCTTGGAAAAGGTCGGACGATAGCAACAGTAAACGTGTTGCTGCGCAAAGGTGGGAATCCCAGATGGTTTTCTTTCTCTTTTTATGTTAATGCGGACACTGATCTGGGAGCACATTTGGCATGTACGTCCCAGTGTGGCTGCATGGTCATGTGGTCACGCGGTCACGTGGTAACGAGGTTACGCGGTAACGAGGTGATGGAAAGAAGGGTGGTTTTCTTATGGATATACACGTATGCACGTGCATGCGAACGCGTACATACATACGCACGTTTGAATTGAGCGATAGATAAAAAAAAGATGAAATGAAAGCTGTGTGGAAAAAAACGATAGGAAATATAACATGGCAAAAATATGCACCGGATGATGGGTTTCTTTTTTTTTTTTTTCCTTTTTTTTTCGAATTTTTTCACGCCGATGTTTTACTGTATTCCATAAATAATGCAATAGGGTAAAAAAAAAAAAAAAAAAATGGAAAGGTGAGGAAAAGGTACAGGGTAATCACAAAATTATAGCAGGGCAAAGAGGCGCTGCATAACCGAAACATTACTACGAATTTTGGAGAAGTGCACGGTGCAGGCCTTGCGTTGCTTCCTCCACTTCAGGAAGAGGCGCGTGCTCTGCTTATGTCTACATCGTTATGAAAAATGTACATATGTATGTGCGCACATATATGTATACATATATATATATATATATATATATATATATATATATATATATATATATATATATATATATATATGTATACATTTTATGCATGCATGCATGTGCGTATTTTTCCTTTTTTCTCGTCCTTTTTTGTCCACATAAGTAGAGGAGCGCCAAAGAACGCAACGCGTTAATGTAAAGAAAGAAACGTGCACATTTGCAAGTGGACTTTCTATGGAAAAGCATGGCGTAATAAAACCACATGGAGGCGTGCTACCCACAGGCTGAATTGACACATTTCTACATAAACGATAGGCGTTCTCCGCCGATGGACAAAACGTTGTACGGGTCACTCGTAAGTGAATTTTCATCTGGAAGAGAGGCACCCTCTTATTCTTTTCGTACCATTTTGATTAAAAGCAAAAAATATTAGTCGCATACTTTTTTGCTTGCAAATGTATGCTTTATGCCAACAAATTTTTTTTTTTGAATAATAAAAAAAAAAAAAAAAAAAAAAAAAAAAAAAAAAAAAAAAAAAAAAAAAAAAAGAAA
>FLRD01000052.1:0-338721 GCA_900088485.1 Plasmodium ovale wallikeri | reverse complement strand
ACAAGAGCTGTTCGAAAAACATGCTAGTAAAAAATATGCAAAAAAAAAAAAAAAAAAAAAAAGTTTTTTTTTTTTCACATTGGATTGCTCTGAAAAGTATATGAAAAGATATAATACACTCTTTTGAGCGGTTGAAATGTTTTTTTTTTTTTTTTTTTTTGCGCATATCATATATAAAAATATATAAGAAAATATATATAATGGCATAAACGCGCGTGTGAAGCGGCTATTATATGTATAAATGGTACGTATAACGTACATAAATAATATTTTTGTACGAATTGGCGAAAAGTCAGTGAGTTAAAAAAAAACGCGTGCAAAGATGTTATTACATACATGCGTACAAATATGTATATAATAATATATGTATATGCGGACGCTATGCATTGAACAAGCTTTAAAAATGTATATACAATGTATTAAGCAAATACATTTGTTTTTACGCAAGTATTTGTATGTATATATAGGCAATAAGCATTTGTGTGTTCGCACGTATATTTTTGTATGCAAATACGCCTATCTGTTTAAACAGCCTTGGATTGTCGAATCGAAGGTGCCCAGGGTTATTATATAACGCTTTCCTTGTCCAAAAAATTGGAAAAGGCAAAAAAATGAAGATTAAAGAAGAGAACGTATATATAGGAAAAGAAAATAATATAAAAAGCAGGGAAAAACGGTAACATAAGGAAAAAGTAATTTTATATATACACGATTACATAAAAAAAAAAAAAAAAAAACGGTAAATTTAGTATCTTTGTAAACCATTTTCTGATTATTTTAAATAGCCTCCTTTTTATTAAGTTATGTTTTTAAAAATATTGTTCCATTTTCTCCTCGTTCGAGTTAAACACAAAATTAACCTTTTTCTAAATCGACAAAGGGAATGGTAACCTCGGTTTTTATTTTACCCGTAAACAAATTTTACAAAGAAATGGTTATATTTTTATATAGAAAATAAAGTAAAGCAAAATAAAATGAAATAAAATGAAATAAAATAAAATGAAATGAAAAGAAATAAAATGAAATAAAATGAAATAAAATGAAATGAAAAGAAATAAAATGAAATAAAATGAAATAAAATGAAATGAAAAGAATTGAAAAGAAATAAAACAATGGTGTTGTAACATTTTATGAAATATTCAAACATGAAATATTTTTATGTTCACAATTTTATTAAAATCTTTAAATTTGAGGAACGCTTAAAATAAGTTAAACAAGTGCTGGTATTTAACCCATTTTTTTTAGTTTTATTTATTTTTCGCCATGTTTTTCACTGCTATATAAAAATACACCATTTTGGACTGTTTGTAAAATTGATCAAGTAAAGCAATATAATTTAATGGGGAAGAGGAAAACGAAGAAAGACCCATTTTTGTTTATTAAACTATAATTTTCGCTATTAGTTCGTTATAAATTCGCTATAAATTCGCCATAAGTTCGCTAAAATTCGCCACAAGTTCGCTAAAATTCGCCACAAGTTCGCTAAAATTCGCCACAAGTTCGCTATAATTCGCTATAAGTTCGCTATAATTTTTTTTTCCTTCATTTTCTTTCTTCAAAAGAGTTTTTCTTTTTTTTAAAACATTATCAAACTGGAATGAGTGAACCATTAAATGTGAAGCATAAGATTGGAGATACATATCGAAAGGTTTATTCGTATTTTAAACCAGTTGCAAACGTTTCTTCATTTATAAAAAGCGGTAAAAATATATATACATATATTTCTCCTTTTTTCTGCGTTTTTAAAAACGTCGAATCATCCTCTGAAAAAGACATGCACATCGAAGGGTTACCGTTTTGTCTCGAAAAGGGAATAGAAACGAAAAACTTCCAAGGGGCATTGAAAATTTTTACAAATGAGAAAAAAAGCGTGAATAAGCTAAAAAATGCTGGAGAAACAGGATGAAACGAAAAAAATGAGAAAAAAGGGGTTGCTCGAAAGGCACCCTTATAGAAGTGAAAAAAGGAGGGAACATATGCAAATTAAAAATGTTTTAAGAGGGATACATCAAATTGTAGGAACGTCCTATGCGCCGTCTCGTTTTTGCCCATTTACTTACCACCGTATGGTTTCCCCCTTTTCTTTATTTACCATTTTGCCAATTAACCTTTTTTAGGCACTTTAACCCCATCGGAATTTGTAGACGCAGGAGATTTTTTGGTTTACAAATTTAAAACATGGGAATGGTAATTAGATAAATAAAAATTTATAAAAATGAATAAAGCAATGAATATATAGTATCAGTAATAAACTTAAAATAAGAATAACAGAAAAACTGGTTTAATTCCGAAAGGGGTGTACGCTTTTAATTTTTGCTCTTCATTATTTTCATTACTTACCAGGCAAGAGGCAGATAAAAATAGAACCGTCCCCTACTTGCCGGAAGGGAAACAGTTTCTCATAACAAGAAACGTTCCATGTAAATACAGAGTTAAAGACTTAAATTACATCGTTCACGATTTGGTAACCCTTTTGTCACGCAAAATTCGCACACACGCTAGCGCCTAGTTACGCGTATACATGTATATGTGTATATATATGTATATATGTGTGTGTCAATTTTCCTTTAATTGTGCGCAACTAATAGGGTGAAAACCTCGTGGGTATGCCATATCTTTCCTCTTCCTTTTTTTTTTTTTAAAGGAAATCGTTGAGAATGACTGGCTACTTCCGAATTATGACGAGGACAATAGTGCCACAGACGTAGACGAAAGTAACACGCCAACATTGAATACACATATGTATATGTGTGCGCACAAATGTGTATATTCTTGGGCATAGGACTAGTGACTCTATATTATAGTGAAAGGAACCTATTTAAAAATGAGTGCAAACGTGTCTACCGTATAATATAAACATAAAATTGCCCCCCCCTTTTTAGGCTTATGCGTTCCAGGCTTACCTATAAATAGTGTGATGAAGGAAGAAAATGTAAGCAAAAAGAGAAAAGAAGAAGGGAGAAAAAGAAAAAGGCTTCTGCTCTTCCGACCTTTACATGAACACACTTTTCAATATGTACAGAGGCATGAGGATTATGACGATTATGATGATGACGATGAAGCCGTTGACATAAACCATTTTGACATAGATAATGACGTTATTAAAGTTAAGAAGAAATAGCAGATGGATAGCATATATGCGTAATATGCTACCTTCTCATAATATATACCCATATATGCGGATAACATGGAAGCATTTATGTATGCTCAAATTCCCACCTATCCCTATTTCTAACAGGAGAATGACCTAGCTGCTATAGACAACCCTGGGTTTTGTCAGAAGAACGTGCAAAATGAAAGTAAAATTAAAGAAAAAAAGAAATGCTGAAATTAAATACGTACATTTCGATCATATATGTAATGGATACATGTGTACCTTCCCCACTTCCTAGACGTCATGAATATACGCACATATGATGTTAGCATAACGTATGATAAATATTACGAAACGCCTCGAATATGGCTGTTCGGATATGATGAGGTAAACATTTTTTTTTTTGCGTTAATTTTTTTCCTTTCACTTTTTTGCGTGCATTTTTTTCCTTTCACTTTTTTCCATGAAAAGTTTTATTTTTATTTGAAGTGCTTCATCCGAATTAGAGTCTATTGGATTGATTTAGGACCTGCTGAATCGATCTAAAATCGATTGGTCGTAGACAGAACCAATTTGACCCACTTCTAATTAAACTGTTTTTTCTTTTCATTCATCTAAGAACGGGAACCCCCTAAGATCGGAGGAAATTTTTGAAGATGTGCTGGCAGACTACAGCTACAAAACGGTTACTGTAAGTGTAAAGAATGGGCATTCGAGGAAAACATTTTTATACACAATTTTTACCACAAAAAAAAAAATTTTTTTTAATGGCATCCATGCGTTTACGTATTTTTGTTTATACGTGATGATGTATACGTATGTGCATATACATATTTACGCATACGTGATGTGCCCCTTCACTTCAGTATGACCCCCACCCGTGTACTGGTGTGATGACCGCATCTATTCACCCGTGCAGGTAATTTCGCCACCTCAAAAAATTAATTACCCGCTTTACTTCATTTAACGTACTTTATTTTAGTGCCGTTATATTTCTCTCGAACGCTATGTTATTTTAATATGATATATATATATATGTATATATGTATATATATTTTTTTTTTTGCAGGCACGCAGAGGTCATGTTAAATGTCGTGAAAAACTGGATAAGTGAGGAAAAGGCGCCAAGGTATGACTGCGCACAGGGGAACATGCACACGAGTCTACGTGCTCCACATATGTGTGTATACGGATGAACCTCTGTTCTATATGTCTGTACGGAGGTACCTCTATTACATACGTCTGTACCGCTATATGTGCACAAGCAATTAGTACAAACTTGGGACCCATGGCTAGGACACTTTCTCCATTTTTTTAAAGGCATGATCTATACCTGCTGTTCCTTTTGAAGTTCATATCTGGGGTAATACCAACCATTGAATATGATTTTACTACAGATATAGAACTTCCTAGGGAGGATAGGAAGTAATGAGAAAGGAAGAGACACATCCGCATGTGCGTGCACACTGTTAAGGGGAAATTTGCTTCCCTTCCTGTTTTGTATGGCTATATTATATAGTAACTTTTTTAAGAATCAAACAAACGATATCGCACAAATGGGGAAAAAACACATGCACGCGTGCGCGAGGGAAACTATGTCTTCATCCGCGGATGCACCTTTAAGTGTAACGTGGTAAGTGCAAATTGTGTTCGCAAGTGTAAATTGGTGACACTACAGTGGCGCTATTGTAGTAGTTCCTTTAGTAAGTCTAAATCAAATTTATCGTTCCCATTAAAAAATTCGTCCTTTTTTGTAAAAATTTGAAAAATCCTTTTTACCTCATTTTGATCCATTATTTCTCCATAATTATTTAACATGTATAAAAAATCATTTAACAAAATATTTTTCTTGTTCTCTTTTTTCTTAAAATAATTACTTATATCTTCTATCACCATTTCTAAATTAACTTCATCATCCATAGCAAAATTGAAATATGTATATATAAAAGCATTAATATTAAAGTATATATTTTCACAGTCAGTCATTATACTTGCATCGTTATTGTCATCATCCGCTTTTATTTTCGTATTACTTCTTTCACTTAAGTTTAAATTATTCATTTTAGTTTCTCCTGTATCTACCTTATTTCCCTGGCTGTTGATCAGCTCGATTTGACTGTCCTTTAATGTGTCTTCCCAAGTTTCTGCAAGATCATCTATAAAAATGAACAAGAAAAAGGAATAGCACACAATTCGTTCGAATGGGATATATATATATATATATATATATGTGTGTGTGTGTGTATGTATATATGTATGTATATTTCTGTGCAACCGCTTTGTATCCTATTGTCCATTTTGACATGGATGTAAAAAGGGTTGCATTTTTATAGACTACTTTTTTATGATACGGTGAAAAAACGGTTTTGATGCTCTGGGGAAACACTACTACATAGGCACACCCACAGCAAAGCTGCAATAGATGCACCGCTTTACATTACCTGTACCCGCATGCGATTGTACAAAGTAAATATTCTGAAGAAAGATATCCTCTTCCGACTTGTAACTTACGAGAGTGATATCTTCCATCTCAACCATTTCACAGACATCGGCTTGTTTATTTTGTAGTAGTACAAGAACGTATTTATAGTAAAAATGATATTCTTGTATTATATTTTGTATCTCAAATTTGGAAAGGAAAATATTGACAGATGCAAAAATATATTCAATGGATAAGACATTTATTAATTTTTTAATTTCATGTTTTTCTTTTTTTTGATGAAATTTTTTATTTTGAATTTCACAATAATAAAAAGAGTCCATAATCTGATTGTATATTTTACTTTTTTCTCCTCCTATTTGTTCTATGAATGTCTCTAAAGTATTATTTTGCATTTCGATACTTTTTCTCAACACATCCATATTGATACTGTAATAAAATATTTTATTTTCGCTTAGTATGAAAATACTTTTATTTTTGTAAATGACGTCTTTTATTTCTCCGCTACATACGATACCTCCAATATACCGAAGACAGTTTGAGTCCATCGGACTTTTCGTAAAAACGACCATTTTTTCGTTCAAGACGAAGAGGAAAATGTTTTTTCTATTAAAGTCATTTTGAAATTGGACATAATTTCCATCTTGGGAAGTATCATAGTCTCTTTGGTGGGAATTATCTCCACTTTGAGAGTAAGCTGTATAACTGTTCGAGTCTGCATCCACGAGTGGTATAAGTTTTTTGACTCTTTTACCCTTAAACGGCAAATGGACCGTTTTAATTATCTTTTTCGTTTCCATATCGAAGAAACGAACTTTTGAAGCTTCATTACATATGCAAAGAACTTTTCTGTTGTAAAAATATAAGCTTCCAGTTATACAAGTGGGTGTGCTAATTTGTTCTATCGTCAAATATGAAATGGAGATTGTATTTTCCACAGAGTTGTAATGATGAAGAATTAAATGTCTGTTATTGGTTATTCCTACAATTATATATTTATTCTTATCTTTTTCTACCTCTGTAACTATATCGAAATCGTTAAATGTAACATGGTTATTGTTAACAATTTTGTATCCAAATTTCCATTCATATATAGTATCTTCCTTCTCATTTTTGTAAATAATTATATTTCCATTTGAAGAAGAGCATATCAGTATTTTATCATCTTCACTAAATTTCAAGTAGGTAATTTCATACTTCATATCTTTACTACTAAAAAATATATCGAAATTATTTCCGTTTAGTAAATACACAAGTCCACATTTACATCCAATACATAGTATATTTCCATTGTTACTAAAAATCATAGATACTATTTCTTTATCTTTCAAAAGTATACTATTAAGTTTATAATTTTTATTAAAATGATATATTTCAATTAGTCCATTATCATTTCCAATATATAGAACGTTTTCACTTTTTGCATGATTGATACATATGCAATTTATACGGGAACTGTTAAAATGAAGAATCGTCCCGTTTTTTCTTTTTCGATGTATATATTCCTCCCCATTTTCCTTGATCTCTTTGCAATCTGTGTTTTCAAAGCTTATCATTTTCTCCCCTTTTTTTGTATGTTCCTCTTTGTAATCTTCCCCGTAAATATGCACATCCTGTCCGTCTTCCCACCCGGAGGCATCCCTATTGTGAAAACTACTCGGGTATATTTTCCTAATCACGTTTTTATCACTAAATAAAATGAAAGAATTCCACGAGAAAAAATCTTCCTCAAAATTGGAGACCTCAAAGGAAAGAGATTTTACAGCACCAATTTTGTAATTCTCAAACCATGCATAGCATTTCAAATCTCTGTCATATACATGTACACTACCATCATCCATTCCGAGGATAACAAAATTACCGTAACTTAGGACAATATTAATTGTTATATTTTTCTTAATTTCGAGAGATTTTTGATACTCCCTTTGTTTAATATTATTTTTCGTTTTATTTATAAAAATAGGACTGTAATCCCACATTATCAAATAGCCGTTTGTCGTTCCAGTTAACAGGGTTGTGCAGTTTTCTACAAATGTTGTTTCGGTAAATATGAACTGTTCATGTATTTTATTACTTTTGTATAAAGAAGGACTATAATGACTAATAGATCTATTTTTTTTATCAAAATGGTAAATATACAATTTTGAGGAGCTATTCGTAACAATTTCATACTTTCTGTTGAATCGAATTTTATTTTGCTTCTCTCTTCCATACACCTTGTCCATGCACACAATTTTGTTTTCACCTCCATTTACGTCAAATACGATAACATATTGGTAGTAAACGTTGTTACTGCTTGTTTTCCCATTTTTCTCTTTTTTCATTACGCACCCTTCTCTTGCTTTTGTATATAGTTTTTTCTTCGTCAGTGCACATATGTATCTGTTATCGAAACTTATGTCTACGCATTCGTATCCTTCATCGTCCTTTTGTTCTTCATCTCCCTTGTCGGTATTAACATCTGTTTTGTCTTCATCACAGGGAGTGCTTTCACGAGCATTTCTTTCCATCTCTTTTTCGGTTACCTCCATATTCTCCATCTTCTTTTGGATAACCTCCCTTTTGTCTACCTCATTTTTGGCTATCTCCCTATTGTCTACCTCATTTTTACCTGCACCCTTTTGTGAATTGCTATAGGAGAGTTTTTTAAGCGGAACTAAAGAGTTATTACCCATAACTTTCCACAGAATGATGAAAGAATTTATTCCCATGTCACATGTAACAATGTATTCATTATTGTAGCTTTTAACAACCTTGGTAATTTTGTTAAAATGGCCTCTAAACAGTATTTGTTTTTTCCCCTCAAGCATAACGACATTGTTGTCGGAGCTGTACACAATGAGCGGTTCTTCCTCTCTGCTGTCTTCACCCTGGATCTCACTTCCTCCACTTTTTCCATCCCTCCTTACAGCATGTACACTACTGAACGAGTCGTTAATTCCGTAGCAAAATTTCAAGTTTATTGGTTCATCCAAGTCGTCCCCCCTTTCCATGTTTGACATTTGCCTGCTCGAGCTCAGCTCCTAACAGGATAACACTTAAAGGATAAAGTATATCACCTGGACTAACCTTACGAGCTTATTTCCTCTAGGTTTAATGCACCTTCGAAAAGAGTTTACGCAGAACGTTTTATGGCATAGATACGTAGGATGAGGAGACACTTTATGTATAGTTGGTTCTTCGTGGTGAAAAATTTAGTTGGAAACTTAAAGGAAATAGGTATTTTTACACAATAACTGCTCATGTAACCGTTGTAGTGATAAATATTACTATAATCGCCGCCGCATGTTGTAGTGGCCGACGAAAAACACCTGGCGGGGGAATTATGAAAGAGGTGAGGTTTAAAATGCAGAGATAGAAGGACGCGAATTGCCTTGTACTGATTTAGGAAAAGGTGTCTATGTATACATATACGTACCAGCCTATGCATAAATGCGCATGTAAATGCGTATCTGCTCGAGGTAGAATGTATGTATGTATGTGTACATTATCCCCCAGTTAGCACAGTGTATGTGCCTGAATAGGACATGCACAATTCTTAAAATACCTTAAGAGGGGAAAAACCTAAAAATGCCTCCCTCGCGGTAAAAGTGAGTGTAAAAGTGAGCATCTGTTAAATGTCTTTTTTAATTAGCATTTTTTCTGTCTATGTGGAGAAAAAGGAAAAATATATTCTCCCAGCTCTCCGTAATGACGTAGCTTTTTTTTTTTTTTTTTTTTTCCACGAAGTGATGGCGTGGAAGAAGAGTAGAGAGGCAAATGAATAGGTGAAAATGGTAATAACGGCATAATGGTAAAACGGCAAAATGGCAAAGATGCAAAAAAGCGTAAAAAGGTAAGAACGGTAAAGAAATAGAAATACATACGCAAAGTGAGTACCTCTCCCCGGAATAAAGGAATGCCGGTGTGTGCACATCTTTAGAGTAACATAATTGCAGTCCACTCTACCTTTTCCCCCTGCTTAAGATGCGTAATGAGTTACCACCTTCAAGTATAGAGATGTGTGTACGGATTCTTTTCCTTAAGGCATACATAAACATTTCAGGTTTTTTTTTTTTTTTTTTTTTTTTTTTTTACATGAAAATGGTTTGTTTTATTTTTTATAGGGAAAAGTCCCTGTACTTTTTTTCATAATGCGATATTTAAGATGGTATAACATTTTTATTTTTTTCCTTTTTTTTTTTTTTTTTTTTTCCCTTGTTTTTCTGTTTAGTTTTTAATTATGAAAAACTACATTTACAAGATACATGAAGGAAACAAATAATGTAGTGATATGTTCACTTTAAAAAATGGAAGGAGAAAATGGGAGAATAAAAAAAAAAAAAAAAAATTCCAAAATTACACTTTTGTATAAAACATTTTTAGCAAAAATTAAAAGAAAAAAATGGATACATTAGTAATAAACAAATAGGATGGTTGACAGTTGGAAAGAGCGAAGATGACATCACTGTTAAATGGGACGCATCTTCGTCATTTCATCGCGATGGTTGATCGACACGCAGGGGGCACATGCAGTAAGGCAGAAAAGAGCTGGTGTGCATTCATGCATTTATCGGCGCACGCGTTCTCCCCGGGAGGAATCGGGAAAAGACGGTTGTGTGAAGCAACGAAAAATGCAACGCAAATCCGTGGGATTAGCGCAAAAAAAGAATTAACAAAAACATAATGGTGTAGAAAAAAAAAAAAAAAAAAAAAGGAAGGTAATATATGCACACTGAATATATGTATAAGAGATGAAAACAGTTTTTACTAAAAAAGGGGGAGATGTTGGGGTTATATGAACGCATGTATATGTATACCCATGTGCATAGGTATACTTTTTTGGGAATATTCATTTCCTGGTTAAATGTCTACTGGGAGAAACAAATTTGACATTGTTAACTCTTTTCAAGAAAGTCTGATATTCTGTATGGTTGCCCAATAAAGGGGATAAAATCATTTTGTGTGGTTGGAGTATTTTTATTATTGTCTTCACGAAAAGTTCCGTAATGGTAATTATGAAAAAGCAGATCGTTTTGGTTATAATTCAGTGTGTACTTGTATAACTGCCAGCTTATATATGAACCAATAAAGTATAGGAATATGCCTACTACTATTATGAAGAGTTCTATATAAATTTTCCATGCATATGTTTTTTTCTGAACAGGTAATAATTTAAAAAAATTCTTGATATACTCATACTTCTTTTGCATATTTTGAGGAGATTCTTCCAATTTCTTTTCATCAAACATATAATGTAAAGATGTAGAAAAAAAATCTAAAAATATATTATCAATGTTTATTATCTTCCAATAATATTGTGGATCTAGCCATTTAAATTTATTTTTCCCTATACATTTAAAAAGTAACCATATAAAATCACTAATACCACATATCATATTTACAATAGTAAAGGAAAAATATTTAAAAATTAAATAAGAACAAAAACAATCCATCCCTATGCATACTACTACCAAATGTGATATAAACAAAAAAGGGCGAGGGGTAAACAACTGCAATATTGCCAAAATTACATGCAAAATTAGGCAAATTCTATACACCCGTATGCATCTCTTCATACCGCAACTTTGCTTCCTCCCCAACTCGTACATTATACCGTTACGCAACAGTGAAAAGGCAAAAGAGCGGTAAGGTTGGCGAAAAGGTCAACAAATAGGTGTGCGAATGCGGGCAAAAGGATTACCTTATTTGGTGACAGGCAAAAACGCAAGAAATGGATGCAAACAGGTAAAATAACAGGGAATATGCCTCAAAATGGGAAAAGGCACTTTTATTTTTTCCTTTTTTCCCCTACACTGTGTTTTCTTTTAACTACTCTCAAAAAAAAGGAAACTTAAAGAAAAGTCTCTCTTTATTTTACATTATAACTATGTATCGTGGGCATAAAACGAGGTTTATGCGTAACGAGTGGTTGTCTCTTTCGCAGCTCGTTCGCACGAAGGTGTAAGTGTGCGTGTGAAGTAAGTAAATTTGTGTGTGTGCGTGTGTGTGTGTGTGTGTATGTATGTATGTATATATGTATATATGTATGTATGTTCCTAGGTATGCAAGAGCATATGCGAATACATATGCGTGGGTGTATCGGCACGCATGCGTATTGTACATATGCTGACACGTGTGCACTTGCGCATGGTCTGCCGATGCTCAAAAAAGTGCAAGGTTGCTAATGTGCACTAAAATTTATTCTGCGATATTTCCCATTTAAATGGGTGAGAGAAAAAAAAAAAAAAAAAAAAAAAAAGCATAAACAGATGGGTAAAGGTATATATGAAAAAAAAGAGGAGAAAAAGAATTAACCAGAATGCTGGTTAATTAACTATAATTAATTACTTTACTATAGATTGAATTCAAAGAAAATTAAAATGTTTATATGCATTTGCACATGCACATGCACGTGCACAGTGGGATAACACCTTTTTCTTTTTCAATTACTGAAAAATGTCTAAAGAGTACTTATAAAAAAGGTGCACACTTCGTATTGCTCAAAAGGAAAATGCGCAATATGGGCGCAAATTGTCAGGAATACAAGCGCGCGCAATTAGCGTTAGGAGAGTGATAGCGCGGGGAGAATACTAGTCGAGGTGAAGAACAGAGCAAAAAGAAGAAATTGCCCGAAGGACAATCAAAAAGTTAATAGGAAAAAAGGGGAAAAACGCTCGAACTCTTTTTTATCTTTTTTTTTTTCGCATAGATTAGCAATTAAAAAGGTAGGAACATTCAGACGTACATCTATTTAAAAGCAAAGCAAGGTATTCGTAAAGTTACGTATTCTTTAACAATGCAATTAATGATTTTTGCTAATCTTTAAGCGCAAAAATCAACAAAGCGGATGAAGGTCGATCAAAATGACATAAGCATGTGCTATAATAAAAAAGGGGAACATCAGCCAAAACATGTCAAAATAAATCAGTACAGTAAAAATAACACAGTATTGACGCCAAATAAATGAATAGGATAAAAGAGAACAAAAAGAAAGGGGAAAAAGCTGTAAATGGAAAATTAATAATGAAATGTAAATTTAAAAAAAAAAAGAAAAAAAAAGAATGAATTAAATTATGTTACATCGTTGTAAGATTCATGCATTTTCACATTCTTAGGGACTTAAGAGAAAAAAGAAAAATATATGGTATACAAATTGTAAGTCAGTTATTTCGTAACGATTTGAACCTTCAAATTGTTACTATCACATATTATGTACATTTATATGTATATAAGCATGTATGTACGTGTGCGTACTTGCTTTTTATCTTGTGTTAAATTAAACACGTGAAAAGGAAAAAATGTTAAATATCACAATTTAATTTCATTAATTATAAAATAAAAAGGGGTAATAATGTACCGCAAATGTTGATGGCGTATTGCTTTAATTTGTGTCTTTTTTTTTTTTTTTTTTTACACAAGTCTATTACTTAAGAGTTCCGTATTAAACAAAAGAAAATCAGTAAAAAGGGAAGGTAAATAATGACATAAAATGATTAATTACACAAAATTAATCGCAGAGCAAAATTTGCATGAAATAGTCAGAAGGTTCCTTCTGCATAATATACATAGGTAAAAAAAAAAAAAAAAAAAAAAAAAAAAATTGTTTCTAGCAAATATTAGGGTGTATAATTTTCTCTTACTAGTTTAAATAGTTCTATAAAAAATAATTTCAGTGGTCTTTACGTGGTCGCGTACTATGTATATATACGTGCGCAGTGTACAAAAGTGTGCAATTTTATAAAGGCAACTTTTTTTTTTCAAAGAAATTTCCAAATTACCCCGCGTCACAAATTATGACACACAGGGCGGGTTACATACCCGGACAGGAACACGTCCTAACAGTTCCTTTAAAAACGCTTACGCGTATATACTAATGTAAACGCTTGTGTACTGGATATACGTACATATGGCAAATTGTCAATATTGCCAACATGCTATTTATTACCATTGTTGCCATTATGCCATTATGCCACTGTTGCCATTATTACATTACTGCCAATATGATATATACACCATTATATACGCATAATAATGCCAATGTGCATATTATTTCTTCATCCTTTCATTTGGTCAAGTGCCCTTTTATTTAAAAATAAACACACACAGGTGCATAATGGTGCATTATAATTTTTTTTTTTTTTTTTTTTTGGTCAAACTAGCAACTATAATATATGAACACGAAAATGCAGTCAAAAGTTTTATTATATTCAATAATGAATATTTCCCAATAGTTCTCGTTAAATCAGTAAAACTATGCGAAGGTTGCATATGTATGGATATATATATGCATACATTATGCTGGCAAGGGAAAATGATCAATCTTTAACATTCGTTGTCTTAGACTTATTCACACGCGTATTAAGGAAAATAATGTTTGGGCTGAAACTTAAGAAAAAAGGAAAAAACGTTTTGCAATATGTATACACAATTTATTTTTTTTAATACTTTTTTATAATTAACGTGTTCTCTTTTTTTTTTTTTTTTTTTTTATCAATATATACGAAAAATTTTAACGTTTATTGGAAAAAATAAAAAATAAATAAAGTTTAAATGTGAAAATAAACGGAAATGCCTATACTTTTGTATGTATTTTTAGGTTTTTAAGATTTTTACTTTTCATGCAAGTATGCATTAATTTTAAAATGTTTTACACCCTTTTTTCTTTTTAATGAATAACTTGTAATAATAAGTAAAATGATTTGAGTTTTAAACAATTTTTTTGTGCAATTACTATTTTTTTTTCTTGTTCTGTTAAAATATGAAATGATAATTATTATTTTAAATGCTTTAAGTTTTTAATAATTTATCTTTTTTAGTTTTTTCAACAAATATATAAAAAAAAAGTGAATGAAGCGAAATAGTATGTGTTGTAATAATTTTAAAAAGTTACACTTGTAACAAAATTAAAAAAAAAAGTTGTAAAAACATAAAATAAAAACAAAAATAGCAAAATAAGAGGAAGAGAAAGAGTCAAAAAATAAAATAAAAAAATAGACAATATTTTTAACACAATTTAGTATCACATTACGGAACAGTTAAAATATGTAAGTTATTATATTTTTTCATTTATTATTTTTTTTTTTTTTTTTATTATAGTAATTTTATTTTAACTTTTTTTTTTTTTTTTTTTTTCCCCTCAAGAATGCTATAAAAAAAAAAGAAATATGCCAACTAATTTCCTTGTAACGTTTTTTGTGGCTTGTCTTATAACGTTTTCATCTGTCCAAGGTAATTCATAGATTCTTTTTCCTGCCCTCAAAACGAAACATTCGGATCGCACATATATACTTATATGCATGCATTATCGCATTTTCCCCGTTACGCGCTCTCCATTGCGCGTACCCCGTTTGCATATCCCCACTTGTGCATATCTTAAACTGCTTAACCTTTTTCGCAGTGGCAGGACTAGAACCGTTTAGCGGGTTTGTGAACAAAAAATTAAGAAACCTTTTGCAATGCAACATAATTGCATATTACCACCTAAGGGAAGATGGACCGGATCCAGGGGTAAGCAGAGAACTGTTTACAAAAGGAGGGTTCAAAATTTAAACCATTTCGCTTGACGTTTTTGCATGTGCATACACGCAAGCATGTGAGATAAAACGATGTGCATTTGTACACATTTTGCAATTCGAGAAAATTAAAGCACGCTGGAAGTAAAATGTCGTGTATGTAAAGTTGAAAAAAAAGAGGAATGGACCTTTCTTGCACAATATATCTCATTTAGTGCATCTAATCGACAGAAACGTGTGATTATTTGAATGTGTATGCAGAAAATGTGCACACATATACATTCCCTTTTTGCTTCTTCCCGCTTCTTCCCGCTTCTTAGTCCTTTTTGGATTTTGTAGGAGAGCCTGAACAATTCTACTGGTTTATAGAGCATTATTTGTCTGTGCCCTTTAGATTGCCAAATCATCTGAAGCATAAGGATGTCCATAACTTTACCCCTTGTTTAAATAGATCATGGGTGTCCGAATTTTTAAAGAAATATGAAGATCCTGATATAACAGCGTTAATGGCTTATCTCGATAAAGAACAGAGAGCCTATTTTACATATACTTTCGAAAAATTAGAACCTGTCGGAAAATATACATCTTTTCCTATAAAAGAATTTCATAAGTACTGTATTCTACCACCTTTAATAGAGACAAATATAAAGAAGAAGAATACTGGGAAGTTACTATCATTTCAGTTAAATAAAGATGAATATAAAATATATTTGGGTTCAGTTGGAACACCTATATCAGCTTTAAAAAATGTATTCTTAAATATGCCAGATGGAAAAAGAAAAGAAGATTTAAAGATCATAATAGATAATCAAGATGGAAATAGTATATTTGTTAATTGTCCTATTTATTATTTAAATTTACATTATAAAAAAGAATGTGGTTCTCAACCGAATATTTTGAAATGTCTTGATACATATATAAGAAATTCTTGTCTGAAAACAGGGTATTCAGCAGAATCTGCATCTTTATGTGAACATTTAGGATTTCTTTTTGATGCTTTAAGTGATGAATATTCTCAAAATTTTGCGAAATTTTTAAGCAATGATGATTTACATTTAGTTAAGCCACAATCTGTTTGGGGAGTTCCCTTATTTAGTACGTACAAACCAAAGGACTATGAAGATGCTCAGGGGAATCTACCGACAAACGTGTTCAAAGTGCTGAATAAGAAAAATAGATTGTTTTTGTCATTTTTTGATCAAATACCAAAGAGCCCTTACTACGTCGAAGAAAATAAACGACTCCTTCAGCTCAGTGAATATGCATCCAGCATTTTTGGTAATACTTTCTAAAAATGGGTATACTTCTCCGTACACATAAACATTTTCGTATCTACATATTCGTGAGATGTTATTGAGCAAATGAAACATTGTTACGCATTTATTTATTTGGAACATTTTAACAACTATTGTTCCTCCCCCCTTTTTTTTTTTTTTTTTTTTTTTCTTTTCGAAGACAAGCTTCACAGATTCTTCTACATTTTTAAGAAGCACGGATCTTCTATCAATCCCGTTTCTGGTACAGAGAAAGGCCTCTTTCATGGGGAAAATATACATATGTTTCCCATGCATTTGCATATGCGCACGCTCATGCGCCTTTAGGTGTACATGAGCGCACTGGCGCTTTTAAGAAACGCTTTTATTCCCATCAGTATGGACGGCACTTTTATATTTTCACTTCTTCCCTGTTGTGATACTTCGCATGTGTCTAAGAGAAGAATATGTCTATTTTTTTTTTTTTTTTTTTTTTGCTTCTGCACCTTTTCTGTGTAATACTTGTTTTTTATACCCTTTTTCCATTTTCAGTTAAGGAGCTAAGCCACAATATTATCGACTTTAAGTTTAAGAAGAGTTCCAATTCAAGTAATAGAATATGCATATAAGAAATAAATAAGCAAAGTACATTTTCTTTTATTCAGATATCATGCTAAGCAGCAAATGCAGCCATTCCTTTTTTTTTTTTTTTTTCTCCCCCCTTTACTGAGAGTACTCATAACTTTTGTATTTCTCACACCGGATTTCCGGTTTCTCATTTCGTTTATGTTTCTTTTCCACTTTACAGTTCAATGTGAAAACGTGAAAAATAGCCTGAACTTAAATTTGGACGTGGAACTTGTGAAAGGGATTGCCGCAGAAAAAATTTGCAAAGTTATTGAAAAGTACGTTTTGACAACACAACCTAAGGAACAAACATTGAAGGGTCGCTTTAAACTTCAACTAGATGATGTACACAAAGGATTTCGTACTCAGTGCATTCTACTATCTACTCATGTAGAAGCTTTTAATATTGTTAGACAACTTTTAAATCTAGAGAGTGTATTATCACTAACAAGATATACGTCATTATATTTACATAAATTTTTTAAAAGTATAACATCTTTAAAAGGGAACTTTTTATATGATCATCCGAATGCAATAAAATATGCACGTTCATGTGGAAGAGCAGTTTTACATGTACCAGCTGTTTTGTATAGAAGAAATATATACCTAGCTGAGACATTTTTATCATTATACTTAGGATTATCAAACTTAGTTTCATCTAATCCTACTAGTCCTTTTTTCGAGTATGCAATTATCGAATTTCTTGTAACATATTTTAACAAAGGTTCTGAAAAGTTTATTCTTTATTTTATATCTATCATATCTGTCCTTCAAATTAATTCATATTATTATGAACAGTTGTATTGTCACCATCAAGACAAATTTGAAGCTCTGAGATCAAAAATAATTCATCCTAGTATAGTAAGTACTATAATTGAAAATGTCAAAGTATTAATAAGCAGTCCAAGGTACTCAAAGATGAAATCTCTATTCACCAAATTTGATACTGAAGATATATTTGACAAAAGAAAAGGTAAAATCGAGTAAAAATATGTGAAGAAATGATATGCGCAAAATAGCATACCTTGTACTACATATGTATATATTTCTTAGATAATGTGCCTTTCCCATATGCAAACATCCTTTTTGTACATATATTCCACTTTGTAGTTTTCGAACTTGTGTACAATTTTGATACGTATATGAACAGTAGCGATGCGCAGGAAAGAGCTAAATTGCAAGAAATTTCAGACGATGCAATCGATTTGGAAACAACAAATGATGGTATTGGGTACAGAAAGGCAGATGTATTTTTCGAGACAAATCAACAAGATTCGTATGATCCTACAGAAGATGATAGTGAAGAAGGTGCTAATAAGAAGGAACAAGAAAATGCTTCAAAATTTGCACATATGGTTCCAGACGATGAAAATTTAAGTATAAATGATAAAAATAAAGAGTTAGAATTAGAATTATATAAATATATAGGTAGTCTAGATGAAAAGGGATTAGAACCCGGTACTTTTAAAGATGAACCTTATCCTCCAGAAGCAGAACCTACAAAAAGTACAATTCAACCTGTTAGACCTGTATCCCCTAGTGATGAAAAAAATTCAGATAACGCAGAATTAAAATTGGAATTAAAAAAAAAGAAAGGTAAGAGTCCTCCTGCGAAACTTAGAAAAGGTGTTGACTTCTACGAATCGACTCCTTCTCTTGATCAATTTGGGGGTGAAGATATATCTTCGACTGAAAGACCTGGAACTAGTTCGGAGGGCCCGTATAGTTTTCCTCCTTCGCGTGATTCGCCTCGTTCTCCTCCTTCTCATAATTCACCTCGTTCTCCTGGTTCGCATGCTTCACAAGGATCTTTCTCAGACGACGATGGAACATCATCAGAAATGTAATGTTCCCCCTAAAAGGGAGATTCCAAACATGTTAAGTTGTATGCATGCGCATGGACCTGCATTTTTGTATGTTAGTGCATGCACTGGAAAATAGAAACATCTTTTCCCAAAAAATTGTGCGAGTTTCTATTGAGAAAAAGTGAAGAAACTGCCATAACGGAAGAGTGTTACTGGGTGTATGTTGAACTGCACCACTATGCGTGTTTGCACGTTTGCTTATGCATATGTAGGTAATGCATACTTTTGTGCATTTTTCGCCCTTTCCTTGCAAACGCACGATATTAATGGAGAACGGAAAGGAAGTTACCTATTTATGTATGATCGTATAATATGTGTATTATTTTTGTAACAAGTTGAATCGGGTTGTTATATGCTTATAATCTTAAGCGGAGTTAGAGTGACATTAAGAAGAAAAGAGACTTTTTGTCTATGTCTATTGAGAATTTATAAAATATGGATAAAGAAAAAGAAAAAAAAAAAAAAAAAAAAAAAAAAAAAAGATGCAAGGGGGAGTCAAAATGGGCAATATGGAAGACGTAGAAAAACGCAGTCACTTGCTCATATGTGATAAAACATTTTAGAAATCCCCCTAGGTCTTTTTTTTCACCAACACATGGAAAACTACATCCCTGTACGTGTACATAAGTGCAAAAGTACACTTGTGACATTTTCCCTTTTTCCATTTTTTTGGAAAACTCATTAGGCTTTAGTTTTTACCACTTTTAATAAATTTATATCATTTTTTTTTTTTTTTTTCTCGTATCCCTTTTTTTTCTTCCCATTTTTCCTTTTTCTCTTTTAAACGGGTGAGTGTTGGTATTGCCATTTTGGCTTACATGGTAATTGAACATTTAAATGTTAAGTGAAAACCGAACTTATATTATCTTTTAATAAATACAAAAGAGTAAAGATAGCGATGGAATTCACCTTTCTAGAGGTGCATTAACCCCTGTCTTAGCTAAGACGTGACTAATCAGCGCTCTCAAGGGTGTCCATCCTATGCACATGTATTTATATATATATATATATATATATATATATATATATATATATATATATATATATATATATATATATACTTCTATATACTTCTATGCACCTTTACCTTAACTGAAAAAGTACGGGCGAGAATAACTGCTTCTTCTTTTGGTGCACCCGAATTATGACTCTTTGAATGATTTTTCTCAGAAGTGAATTTTATTTTCGTGCCTTGGTCATCCTCGCAAGGAGGGAATCCTCTTTCTAGACAGAGACACATGGCGATTTCGAAAAAATATATATGATAGCATCAGGAAAAAAAAAAAAAAAAAAAAAAAAAAAAGAGGCAATATTTAAATGAGGGTAGAAAAGAAAAAGTGTGCACAATAACATGCGAACACAGATGCGTACTCGCAAATTTGAAGGCGTAATTATTAGTACAAGTGTGGACCTATATACCTATATGCGCATGCGTGTGCGCATGTTATGACAATTTTCGCACATGAGTTCATGGTAGTTTAAGAACATGCGCATGAGAAATAATTCGAACGTAAAATAAAGGAGTAGACATACTCTCCTGTATACGTTTGCGCTGTTCAGATGTATAAATTCTCACGCCGTGCAAACGTGTATATGATCACGCCGCGCAAAAGTGTATGTGATCACGCCGCGCGAACGTGTATGTGATCACGCCGTGCAAACGTGTATACGATCACGCCGCGCAAACGTGTATATGCTGGAAAGCAGGAAAACGAACGTGTGAAGACCTGCATAGGGGCCTACCTCGCATTTAAAGAAGCACAAATTAATTGGCAAAATGATGGAAAGAAAGAGTGAAGACTCGCAGGTTTATAGTATGTACAAATGGGTTTTTAGTAGGTTAAAATTTTCGTACAAAGAAGAATATAATATTGATTACCTAATTGATAAAAATGTTGAAGAGAAAAGAGAAGTGGTGGAAAATTTTTTGTGCAAAAAAGAGAAGGATGACTTGTTACTCTTCAGTGTGGAGAAAGACAAGATTGTTTTAGTGAATGAAGAAAATATAAAGTTTGACCAAAAAATTGTATATTTTTTTAAATATTTAGGAGAAAATAAAATGGAGGAAAAAAAGATATTATATGGTATTTTATCGACAAATATATTGGACACTTTAAAAGTAATGCTTAAAGGAGTTATGTACCCTCTATTTCTTAGTAATAAGATGATTTGCAATAACATTGCAACAGATGAAGTGAATAAATTTTCCATGGAATTTGATACCTACATAAAGGAACTAAACGAGTTTATTCTCATATTAGAAGATATTAAGAAAGTAAAATTAAAAATGAAAAATGATGAATCTGACATGATTTGTGATGATTCTACCGATGTAGATGCAGAAAAGGAGGAAAATGAGAACAATTCGATGAAACAGCATAATAACCAAATAGGAAACGAAATGAGTAAGAAAATACAGAAAAAAAAAAATGAAACTGCTCATTTAACAAAATATCTAAACATTTTAGAGTGTTTATTTAATGATATGCAAGAGAAAATACAAGAATATAAAAAATCAAATGTAGATGTTGGACCATATATAGAAATACAATACTGGAGATACAAACATAGATACTTACTATTCATCATTGAAGAGTTAAAAAGTAATGAAATTAAAAATATAATTAACAATATAAATATTAACAATGCAAATAATGAAGAACAAAAATATACATACACTTTTGATATACTAAATAAGTGGAGAGAATTAGAAACAAAAATAGAAAATGAATTTAATGAAAGTAAGGATAATATAAAATATCTTGAAAGTATAGAACAATTTATACTATCTTTGTATTTATGCAATGTAGAAAATATTATTGATATTATTCCTTCCCTTTTGAACTCAATAAAAATGATATATTTAGTTGCCCGTTTTTACAACACCCCTGATAAGCTTAATAATCTATTCATAAAAATTACCAATCAACTTGTAATTAAATGTAAAGAAGAAATATTTTCCGCTAAAAAAAAAAAAAAAAAAAAAAAAAAAAAATGGAAAGAGGAAAGGGAAATCAAGAGAAACAGATTGGGGGGATACCAAATCGGACAAAAATGGTGATAACTTTGGCGACGATGGTATAAACGAAATTGGAAATGGGGACATTAATGGAGATGGAAATAGAGATGGGAATGGAGAAAGTTATACTATCAATTCAGGAAAAAGCAGGGAAGAATCGAACTTTAAAAAAGTTGAAGATAGGGGAAATAGCGAACAGGGGGAATACGAAAATGCATATACCCAGGAAGAATACGAAAATGGTGAAGACATTTCAGATGAAGATAGTGGCGAAAGCGACGAGTTTGAAGAGGAAAATGGAGATGAAGATGGGAACGAAGACGATAACGAATATGGGGATGAACATGGGGAGGGAAGTGATTACATGGGGAGAAGTGAATACGGAGGGGGGAAGGACGAAAATGGAAATGAAGAACGGCTGAAAAATAAACAAAATTTATGGTTATTAGATCCAGATGATTTGATAGAAAAATTTGATTTATGCTTCAAATTAAACGAAAAATATAAGGAAGAATTTGAAAATATAAAAATATTTTTTGAAAATAACTCGAAAAATAATTCGAAGAATAGTTGTATTAATTTAAATACAAAGGTTATATTTTGTAAGATAGAATTATTCTGTCGTCGTTTGAAAAAGTTAGTAGATCTATTTTTATGTATAAAGCAATTTTACACTTTAAGGAAAGTAAAATTTGAGTGTATACAAAGTATAAGCAGAACTTTTTGTAAATATATAAAAGAATTCAAAATGAAGCACACTGATGATATGCTAAACTATACAGACAATTACTTTGACAGAGATTTCGTAGAGTTACGGGTGTACATATCAGAATTGGAAAGTGATTTGCAAGAACATATTATTAATTTGCTAAATAACAGCTCAAATATTATGCTTTCATTTTTTATCTTCTTTAAATTTAAGACTTACTTCGTTAGAGATTATCTTATTCATTTTTTACAAACAAAATATGACATTCTGTTGATGCATTTTTTGGAAATACTGAATGGGATAAATAACGAGTTAGAAAATTACAAAACCAGCTTAAATTCGAACAAAAATATAAACTATCTTAAAAATATTTTTTGGATACTTAGTATTAATTACAAAATTAATGATATCATGAAAGTTTTCCTTGACGAAAATAATGCTACTTCTAACGAGAAAGGTTCACATGACAGTTCATCCTATCTCGATCTACCTCCATTGCACAACGACATATCATCTATGAGGGTTAAATCACATCGGGAAAAGGGACATGAAACACACTCTGCCTATGCACAAGACGGACAAACACATAATGGTAATGTAGGTTCAACAGCACTTTTCTCTATAAACGAGCAAGTTTTGAAACTTTTAGAAGATCATGAGAGGAAAAAAGCTGGAGAAGTAGGAACACCCGATGGAAGTGGAAAAGATGGCGCTGCGAAAGAAGTCTTTCCAAACACAGCAGATGGAAGAGAGAAAAATTGTTTGAAGGAGAAGAAGGTAAAAAATGTTCTGTTTAGAAGCCCAAATGGGAAGGAGGTACTAAAATTATATGTAAAGATTTCTAAATTTATAGAAGAGTATAAAAATAGATTGTTTAAACATTGGCTGTTGTTTACAAAAAATATGAACAGTTTAAACGTTACAGTATTTGTTAAACATCCGAAAACAAAAAATGTTATTTTAAATTTTGACAATAGAATTAAAAAAGTAATTAGAGAAGCCAAAATATTCTTATCCTTTAATTTTGATATCCCTGAGGAAATAAAAAATATGATATCACACGAAACAAAAATTTACAATTTATACTACAAGTTTTATAATATACTCATATTAATAAAAAGAATGAAAAATAACAAAAAAAAGGATATTGAACTTACGTTGAAACGTTTTTTTGTGTACATTGATCAGCTCTTACTACCATTTCTCGTTAAATACACCTGGAATAATTACGCCCTTGAAGATTCTATTGATAATCTAACACAGGAATTAACCTATTTTGAAGAAACAATAAACTCTTTGTATGATATTATAAATGATCATATAAACTATAACGTTAAAGTAATGTTCAAAATTTTGGAGCAAAAAAATGAAAAATTCTCTATAAATAAACAAAAGGAGAAATTTTACAAACGGATGATTCTGTCTAATTCTATCTCCAAGAAAATACAGATAGCCATTTTTGATTTACTAAGCAATATACAGTATGTATATGAAAATAAGTTAAAAAGTAACATTACACAGGAGGAAGTAATAAACACGAGAAATTTTTACTATGATATATTTGTACACACTCTTAAGAGAATATACCTAAAGAATATCAGAAGGTTGATTAACACATGGTCCGATTTTGATAAAAAAAATCAAAATGAAGGGGGGAAAAAAAATGAAATTGAAATTCTACTACTAATTCATGAAAATGATATTATCATTAACCCATCTATTAAACATATAAAGGAGAATATTAAAAAGACTATAAACGTTTCGATAAATAGTTTGATATATATAGACAACTGGATTACAAGTGACGATTTGGTAAAACAGTTTAGAAAGGAGGAGGGAGACACAGACAATGATGCAGGTGAAATACAAAACGGAATTAATGGATATGCGAAGGAGAATAACAGCGGATGGGTTAAGAAAAAGAGCATATTTGAGGAGCTCCTGGATTACTCTCGCTTCTCCAGAAGGGGAGAAAAAGAATCAGCAGGAGGTGTCATGGACGAATTGAATATGGAAAACGAAAACTGTGCGAGCAATTTAAAAGCTTACTTTGATTTTTATGAACAAATTAGGGAAGACAAAAATATTGAGAAAGAACTGGTAAAGTTGAATGACAAATTGAGCGGGTTTCAACATACTGTGGATTCGTTTATCAGCAAATTTGAAAAGTATAAGTATATAATAAAACAGTTTGCGTTGGAGATGCCGAAGGGGGACGCGAGAGACGTCGGCGTGGTTAGCTCCGTTAGCGGTATCGGCGTAGGGGAAGAGGATGCAAGGAACAAGAACCTTCTAAACAGCAACAAAATTGCCACCTTAGACATGGATATTTATATGAATAGTAAAATGGAGGAGGATGAAGAGAAGGAGAAGGAAAACAACCTGCTCCATTTTACCGTAAACGAAGACGAGTTGAAGAATGCGGATGTTAGCCTTAAATTGGGACAGAAAGAAGCCAAGGAGGATGGAGAGGATGATACAGATGCAGAAAGCTGCAGTAGTAGCAGCAGCTGCTCTGATCAGTTCGAATATGACCCGAAGAAGTACAAAGAAGAAGAAGATAAAATAAAAAAGTATATTCATATAAAAAAAGAAATAAACAATATAGACAGTTTCTACCTGGTAAACGTATTTAAATTTAATTTGGAAAGTTTCAAAATGTACCTAATGAATATAATAGAGAATGAAGCTTTAGAATGCGCAAATAAGATTATCAATCCGGTTAGAAGCAAAAGCGACTTGTTGATAAAAAAGATGAATACTTACAAGACAAAGTTGAAAAAGAATATTGCAGATGTGGATTCACTATATTATGTAATTAAAGTAATTAATAAGATACATGTGTTCGAATCGACAATAGATATAGTGCTAAATCCCATAAACGAAATGTTGGACATACTAGAATTCTACATGAGTAATTTTCTGAAAAAACAATTGGAATCATTACGAAACTCGAGTCACTATGATGATGATGCGAATTATCAACAGAAATTTGTGACGAATATGGAAAAAAAAAAATCATCCACAGAACTATGCCAAATAGATGAATCGTACAACAAAAATTTACTATACACATTTAATAGATTGAATTTAATGAAAAAAAAATTCATATCATTGTATAGATTAGAAGTAGAAAAAAAAAATAGCATACTAACAAAATTTAATGAGTTAATATCAATGACAAAAAAGGTAGAAGAAGAAATACAAGAAAAAAAAAATATTATGAAAAAGGAATTAATAAACAATATATACAATTTTAAAATAGATATTAAAACTTTTAGAGAAAATTTTCTTAAAATGAATTTTAAAAGTGATCGTATAAATCCGTTAAACGCATTTGAAATTTTAAAAAGATATAAAGAAGAAATTAATATTTTGAAAAAAAAGTATAATAGTTACTACAAGGGAGAATCTATATTTGGCCTAAAACATCAACCTCATACTGATCTATTTTTAAGTACTACAGAAATTAATAATTTTTATTCTCTCTATGATTTATATGTACAATTAAAAGAAAAACTGAGCGAATGGAAAAATTTCAAATGGGATGATGGGATTTTAAAAATGAAAGAATTAAAAATAGAAATTTTGTCTTTTGAAAAAAAATGTTCTCAATTACCCAAAAATCTCAAAATGATTGTAATTTACAAAAATTTAATTAAAGAAATTTTTTATTTTAAGGAAATAACACCTATAGTTGATGAGTTAGAAAAAAAGACCATTTTAAAAAGACATTGGATTGAGATTATTAATGTATTGAAGGAAAAAAAAAAAAAAGACATCAATTTGAAGGAGAAGAAGGGGAAGAAACCAAATGCCGACCAAGAAAAAGTAAGTCCAAACAGGGTGGAAGAGAAGGACAAAAGCGGAGCGAACGAGGTGGATGATAACACAGCAAATGTAGCAAAAGGGGGGGACTGTGCAGTAGAGCAAAATGGTCAACTGTGCAATGAGGAAACTTTGGGGGGAAGCCAAACGTCGGTGGAGGGCAAAGGGGTAGAGGAAAGCGATCCTCAAGTGGAGTTGACCGTAGCGGGTAGCGAGGGCAAAGATGGAGCTGACGTGGGTGGCACGAATGAGATGGACCCCACAAACGCAGTAGACGCTACAAAAGTAGTAGACGTCGACGCCAACGACAACGCTGCGAAAAACGATGACAACGCTGCGAACAACGACGAAAACGCTGCGAACAACGACGACAGCGCCGCGAACAACGGGGGAGAAGCGAGCCAGAGGGAGAAGTCGCTGGAGAGCGGACTGCTAGCGGAGAACGCGCTTTGGGACGAGGAGGAATACATCAATAATCTGAACAAGTTGGATTTAGAAAATATGGACTTTTATATTAAGGATATAATAAATTATAATTTGTTGAAAAAGAAGGATGATATTTTAGACATTTGCGACAGTGCAGAAAAGGAAGCTAGTATTGAAGAAAAAATAAATGAACAATATAAGATATGGAATGAAACTTGTTTTCAATTTAGTAAATGGAAAAATAGAGACTATGCATGCATCTTAGTTGGAAGTAAAGTTACAGAAATACAAGAAAGTTTGGAAGAAAGTCAGATATTGTTGAATAATATAAACTCAACTAAATATAGTAAACCGTTTAAGAGTAAACTACTGCTATTACTTAATAAGCTATCTGATTGTAGCGATATTGTGGAGAGATGGATAAAAGTTCAGATGTTATGGTGTTCCATGGAGAGTGTATTTACAAGTGGTGATATTGCTAGACAGATGCCTATTGAATCTAAGCGATTTCATCAAATTGATAAAGATTGGATAAACATAATTAATATTGCTAACGAATCTTCCATAGTTATCGAATGTTGTCAAAGTAGCATGTTAAAGGAGCTACTACCTAATATGCAAAAAGGGTTAGAAAGTTGCCAGAAATCGCTAGAATCGTATTTAGAGGGTAAAAGAAGTAAATTTCCACGATTTTACTTTGTATCCAATTTGGTTTTATTAAAAATCCTATCCCAGGGATCAGATATTAACATAATCCAGTCAGAACTGATAAAACTTTTCGATGCTATAAACTATTTGACAATTAAAACGATACAAAATAAGAAAAGAATTATTTGCATAAATAACAAAGAAAAGGATGATATAGAAACAGTTCAACTGGTAAATCATGTTACCATCGATGGAAATATTGAAAATTGGTTAATTTTACTGGAAAGAGAAATGCAAAAAGCTGTAAAGAAAGAGTGCAAGATTGGGGTAACTACATCTGCTCAGTTGTTCAAAACGGTTAACTTAAAAGAGTTTTGTGATAAAAATATTGCCCAAGTTGCCTTAATATGTCTTCAAGTGATGTGGACAAATGATATAGAAAAATGTATATATAAATATCATACAGAAAAAAATATACTTAAAGTAACTAACAAAAAAATTAACTATATTATGTCCGAATTGGTTAATATTTGTTTATCCGATTTGGGTACAAAATTGAATAGGACAAAATACGAAACGTTAGTAACTATACATGTACATCAGAGAGATTTATTTAATGAAATTTCTACAAAAATAAAAGAACATAAAATTAAAACATGTACAGATTTTGACTGGTTAAAACAGACAAGGATTTACTACAAGGTAGAAAAAAATATTATACTTATTAGCATATCGGATGTCGATTTTGTATATTCGTATGAATACTTAGGTATAAAAGAAAGATTGTGTATTACACCTCTAACGGATAGATGCTACTTGACATGTGCTCAAGCGTTGGGATTATGTTACGGTGGAGCCCCAGCAGGTCCAGCTGGAACTGGAAAAACAGAAACAGTGAAAGATTTAGGAAGAACACTAGGAATATATGTAATAGTTACTAACTGTTCTAATCAACATAAGTATAAAGACATGGCAAAAATATTTAAAGGTTTGTGTAGAAGTGGATTATGGGGATGTTTCGACGAATTTAATAGGATAAATTTGGATGTATTGTCAGTTGTTGCTATGCAAATAGAGTCTATTGTAACTGCGAAAAAGCAATCATTAAAATATTTCTTATTTCCTGGAGATTCGAAAGCAATTAATTTAAATCCATCATCAGCTTATTTTATTACTATGAATCCTGGATATGCTGGTAGACAATTACTACCAGAAAATTTAAAAATTTTTTTTCGATTTATATCTATGATGGTACCAGATAGACAAATAATAATTAAAGTGAAATTAGCATCTGTTGGTTATCTAGATATAGATAATCTGAGTAATAAATTTAAGTCTTTGTACAATTTATGCGAAGAACAATTGTCAAAACAGAAACATTACGATTTTGGTTTGAGAAATATATTATCAGTTTTACGAACTGCTGGAGATACAAAAAGAGCAGCTGGGGCTAATGAAAATGATGAAGAAATGCTTCTCATGCGTACATTGAGAGATATGAACTTGTCTAAACTAATTCATGATGATGTTCTACTTTTTTTATCTTTGCTAAATGATGTTTTCCCAAAATTTCATAACATAACTAAGAAAAGTTATCAACTGATAGAAGAAAATGTGCTAGAAATTATTAAAAAAAAAAAATTATGTGCAAAAAGTAAATGGATCTTAAAAATATTACAGTTGTACGAAACATCTCTTGTTCGTCATGGTTTTATGTTAGTAGGTAATACGTTAACTGGAAAAACAGAAATTCTGAATATTCTCACTTCTGCTCTGAGTAATATAGGAAATGTTACAAAAATTATTACTTTAAATCCGAAGGCTATTACATCAGAACATATGTATGGTGTCAAGGATAACTTGAGTGAAGAATGGACTCCTGGTATTTTTGCAAATATATGGGAAAAATATAATAATAACAATTTAAAGTATAACACATGGATAGTATGTGATGGACCTGTTGATGCTATATGGATAGAAAACTTAAACACTGTTTTGGATGATAATAAAATATTAACGTTAGCAAATAATGATAGAATTCCTATGACAGATAATACAAAAATAGCCTTCGAAGTGGAAAATTTAAACAATGCCTCTCCTGCCACTGTTAGTAGAGCTGGAATTGTTTACATCTCAGATAGTGATTTGGGTTATAAACCTTTTATCTACAGTTGGTTACAAAAATTGAAAGAGGTAAATACCTACGGATCTACTTTATATCCTATTTTTAACAAATTATTCTTTTTTTACTTAGACAAAATTCAAATCTTAACCTTTTTGAAGGAAAATTGTAAATTTGTCATGGAAATAACAGACTCCATTTTAATTTTGCAAACTATCAACCTTTTGAACGCACTCCTAATTCAGTACATCAATGCTATAAATAACTTTGTGTACAGTGAAGAGGATTTGCACAAAATGTTCTTCTGCGATTCACGCGAAAAGAAGCTGTTACAACAGGGGCAGAAACTACCAAAGATTCAAAATGCCTCGGGAGGAAACGCCGAGGGAAAGGCAGACAAGGTGGAGAAGTACGAAAATTCTGGCTATACCTCGAACAATAGAAAGGAGAAAGAGGTAGACTTTAGTAGGGGCAGGGACCAGGCGCCAAATATAGGCGAGAAAAACAAAGTAGGGAATAAATCGAATGAAGCCAGTAAGAACCAGTCACTATCAAGCGCAGGAATGGCCAAACAGGAGGTGCAAATCGGGGAAAAGAAGAGGAGCGAGGAACACGAGGAGGATGTCCAGAAGGATGGGGAGAAGGACGGGGAGAAGGACGGAGAGAAGGACGGAGAGAAGGAAGACGAGAAGGATGACGAGAAGGATGACGAGAAGGATGACGAAAAGATAGAGACGATGAACAATTTCGCTCTTTCGTCTGGGGCAAAGTGCGAACAGGTAAAAGTGGAAGAGTGCGAAGAAATAATGCTATACGCTGTGGTGTGGGGATTATGCGGCTTGTTAGAATTCAAGGACAGGCTCAAGGTGCACAACTATTTGTTAAAAAATGTGACAATGTTGAAATTTATGCTTCAGAGCAATATCAAAGTGGGGTGTGGCAATGAATACTTGTCAGACACGAAAGATAAGGAGGATGCAGCGGGGGAAAAGAATGAACATACCGAATCGGGAAAGGAGAACGAAGCGGAAGAAGAATTTGAGAAAGAGACGTGTCTTATTTACGATTACTACTTTGATATGAAGCTAAAAAAGTTGAGCAAGTGGAAAGTATCCCAATTTAAGATGCCAAAAAATATGAATTCCATATCTTCGATACTAATACCAACAGTTGAGACAAATAAAGTGGAGCATATAATAAAATTAATATCTGGTATTCCTATCAAGTGCCACAATTTTCACACATATAAGAGTACCTTATTGTTGGGTTCTACAGGTTCGGCAAAAACATCCATAGCCTTGTTGTATACATCTAAACAGGATAAGAATACCAAAAGGTTTAATTTTTCAAGCGTTACCACTCCGGAAAAATTCCAACTATTTATCGAATCCGAATTGGAAAGAAAAACAGGAAAAACTTATGGACCAATTGGTAATACAAAATCTATTATTTTTATTGATGATATGTCCATGCCAAAAATAAATGAATGGGGTGATCAAAGTACACTGGAATTGTTACGCCAACTGATAGAATTTCAGGGATTTTATTTCCTAGATAAGGATAAAAGAGGAAACTTTAAAAAAATTATTGATATGGAATATATAGGTTGTATTAATCATCCAGGATGTGGTAACAACGATATTCCGAAAAGATTAAAATCTAAATGGTTTAATGTAAATATACCTCCTTACAATTTGAACTCTATAAATACCATTTACGGAACTGTGTTAAGAACTAAGTTTAATACAAAGAGAAATTTTTCTAACGAAATTGAAGAAAATATAGATAAAATAATTTTATGTACTATTAACTTGTTTGGTAGATTAAAGAAACATCTCCTTCCTGTACCTTCTCGTTTTCACTACTTATACACAACGAGAGACTTGGCAAAAATATTTTACTCCATGTTATTATGTCCTTTCGAAACTGTTAATAATAGTTTATACAACTTCTTATGCTTGTGGAAACATGAGTGTGAACGCGTATTAATAGACAAGTTATCCCGAATGGAAGATAAAAATTTTTCCCTAGATCAGGTGAAGCAAATTTTTAGACAGTACTATCCCTCTTACAAAGACATAGCCGAAAAGAGCATATATTTCAGTTACTTCTACGTGTCTGAAAAGGAGCAACATGAGTACATGGTTGAAAATGATCTCATAGAAAATGTAGATAATCAGAAGAAACATCAAAATACAAACATCAGTGGTGGTGATAAAAACGTGGGAGGAAGCACATATGAAGCAAGCGGGTCAACCAATGCTACTTCATCGGATCCCAGTAAATTGGGGATGCAAACTGAGGCAACAGGTGTAAGTGACTCTCCAGGTTGGAATGAAGCAGCAGCTCCGGAGAGTAGCAGCCATGGAGAAGTAGCTCACGCAGAGGAAAATGAGGAGGAAAACTTAAACAGTTTTTCCTTCTCTTGGATGAAAAAAGACTACAAAATTGTTGCAGATTTTGAAAGACTGAGATTCATTGCGTACGAATACATGAAGGAATACAACGTAAATAATGTGAAAAAGTTAGACTTAGTTTTTTTTAACGATTCTTTGAAGCATCTAATTATTATTAATCGTGTTATGCAAACTCCTATGGGTTCAAGCATGTTGGTAGGGGTGGGCGGTTCAGGGAAAAGGTCCTTGACAAAACTTAGCGTGTTTATCAGTGAACAAGTGCTGTTTCAGTTAAATATTACTAAGACGTATACAAAAAATTTATTTTTTGAAGATTTAAAAAGTTTGTACATTTCAGCTGGACAAATGAATAAGAAGACTACCTTTTTGCTAAGTGATAGTGACATTGAAAAAAACGATTTTGTCCTTGAGCATATAAATTCTATTTTATCTACCGGGTTGGTATATGGACTTTTTATAAAAGATGAGAAGGAAGCTATATGTGCAGAAATGAAAGAAACGTACTTAAAAGAAATGAACAAGTCTAAGCAATCATCAAAAATGGGGGGAGGAAAAAAAAAAAAGAAAAATGGGTACAACGCAGAAGATAACGAGAACGACATGGAAATTGACATGGAAAATGAATCAAAAGATTCACAGCAAAGAAGTGATGCATCGTCAACAAGCAGTATGGATGATGACGATGATGATGATAATAGCGTAATGGACGAAAAGGTCTCTAAGAAGAAGAAAGATGAAAAGGTCATAAACGATTTTAATGTATCCTCTAACGTAATTTTTGACTATTTATTAGATAATTTTCGAAATAATCTTCACATTTTTCTTTGTTTTTCACCTATACATAAAGAATTTGCCCTACGATACCAACAATTTCCTTGCATATACAACTGTGTTACGATAAATTGGTTTTTAAAATGGCCATTAGAAGCACTTGTGAATGTTTCGACTGCTTACCTAAACAATTTTAATATAGATATTGAGGAAAATCTGAAAGACGATTTTTACAATCTATTTGCCATTGTTCACAATAAAGTGTCTGAAACATGTGAAACGTATAAAGAAAGAATGAGGAGATACACTTATGTAACACCCAAGTCTTACTTATCTTTTATCGATCTATACAAACAGATGTATGTGAAAAAATATGAAGAGATAAAATTTTTAAAAGAAAGTGTAGATATAGGTTTGAAGAAGCTTAACGAAGCTGCTATGGATGTCCAAACTATGAGAGAAAGTCTAAGATCGGAAGAGGAAAAATTAAAAGAATCTGATGAACAAACTAATATATTACTAGAAAAGGTAAAAAATGAATCTTTAAAAGCAGAAAAACAAAGTATTGAAGTATCAAAATTTAGGGATACATGTATTAAGGAAAAGGATATGATTTTAAAGGATCAAGAAGAGGCTGATAAAGATTTAAAAGCTGCTTTACCATACTTACATGAAGCAGAAGAAGCAATTAAAAGCATAACAGCTAAGGATATAACCGAATTAAAAAGTATGAAAACTCCCTCTGATATTATTAGAATAGTTTTTGATGGAGTGTTGATATTACTTCAAGGTAAATTAAAAGAACCAAAAATAAGCATGAAATATGTTAATAAACAACATGTAGAATTTATTCAAGACTCTTTTGATGAATATGCAAAACCGCTAATGGCAGATATTCGATTTTTAAATCTACTTTTCGATTTTTCAAAAAATGAAAAAGATAATATTAACGAAGAAACTATTGAATTGTTGAAACCGTATATTGAATCTACCTTTTTTAAGACACAAATTGCAAAGAAAGCATCAGTTGCTGCTGAGGGACTTTGTAAATGGGTAGGAGCTATGGCTATGTATCATCAAGCATCGAAAATTGTGAAACCAAAAATGAGTTACCTAAAAATACAAACGGGAAGACTAGAAGATGCACTGAAGCAGTTAGCAGAGGCAGAAGATTCCCTATTAAAAGCACAACTTTTTGTAGATAATCTAAATTTAGACATAGAAAATATGTTTAAGAAAAAAAAAACGTTAGAAGAAACTGCATTAAAAACGAAGCAAACAATTGAACAAGCAAATAAATTAATTAACGGTTTAGCAAGTGAAAAAGCTAGATGGACAGAAGATTCTAACAACTTTTCTAATATAAAAAAAAAAATAGTTGGAGATGTTTTTATATGTTCTTCTTTTATTTCATATTGTGGTATGTTTAATACAGAATTTAGAAATTATCTAATGAATGACGTTTTTTATCATTACACGAAAAATGTAAAAAACATTCCTGTGTCTTCTAATATTGATGTCATAAAATATGTTCTTTCCTCTGATGATACCAAAATATGTGATTGGAGTGTTCAGAAACTTCCAAACGATAAACTAAGTATAGAAAATGCACTAATAAGCGAAAACACAAATAAATATGTCTTACTTATAGATCCTCAATGTCAGGCAAGCAATTGGATAAAAAATAAAGAATTTCATAATGATCTAACAAATCAAAGATGTATCACAACTTTTAACAGTACTAAATTTAAGGATAATCTAGAATTTTGTTTAAGTGAAGGAAAGGCATTACTAATTGAAAATGTAGAGGAGTACATAGATCCAATATTAGATACAGTTTTGGAAAAACAAATTATTAAAAAGGGTAAGAAGAATTATATCCTTATAGAAAATAACTTAATAAATTTTGATGAAAATTTTAATTTATTTATGACTACTAATTTACCTAATCCAAATTATAGTCCAGAAATATATGCCAGATGTTGTGTCATTGATTTTACTGTCACTGTTAAGGGGTTGGAAGATCAACTGTTAGGAAGGGTTCTAACAGAGGAGCAGAAACATCTGGAAATATCTTTAAAAAATATTATGATAGAACTTAAGGATAATACTAAATCACTACAAGATCTTGACAAACAATTGTTATATAAACTAAATACAAGCAGTTCTAATCTGTTAGAAGACGAAGAATTAATAGAAGTTTTAAACAACACAAAGTTATTATCCAAAGAATTGGAAACAAAATTAAAGGATAGTAATGAAAAGAAGAAAGAAATAAATGAAAAGAGAGAACAATACAGAAGTGTGGCACTAAGAGGAAGTATACTATATTTCTGTATCGTAGATATTACAAATGTTAATTATATATACAATACATCTTTGCATCAATTTCTTGAACAATTTGATTTATCCATTAAAAGGGCAGAAAAAGGTCAACATATAAAAAAGAGAGTAGAATCGATTCTATCAACCTTAACTAATCTAATTATTAGCTACATGGAAAGGTGTCTATTTGATCAACATAAAATTATTTTCAAACTGTTAATATCTCTAAAAATACTCTTATATGACAATATAATAAGCAATAAGGATATCAGTTTCTTCCTCAACCCTATTTCGCATTACAATCCATCGAGCGACGTAAACAGCGAACTTCTCAACAGTAATCTGTTGAACGAAAACGCAGATGGATCCAAGGGGAAAAAGAAAAAGGAAAAAACGCCCGCTTCAAGTGCCGCCACGCATGGTGCATCCAATGTGTGTGAAAGCATGAGTGGCGCAATTGGTGCAGGCATAAATGACGCCATGAATGACACCATGAATGTGTACCTAAGCACAAATGAGAAGGGAAGAAGCGACGAAAAGGAAAAGGACGAAAAGGAGAAAATCGACAACGGTAAAAGTGGAAACAGCGGAAACAGTGGCAGCGGGGGCGGTTGCAATGCGGCCAGCGTGAACCAGGAGAATAGCCTGGGAAAGAGCAAAGTGGATCAACAGAGAAGGGGCGGGAAAGGAAAAATAAGCTCCACGAAGTGGCTTTTTAAGAACGAGTTACTGTACAAGAATATAATTTCTTTGTCTAATCACTCATTTGGAAATGACAAAAATAATCGTTTTTTTTATGACATACTGAACGTTATACAGTTAAATGAAAATGTATGGAAGAGTTACTATGACGTGTTAGACATTGAAAATAGGAACATCCCTTACTACAACGAGCGTCTAGATGCAAATAGCAAAATATGTTCTTTTATCAAACTGTGTTTAATTAGATGTTTGAGGGAAGACAGAACAATATTATGTGCAAATAAGTTCGTAGATGAAGTACTAAACAGAAATAGTGATACTATAAAACATGAAACTTTGGAAAATATATTTTCTGAATCGAGTAATAGGAAACCATTCTTATTTTTATTATCTTTAGCTAGTGACCCTACAAATATGATTGATGATTTTGCGAAAAAGTTCAAAAAATATCCAACTGATAAAATATCTATGGGAGAAGGACAAGAGATTATTGCAAAGGAAAAATTAAAAAATGCACTTATAAGTGGAAATTGGTTAATACTACAAAATTGTCATCTAAATAAATCTTTCATTATTGAGGTTTATAATATGCTAAAAAATTTGACCGAAATTGAAGAAGATTTTCGTCTTTTTTTAACATCAGAACCAGATGATGAATTTCCTATTTGTATTTTGCATGGAAGCATTAAAATATCTACCTCTCTAAGTAGTGGTATAAAAAATAATATGAGAAAAATATACAAAGATATAGTAAAAGAAGATATATTGGATAAGATAGATGATGAAAAGTATAGAAGAATTATTTATTCTTTGTCTTATCTTCATTGTGTTTTATGTGAAAGGAAGAAGTTTGGACCTTTGGGTTGGTGTGTTCCCTACGAGTTTAGTATAACCGATTTGTTTGCTTCCTTTCTATTTATTGAAAAACATTTATATTCAACACTACTTGTAAATAGACCTATAGACTGGGAATCGATTCATTACATGTTGGCTGAAGTTCAGTACGGAGGAAAAGTTACAGACGATTTGGATCGTGAATTGTTACTAACCTACGTACAACACTATTTTAATGAGGATTTGTTTAAGGTGAAAAATGAGGCTTCTTCTGACAATGTAAATAATAATATGCCTAAATTTTACGAAATTACGAATTTTCAAAATTTTATTGAGAAATTACCAAATATTGATACCCCTTCTGTGTTAGACTTACATAACAACGCTGAGATAACTTATCGTGTAAACGAATCGAGACAGGTACTAAATGCTATTTTGGGAATTCAACCAAGGGATGTAGATCAGGGAGAAGAAAAAAGCATGGAAACAGTAGTGAAGGAAATTGCCTCCGGAATATTAATACGACTACCAGAAGATATCAATTTAGAGGAAATAAAAAAAATAATATATAGAAAAAATAAAAATCCTCAATTGCCTACTCAAACGAATCAGCAGTTAAATGTAACTACTAACTTGAACACTACTACTAAAAATTTTGGTAATTTGGAAAATAGTTATTACAAATGTAAAAATAAGGAAAATATAGATGTTAATGATAACATGTTGCAGAGAAGTGCTCTACATAACAATCCAATTAGTTACAACACTAACAGTGGCAAGTATCTACCAGGCGGTGATAACAGAAATAAGAACATCATTTGTATGGCAAAGGAAAATGATTTTTTAGACACCCTTGATGTAACTTACTGGGAAAGTAATAATGACGGAGAGAAAAATGTACAATATAATTTTTCTCCTTTGCAAGTATTTTTTTTACAAGAAATGGAACGAATTAAAAAAGTTATCGATTTGGTTAAAATGAACTTAAATGATATAATAAGTGCAATAGATGGTTCAAAAATAATGACAGAAGATCTGCAAAACGATACAAAATATATTTACTCTCAGTCGGTACCGAAAAAATGGATATATGATGCCAGCGAAACGGAAATATCTTGGGTATGTAGCAACTTAAATCAATGGTTAAACATTCTTAATTTGAGATATGAACAAATCATGAATTATATTTACAATGGCAAATTAAAATCTTATTGGTTACCTGGATTTTTTAATCCTCAAGGATTTTTGACAAGTATGAAACAGGAAATTACCAGATTGAATAAAAAGGATCAACTTTCCCTAGACGAAGTAGTGTTATATGCCGACATAAAGAATCATGATATTGAAAAAATTAAGGAATTCCCCGAACATGGATTTTACATACATGGTCTATTCATCGAAGGATCCAAATGGAATTGGCAAGAAGGAAAGCTGGAAGAAAGTTCACCAAAAGTTTTGTGTGAAAACATGCCTGTTATTCATATCACAGTAGTGTCAAACAAGGATAAAAAGATAAAATTTATCGAAAATAATAAGCACCTATTTTACAATTGCCCTGTATATAAATACAATGTAAGGACAGATAAATACTTTATTTTCAGAATTAACCTAAAAACGGACACTGATCCATCCATATGGAAGTTGAGAGGGACGTCACTCCTCTGTTCCAAGGATTGACGCAGCGTAGAGCATGCACATTGGTACACATCCTAATACATACGTATAAACGCGTGTGCGCAGGCCTATATGCGTGTGTGTGTAAATATGCATAAAGAATTTTTCTTACTCTAAGGTGTGCTGTATTATATGTGTACTTTTAAAATGTTGCCTTTTCAGTGCGTTTTCGTTTCACACATTTTGTGGTGATCACGTATAGAAGCCCCCCTTTGCCTATTTATTTTATAGCAACATGGTCTATGCTTTGATTTTTTTTTTTTTTTTTTTTTTCTTTGCATATTTGCGCATTTTAGCACTTGTGCACTTTTTTTTTTTTTTTTTTTCTGAGTATCTTCTATTTGGCTGTGTCTGAACAGCTGTTCACTTTTTTTTCTTCTCCTGTATAGTGGTATTCCTGTCCTTTTTTACGCCATTTTACGTATAACAGCGAACAGTTAATATAAACAAGTTGTGAAGGCACACGTTACAGGTGCAAAGTTATACATTTTTTCTTTCTCTAAGATTTGTCCAAAAAATGTTTTAAATGAAAAATAATTTAAATGATAAAAGACTCTTTTCTTTTTAATTTTTGGCATATTGTAACGTATCTTTTCAATTCGAAAGGGCTAGTTTTTTTTTTTTTTTTTTTTATGTATACTGGGTTTAATAAAAAAAAAAAGTAAAAGGGAAAAAGAGCAGGAATGTAAACCTTTTAACGGCTGAATTTATTTTTATATATTTTTTCCCGCGTAGCTTTTTATTTAAGTACCTTTTTTTTTTTTTTTTTTTTTTTTTTTTTGTATAAAATTTTCTTTATTTCTTGGAAAATTGTGCCAATTAAACAATTCTTTTGTTTTGCGTTGTTTGTTTATGCATAAGTAAATATATAGTTACATTTATACAAATGCACATAAAAATGAACAGCTGCATGGGTGTAAATATATATATATCCTCTTTCTGCGTTATTATAAGTGCGAAAAAAAAATTTCAACCTATGTGACAATTTTTAAGTCTACAAAATTGTATGCTTCCTATTCGCATGCTTTTCTTTGTTTGTTTGTGTTTTATGATGAACCAAGGAGGAGAGGTCAACAAAAACTTATTTTTTCTTCAAACCTTTTTAGGTAAATCTGTTTTAAAGATATGATTTTTTTTCTTACGAAATTGAAGGGGTGTGCTAAAATAGCTATAAATAAATGCATAACTTTTTTTTTTTTTTTTTTCAGTTGTAAGGCAGTAACATTTGATGTTGTGCTTGCAAGTTATTTTCGTGCATAAATTTACGCGAGTTTTTTATTATCTTTTTTGTTCTTTTCGTATAAATTTTCATCGTCCTAGCATTTTTTCCAAATATTGCTTATCACACGTGTTAACATTTTTCATGCCCATGTTTTGCTTTTAAATTATTGCTTTTCCGCTCAGTTAGTTTTTAGCATATATATATATATGCGTGCATAGCAGTCCATATAAGGACGCACATACACGCATATAAATGCATATACGTACGTACGTCCATACCCTCATACCTGCGCATGTCCACATGCACGTATTTGTGTAAATGTACATCTATACATGCTTATTTGCTATCCCTTTTTTCTTTTTTACGATTTTTTTTGCCTGAAGAAACAAGTGACTGGAAGTATGCAATAGCGCGTATTGATATTTTTGTTCATTTTCGCACATTTTAGTCACGATTAAAAAGTGAATATAATATATAAAATATTTCCCCACCCTCGCTTAATAGTAAAGTATTCTCATATTAAGTATATCACATATTTGTTACTTTGTAGATGCTAATATATTTTCCCTTTTTCTTTTATTCAATTTTGTGCGTTTTTACTATTTTATATAATAATTTCACTATTACATATATATAACTATTTCTTTTTTTTTTTTTTTTTTTTTTTTTTTTTTTTTTTTACTGCGTTTTTTGCGACAATTAAAGTAATTATTAACTTATCTCAGCAGTTTTATATTTTCATTTAACATGCATATTTACCGTATGAATATATTTAATATATTGCTGTGAAGTATATATTCATGTGCACAGTGCATACTTCTGCGCCGCTTAAATGCCTGCGTACTTCCCAAGCGTATTGTGAACTGTACCTAGCTTTCATATTATATTTTTTGTGCACATGTTCTTTCAAATGTGATGCGGAATGCAAACACAAGATAAACTTAAACCATATAAGGTGTACACGAAATGGAAGTCGAATGCAAGGGTGAACGTATTTAGTATTTATTTTTTTTTTTCCCATACTTATTTGTAGTATTTTTTTTTTTTTTTTATGTACAATTGCTATGCATGATGCCCATATGTATATTTAAGCGTATACGAACGTGTAAAAATATATTGCATATGTACATAATTACATACATAGGTAGATACATATATAGATACTCGACGAATTCATTTTCAGTCAGTATCATCCCGAATTTAATGCATATTTGTTCACTTTGCATAACTTTTTTTTTTTTTGGTTTTCTTTAATTAGCTATTTTTTAAAGGTTTTCTTCTTTTTCTCTCTCTTTCCTTTTTTTTTTTTTTTTTCATCATTTTTTTAAAAAAACATCTTTATGATGGAATAAAATGTTATTTGAGAAATATTTTTTACGAAAATTATATTTGGAAATGTAACTATATAAATGTAGTTAAGTTTGTTCTAATATTAATGTGAACCTGGTTTCATTATTAACATTTGCTTTTTGATATATGTATATTGACACGTTTGTAATAGTTATTTATTTTTATTTTTTAACTGGAAATCATAGAAAATTTTGTGAAAAGAAAAAAGAGTGTTCCGAGTAATAGCTCTATGAGTTATCAGTAGCGAATGAATGATAAAGAGCAGAAAAAAGGAAAAAAAAAAAAAAAAAAAAAGATAGAGTTAAAGGACAGAAATCAGAAGAAAAAGGGCGCATTTTTAAGGATATATGGTATGCCCATTTTTGTAGCTTGTCCCAGGTATATAACAAAGTTCAGTTGCAAGTCAAATGCAAAAATGAATGAGCTCTCAGTGAATGATGGATTTGACGATATTGAAGTAGAATCTTTTGATTTTATATGGGAAGAATGGGAAGAATATAAGGGTGATGTTCCCCTCTGGCAGCATATATTTTGTGGGAGCATAGCAGGACTAATGGAGCATGTTTTCATGTATCCATTAGATACTCTTAAAACGTATATTCAGACAGATGGTCGCTTAAAAAGTAATAAGCATACGTTTGAGAGGTGTAAGGTATACAATTGTAGTGGTAGTAATAATCATTTTAAGGAACTAAATGTACATAATAGTATGCATATGGATAAGAAAAACTTTTGTACGTCTACCAAAGGTTGTGATAACTGTATATATAGTAAAATGTGTAATTATAATAATATATGTAATGTGAAAATAGATGAGCACGTGAATAGAAGAAATTTTGGGGGTGTTAACATGTTAGATGGACCAATGCCAAAGATGTTAAAAAAAAAGTTAAACATATTTCCGTATAGCAGTTTAAATACATGGGAAAGAAGCATGACATCGTATGTAATAAACAAGAGATTGAAACATAACAATTTTTGCAACAAACGAACGGGTAAAAATAGAAGCAGGAATTATAACTATACAGGCGCAAACTCTAGGTATACACATATACACAATTGGGGGAGTGAAAGACGACGTAATTTATTTTGCAATTCTTCACAAATATGCGATGACATTCGCGTACTACGAAACTGTAAAAATGAAAGAGTTTCCTTATTAATGAGGCGTAATGCGGGTAAGATAGATCGCATACATTTTTATGGAGGTCAAGGCGAAATAAGTGAAAAGGTAGAAAACAAATACAGGCATACGGGTAGGAAGCATAGTATAAAGGAGTCATCCACCAGTGTGAGCAAGTGTGGTCGATTCATTTGTGGGGATAATTATAAAAAAAAAAAATTGTCCCATTTTTTAGTTAATAATAAAGGAAGTAATTTTTTTTGCTCGAGAAAAGTAGTATCGAAAATTATTTTTAAAAAGGATAATGATGTTAAATTCCCGCGCAGAATGGATTATTATGCAAGTTCTATTCAAAATGAGAGTGTTAATAATTGTAAATATGATCCAAAATGTAGTAATAAATTGAAGTTGCTACTTGATAAGGTAGATGCCAATCATGTAAAAGAAGAAAATTTCTCCCTCGGGAAGAGGAAGAATGGCATAATATTCAGAAGCTCCATTTTACGAAATGAGGTACGTCTTAATGAAAAAAGTAGTACCCAATCGTCGCACATAAAAACGGGCAACAGTACGTCCATTGTAAAAGATTTAAAAGATATACTTATTCGCATTAAGAATAGGTGTCACCTAGATGGCGGTGTTAATAGAATTGTAGAAAAAAATAATATTCCTTTTAACCCTTTTATTCAAAAATTGTCAAATACGTGTTATCTCGAAAAAGAGAAGGCTACATTAGCCCACCACGCTTATCGTGGTTACAGAGACTGTCGCGGTTATTGCGGCAACCGCGGCAACGTTACGAAGCGTGCTACATTGTATAAAGGAGAAAGTGGTAGGGGTCATGCTGGTAGACGTAGCCGTTTTGTCCAGTATGATATTAATAACACCTTTAAGGGACGTAGCCCATTACAAAGCTATCATTTGAATATGCATAAGAACGAAAAAGGTGAGCAGAACATAATTACATGTCTACTTCGAAATGTGAAGAATTTCTTTGTGAGCAATTGTAGATTTGCGAAAAATAAACCGTTGGTAGTAGGTAAAGAGTTTTGGATGGAGAACTGTCCTATAGGTGGTTTTTCCTTATTAAGGAGCAATAACAATATATTTTTAAATAACATGTTGTATGTTACTAAGAATAATAATTGTAGAAGCCTGTTTGATAGGAATATTCATTCAAGCAGATGTTCCCTTTACAAAAATAGTAATAATAGTGTGATTCCTCCTAATATGGGATTTAACAGAAATTTAAAAAGCTTTAATTTTTTTAAAACCATTTTGCATAGTATGAGTAATAACAGTGTAAATATGAGAGTAAGACATAATTGTAGTCTAATAAGAAATAATGTTGCAAATTTATACAAAGGGGTAAACGTTGTAGTGTTAGGATGTATTCCTGCTCATGCAATGTACTTTTCAACATTTGAATATAGTAAGAAATATTTTTCAAGTATGAGTTCAAATAATTCCCCAATTAAAATTTTAAATAATAATAAAATAGATGGAATTAACCACAAATTAAATGACCTAAACTATTTTAGTATAGCGGTATGTGGATTTCTAGCAACTATTGCTCACGATTTAATTATTACCCCAATTGATACATTAAAACAGAGAATACAATTAGGCATTAATAAGAACTCCTTTGATTCTATAAAAATATTAAGGGAAAATGGATTACGAAGTTTGTATTTAAGTTTACCCATAACACTAGTGATGAATATACCATATCAAATTATTATGATATGTACGAATGAAAAAATGAAGAAACTTTATTTTGAATATGTGAGCGGTTTGAATAACATAGGTAAAAACAATTTTGATGGTAAATATAGCAACAATAAAAATGGGCATGTCGTAAATAATGAAACTACGGATATGCGAAGCAACACCGTTACTTACAATACGCACAGCAACAATTTAGCGAATGCACATGTTAATGGAAAAAATGGAGAAAATAACAGTTCAAACAATTTAAAAAATTGCTTCACAGATGTTCGTGGTAGAACCAATGATCTAATTAAAATGAATATTGAACGAGACATTTATTCTATGAACAATTATAATAAAAGTAGGGAGGAGAAATTAGTACAGGATGGTGTTAAAAATGGAGATGGGTACAACAAAACTGATTTGAGCGAAGAAAAAAGGAATACTGATATTTTATTTAAAAAAATTATTAGCAAATTAGAAAAAAAATCGAATAATGATTATACACAAAATTATGAAGGAAAAATGAACAATTCGTTACATTTCCCAAAAGAGAAATATAATAACATGGAATTAAGGAATACGTGGTCTGATGGTTTTAACAAAAATGAGTTTTTCAACAAACCATTTAATCATATTACTTCCTACTTTGTATGTGCAGGAATTGGAGGGGGTATTGCAGCCGTGGTGACAAACCCGCTTGATGTTATAAAAACGAGAATTCAAACCGAATGTTTTAATACAAAAGGTTTCAATTTTTTTAGAGTAGTTTCCAATTTGTATTACAAAGAGGGAGTACGTTCTTTCTTCAAAGGTTCACTTGCAAGAATGGCCTTATGCATACCGGCTTCGGCCATATCGTGGGGAACATACGAAACGATGAAGCGATTTTTAAAAATTAACTTTAACTCGGTATAGCTTCATTTTATGCGAAAAAGGGAATAGTGCACACTCCGCTGCAAGCGCGTATATTAAGGGAGGTGCGCACGTTTTGAGAGTCGCTCATATTTTGGGAAGCAGCGTATGTGTATGCCCGCGCTCGCTTCCATTTGGTTGTTGTACGTTGTTTCCCTTTTTTTTTTTTTTTTTTTGGACAATTTTGATTTTTGAGCAGAAGGGCGTGCACATGCATTAGCGCAAATGTGGATGTACCCCTGTATAGCAGCATGTTTTTATGTGCATATTTATTATATGTATATTTACGTATGCATATGTGTATATATATATATACATATATATACTAACGGAGCTATACCCGAAATGTGCATAAGAGCACATGTATATATGGCTAGTTTTTTTCTGTTTCCTTAACACACCACCATTTCATATGTTAAATTAATTCAGTACATAGTTTTAATCGTTGTTTTAAATATTGCTAAATTTGGGGGGGAGGAAAGCATATTTGAAAACTGCCATTAAGAGGCCCCATACGATAAGAATAATGAATACATTAAAATTTAAAGACGCTTTCATTACGTTTGGTATTTTCGCAAAAAGGAACTTTTCGTTTGGCGTTAATGTGGACATTTTTGGGAGGGTGTTTCCCTTATCACAGCAAAGTTTAAGTGGAATATTACGAAACGTTAATATATGAAAAAATGGCGAAAAATAAGGTACATTTAGTAAAAGTTCGAAATAATATATTCCCCTGTTTAACGGTTACGAATTTTGCTGAGGTCAAGTGAACATTACAAGGTGCAAAAAGGCGTATAGGTGTGCACAAGAATGTATACATGATCATGTGTATACTTTTACGCATTATTGTCACTTTCGTGATAGCATTTCTGCTTTTAAAAAAAGAAGACCGGCAAATATATTCACGTAACGTGGATGTATATATTAGGTGTCGTATTCACTGCACGAATTAAAATTATTGTAGGCCTCTACAATAGCTGCTTTGAGACAAGTACTGTATTGTGATATTTTTTTTGTAGTGATATCGGGTTATGTGTATATATGAACGTAATCTTACATCTCATAATTTCGCAAAAAAAAATAAAAATAAATAACATTGTATGAAGTGTATCTCTTTCGTTTGTGGCTTTTATTTCTCGTTTATTTTATTGTATTTTATTTTATTTTATTTTTTGCACTGAAGTAGTCTCATTTTTAAGCAGTATCACTTCATTTTTAAGTTTAACATTTTTTTTTCTTTTTTGCAATAGCGCGATTGTAAATATACACGCAAATGTCATCTGCGCCTTTGCGGTTATTGCAAAAATGGCATTATCCGAAATAAAAATGCATGTAAGAATAATTTTGATTTTTGTTTATTATGAATCATTTTCCCATTTGTTATTTTCCCCTATTATATGTTCATTTTGTTTTCTTTTTAAGAACATAACTTCTTTTTTATGCAGGTTCGTTTTGTATAACATTTTGTATATCCCATTTTATAATTTTTTTTTTTTTTTTTTTTCATGCTCGCCTATCGTTTAAATAATTTTTTTTTCTTATATATATTTCCTTTCCTTGTTAAACATAAATGTTTTATGCAAATTTTTTTCTTATTCATCATAATTTCGTGTACACTTATTTTTATTTTTATTTCTTAAGTAATATTATACATTTTTATATATGAAGGGTTTGTAAGTATCCTCATTTTTTAGCCCAACAAATTTGGTTGACCCAGAAATTGCGATGTTTCTTAAATGGGACAGTAAAATTTGCAAAGTTATTTTAAGAGAATATATCACGCGGCATCGTACAACATAGCAGTGTATAGTATAGCATAGTACGGCATAGTACGGCATAGTACAGTGTAGTGCAGAATAGCTTAATACTTACTGGAGAACGTCGATGCGTACATATGTACACTTATGCATATAAATTTTTTAAAATAGGGAAAAAAAAAAATTTAATTGAAAAATTTGACAAAATTGTGAAGCAGAAAGAAAGTCTTATTTATTTATTTATTTTATGAACATAGGGGGTTAGAACAAATGTTGCTTTTGCGTGGAGGAGAGGATAAAGCTATCACGTGTGTACGTATGCATACGTAGACGCGCGCTCTCATGTGTCATCGCAAAACGAGGGCGAAAAGATATAAATTCTTCTGGAAAATATCTTTCATTTTTAATTATTTTAAAGTGGCTCAGGGTTTATTAATTGTACAACGTGTTGAGCACAATAAAAAAGCGCGAAGATGCTTTTACTAATTTTTTTTTCATTTTAAATGGAACGGCTTTTGTACAAAGTGCGAGTCAGTGCTAGCAGTAAAAATAAATAAAACTGCGTATTATTTGGAAGAGGTGATACATATAATACACATATTTACTTGTATATTTAAACATACAAACTCACTTTTACGCAGTTGTTCGCATGTGCACACGATTAACATCTGTAACCACAAGTAGGACACTGACACAGGAACTGAACAAGCATCAGGGAAGCATCGGGAAAGTACTGAAGAAAAGGTACTTTAATTTGATCACAGCAGCTGCTTCCCCCCCAGGTTGTATTTTTTTTTTTTTTTTTTTTTTTTTTTTACCATGTGATCGTATTTAACATGACCACCCATTTGTGAATAGAGATAATAGGTATATTTGTAGTGAACTATTTTCACTAGCACTAAATTAAAATAAAGAAAGAGAAAAACTAGTATTTATCCCATTGAAATATATTTTTTTGAGGTTAACAATATGTTTATGCAGAACTCTTCGTCGAATAACCTTTTTGGGTCTTTTAACAACCAGGGAAATAATTCAAATAAAGGTATATTTGGAAATGCAAATGTTCAGTCGAATATGTCAGGAGGGGATCACTCCTCCTTATTTGGATCATCGAAAGCACCACAGACAAATAATGCGCTAATGACTAAGAATATATTTAATATGGGTAGTAGTTCAGGTGGCTTGGGTACAGGGAAAAGTTTATATGACAGTATGAATAATCAGTCTAGTGTAAATAATAAAAGTATATTTGGTACAACTTCAGGTGTTAGTAGTACTACTAATCAAGGAAATTTGGGTGGAAATAATTTATTTATGAACACAACAAATCAAAGTAATTTAAGTATGAAGAATATTTTTGGTGGTACATCAAATATGAATACACAAGGATCTAATTTGGGAAATAAAAATATTTTTGGAGGTTTACAGCAGAATAATCAAAATACAACATCAAATAGTCTTTTTGGAAATTTATCTTCAACTCAAACAAATTCAGGGAATATGTTCGGAAGTTTAAGTTCAACGAATCAAAATAAGGGTAATAGTTTATTTGGTACATCTCAAACGACAAATCAGTCATCATCAACAGGGAATATGTTTGGAAATTCATCATCCTTGAGTCAGAATAAACCAGGTGGACTATTTGGAGCTTTACAAACTGCAAATCAAACAAGTAGCAGTAGTAGTAGTAGTATGTTCGGAGGTTTATCAGTAAATCAGGCAAAATCCACTACAGGGAGTAACATTTTTGGGGGCTTATCAACAAGTACAGGTACAAACACTGGTGCACCGACAAGTAGCCTTTTTGGAAATACCTCATCCATGAGCCAAAATAAACCTGGGGGACTTTTTGGAAATTTGCAATCGTCCACGCAAAACACAACAAGCAGTAGTATGTTTGGAAATGCCTCAGGAATGAATCAGAATAAGGGAAGTAGTTTATTTAGCTCTTTTTCTACTCCTAATCAGACATCAACAACGTCGAATAATATATTTGGAAATTCAGCAGCGTTGAGTCAGAATAAACCCGGTGGATTATTTGGAGCTTTACAAACAGCAAATCAAACAAGTGGTAGTAGTAACATATTTGGAAATACATCTGGAATGACACAAAATAAGGGAAGCAACCTTTTTGGGGGAATATCCACTGGTACTGGTACGACGTCGTCATCTGGCAGTATGTTTGGAAATGCAGCAACAATGAATCAGAATAAACCTGGAGGTGTTTTCGGAACTTTGTCATCATCTTCTCAAAATGCTTCTAACAGTAATATGTTTGGTAGTTTGTCAGTAAATCAGACAAAACCCACCACAGGAGTTAACCTATTCGGGGGTATTTCTTCAAGTGCAGGTACAAATGTAGGTGCAAACGCAGGTGCAAATGCAGGTACAAACACAGGTGCAAACACAGGTACATCTACGAATAGCCTTTTTGGAAATACACTTAGCGGAAATCAGAGTAAAACAAGTACTAATATATTTGGATCTATGCCAACATCTACTCAGCCTGCAAGTGGTAACATATTCGGTTCAACAGCTTCGACAAATCAGGGAATGACAAATAACGTGTTTTCATCCACCATTCCATCAACACCTAGCCAGAATAAGTTTGGAAATATATTCGGAACAGTAGGGACGCCATCTCCAAACAGCGGATTAACGCCCACTATTGGTTCAACATGTTCGGCTACTCCTGCTATTGTGACACCATCAACGTTGGGAATGACATCTCCACAGGGAAGTAGTAGTAGTAATAACATATTTGGAAATGTATCTACAGGCATGAGTAATACAAGCAACTTAGGTGATAATAAAAACATATTTGGTACATCTTCTGGTTTTTCCCTTACAACTGCAAATACGAGTGTAAATCCTATTACATCAGGTATAGGATTAGGGACAAATTTAAGTGCTGGTTTATCCCCTAATTTGGGTACAAATATGAACACAGGAACATCTACTAGTGTGAATAGTAATAACATGTTTGGAAATATAGGTGGAGGATTAAATACTAATTTGGGTAGTAACATTACGAGTTCAACAAATTTTGGTACAACAGGGTTAGGAACACCAACAACGAGTGGAACGAAAAGTTTATTTTCAAATAACCAAAATGGTGTAAGTAACAATGTAATAAATACGCAAGAAAAAATGATAATAGGAGAAAAAGGAAAAGATATAAATTTAATGGGACATATATTAAAAATGGATAAAGGAGTAGAAAATGATGATGTAAGCAAATCAAATAAATATGATAACGATGTGTTAATTAAGAAAAAGAAAGAATATATATTCGATAAGATGTATGAGGAGGATACATACAGTGATAAAGAACAAGAAGGGACATTTTATAATTACATAAATTTAATTATTAATGATAATATAAATGATATACAAAAAACAACTTTTTCTCTTTTAAATGATCATGATTCATTAATGTGGGACAATTTTAAAAGTAACATTTTTAAAAATTTCGTAGATTATCTTGTTAACTTTAAGCAGAAGAAGAATCAAAAAGCGATAAAGAGTAATGTCCTAGATTTAGATCAGCATGAATTTCAAATATTAATATGGTTATACAATGTTAACTCGTACAAGATTGACTTTATTCCCTTTAAAAGTTTTTACTATCTGTTATTGAGTGATACAAATTTAAACTATTCAAAAATGTTTATTGGAAATTCCGAAAAAAATATCTGCTTTAGTAATTTTGTTGAGATTAATGATCACTATTATATGAACTCCAAGAATCATTTTTTTAAATCGCAAATAGGGAAACAAGAAGAGAATTATCTGTTAAGTAAAGAAGGGAATAATATGAGTAACAGTGGTGGTGCAGTAGATGTGGATTCAGTATATAAGCAGATTTTAAAGGATATTCTGAATAGTTTATTAAATATGAATTTGTCTATAACAAAGGAGAATATTAAAAATAGAGAAAAAGAAGAATATTATGACAATAACGAAAATGGGAAAGATAAAATAAATTGTGGGAATAATTATGTATATGAAAATTTACTGTTAAACTATTTGTTAGGAACACTGCAACATTTACATGACAAATTTTACAAAATAGAAATAAGTAATTACGTTTCAAAAGATTTAAATCAGATAGATGAATATTTTGTTGATACGAAATCGAATGAGATATTTTCCTATTGTTATGACAATTTTTATAAAAACGAAATGGACAAAGAAAATTGTACTATTCATTTTTTTTTTTACCTTGTAAATATTATGTTTCGTTGTGGAAATTATATAGGATTAATACAGATTATAAAAAATGACGAATTTGTAAAGAATCTAAATATAGATAGTTATCTCTACGATTTTGTCATACTGTTAGTAAGAATACTCTTTTTAGTATACAATAAGAGTAACGAAATAAGCATATTCGAAAATTCCAAGGTAGACATAGATTGTGGTGATATTTTAAAAAAAAAAATTAACATATCCAATTTGGTAAACTTTTTCCATTCAATTTTTTCCTTATGTGTGAATAATATATATGCATACGATCTTTTGTGTGTTTTATTTTCTGATATCTTCAACAAAAAGGGGAATATGTACACTAACAGGGAAAAAAAAATAGAAATGAAGAATATATTTCATTATGCTCGCAAAAAAAGTCACAAATATGCGAAGAGTGTATATGATGAGGAGATGACAATTGGGGGAAGCAATTATTCAAGACGTGTAAGAGGTCGAAATGGTAGCAACAACTATGATATTTCCTCTGCTGTGGCTACGAGTGCTATGGTGGAAGAAGATGTTTTCGATGAGGAAAACATTTTTGACGACGAAATTGGAAACAGAAAAAGTGGAAAAAGTAGCAGCAACGGTTATGTGAGAAAAGTCAGTAGTGAACGTTATAGCGGAGAAGAAGGGGGAAAAAATGCAAACCAAAGGAGAACCTTCCTTTTTGATATGTTTACGAATACGTTGCAGAAGCCGAAGAAGGAGAAGGAAGAGGAGGATGCATTTGATAATATAGAGATAAATGAAGAAATAGATAAACTGAATAGAGAATCGAGGAAAATAAGTAATATAGAAATTTTAGGAATTACGAATAAACATGGTTACAATTTTGAATATTGTAATATAGAAACGAGTATATGGATCGAGTTGACATTGTTCATATCTAAAAATTTTGACATATGTGGATCTAAATTTCAAGAAAATTTTGACATTTTAGATACTAATTTGAGTTTTTATAATTATGATGATGATAATAATGCATTTTTAAATGATACAAAATATAGGAGAGAAAGAATAAATAATAAAATAGAAAAATTATTTATTTGTATTTCTAATTGTATTATTTATGAAAATAGGGAATATTTTTCTGTATGTTCCAAAATTAAAATAGATGAAGTCATAAATAACTTTATCGTTGTAGAAGGTAAAATAGCAGAAAAGGTTAGAGGAAATATATCAAAAATTTTAAAAAATAACTTTTTACTATATATTAAATTATTTTATTATTTATTGTTGGTTGGAAATATATACACAGCTGTTACTTTTTTATCTTGTATATCGAACAATGTACAGAGAATATTACTAGTATTAACTATATTTTTACATAAAAATAATATTTTTGAAAATGCTCAATTAAATAATATAAAAATGAAGACTTTACAATTTTTAAAATTGAAAAATGAAAATAATTCTATTTTATACAGTTCACACGATATTAGTGATACTGTCCCAACCATTTCGGATAGCACGAATCTTATACTTCTAAGTATGTACAACAATGACATACCTTTTGATCATTTCCTTCTTAAAAATAACAATATTAATATTTTATTGAAAATAACATATTTACTCAATTTAAAAACGAATGTTAGTATTAAACTGTTAAAGAGTATAGTTAACGAAAATCAAGATATTTTGCTGAACGAAAGTATAATAGGACATATAAATAATGATGGAAATATATTCTATGGAAAATTACACGATTTTTTATTTTTATTTAAAAATAAAGTTAAAATTAGAAAAGATATTAAATGCTTTTTTTTAATGTACTATGTTTTATATAAAAAGAAATTTACCCATAATCACATGTTACGGAAAAAAAAAAATGAAAATGATGAAGAGTATCATTACAAATGCAGGAATTTTAAATTTGTCCAGAGCAAAAATATTAACACGTTAAATAAGATATCGCTAGATAACTCTGTTATAAGTGTACATTCTTCCATTTTGTACAAAATATCTCAGTTTTATGCCATCCTAGCGTATTTCGCAAACCAAAGGAAAAATTACATAATTTCCTTTATATGCTACTACATTTTAAAGGATGAGCAGAGTGCAATAAACTCCCTGATAAGGATCTACAACGACGAGCTCATCTACTACTACCACAACAGTGAGAAGGAATACGGCTACATCCGTAAATGTGCTTTTCGTTTTTTCCACCTGGCAAAGGTAAGTCGTGCGGTGTGCAAAATGCTCAGCAAGTTGATGTGTAGGACGTGAATGCACTAGTATGTGTGTGTGTGTTTTTTTTTTTTTTTTTTTTTTCCTTTATTTCGTTAATGCTAATGTATCCCCTCTCCCCCTTTCTTATTCGTTATGCAGAACATGTGGCCTTCCAACGTCAAGCTAGAATCAATAGAAGGAAAGTCATACCTAGTGCAAAGCATCCTATTCATGAAAAGGAAAATGTTTGAGGAGGCCTTTGTTCTTTTTTCATCCACCTTGATCCCGGACAATATGTTGGAAAAACTGTCGAGTGCAGACTATTACAACATCGATTTATCATCAAATTTTTTGATGACCCTAAGGGAGTTATGCAGAAAAAATTACAAGGTTCGGATGAACACATGTTGATTAATGGTGCAGGATTCACTGTGTGAAGTGCATCTACCCTCCCCCCCTTTTTTTTTTTTTTTTTTTTCGTGTCGATCGCGTTGTTGTTACTCTTGTTTCTTTGTGGCGTCGTGCACCTTATTTTTCTTATTACCGCATTGTACTAATTTTAAATTTATTTCACCTCCTTTCTCCTTGCAGATAAACGAATTGGTTGGACAAACGACCCTGCGCGCCGTTGTTAGATTTTTATTGCCTATTAAGGACAAATTGGATGCGCAAGTTGTTGAGAGTATTAACTACCTTAGTGCGTTAAACTTTTAAAGTGGAAATCCCTAGCTTAACTTGCAGTTTTAGCATTTGTTAATTTGCTATTTGTTGCGTCGTAATATGTGACACACTTGCGCACACGCCTCCTCCCCCGTTCTTCACTTCATAGCGCATTTGCTTATCGAAGCGTGCGTAGAGGAAGCTCTAATTACGAATGCATGTGAGCATAGAAAAATACAAAAAAGGAGAAAATATTCGCAAAGCATTGCATTTTTGTTGCACATGCATCAGTACGTGTTCATATGTACCCATGTGGATTATGTACGTGTGGATAATATACCCTTATAGATATGCATATATGCATACGCGAATGTGCCATATACCTTGTGTTTAATCAATATGTGTGCATGAATATAAAGTGCATGTTGTATTTTTTTTTTTTTTTAAATGGTAAAAAACATAGATAATATTTTTAAAAATTAGTATTTATGTTGCATAGAAAATAACATTTTAGCTTTATTTTTGAAAATACTTTTTAAGTAATTTTTTTTGAAAAAAAAATGTTAATTTCGAGATACAATATTGGGGAATGGGGGTATTATCACATACGAGACTTTCACGAATGATTAATGCGGTGCAAAACGCTGGTAGGTTAATGCTCAACTTAATCAAAAATCGTGATTAGGTGAAAATGAAAAGGAAATTAAAAGCTCTCAAAGAGGAGGAAGCTTTTCGCATAGGAAAGAGTGCTCATTTAAAATTTTTTTTTATTTTTCTAACGTCTCTGAAAAGAATAATACTTTTTTATGGTATGGAAAAATGTAATATATTTCACAATTTGTATGGTGTAAACATTTGAAAGAACGATAAGGGTAGAAGTAAAAAACGATTTTACAGTAAAAAACCCTAGTCAAAGGAAGCTATCCCTCACGTTGTTTAATGCCCCACTTAATTTAATTTTTTTTTTTTTTTCCTCGCAACGGTTGATAGCTATATTTGAAAGGCCAAACTGCATGAATAAAAAATTTTAAGATCTTCATCATCTTCTTCACCTTCTTCATCTTCTTCATCTTCTTGATCCTTTTTTTTTTTTTTTTTTGAAGAAAAGGGCTTATCTTCCTTATGTAATAAATTCTCCCCATTTGTTGTCGATTTCCTTCACTGCCGACGTTTGGCATTTTTCACACATTGGAATATCGCTGGTTTGGCAATAGAATATATATACATGCATGTGTAAGTAGATATACATATGTATATTGTGGTATGGTATAGCATGTACGTGGAAAATATATAAGAGGGAGCGTCCACTATTTGTGTCGAGTGCTGTCACTAGGACATTCTTAAAAAATTCCTTTTTGCGTGTTCGTTCGGTTTCCCGCTCAGTTTGCTATTTTCATCATTTTCCGTTGGGCACTCTCCTTCCCTATTATGACCGTTTGCTAAATTGTAGATGATTGAAATGATAAGACCGGAAATGTTATGCAAGGCGCTAATGCGCAAGGGTAGCTGTACAATATTAGTAGGTGCTGGGAGAACCCAGAACTACGGAGTGGCAAAATTGTTTAATGTATCAAAAGCTTGGGCCCAGGGAAGGTACTACAGTACGACTAATGTTGAGAGTATAAAAATTGATAACAAATATATCCATAATATGTACAAACTTAATGAAATATATTATAACAATCTGAAGATAATAAATAATTATGATGAATATTTCAACTTAGTAATAAAAAATGAGTATTTTAAAGATTATTCAAAAATACCAAGTAGATTTATGGAGGATGGAAAGAAAGCAAAGAGTAGTCAAAGTATGTCCGATAACTTGAATAGTAATCAATCGATAGAACGAGGAAATAATAATTTATGTGATGATTTAGAAGAAATAAATAATGATAACAATTCAAAAAATATTATTATATCTAACGATTTACAGATATTATACTTTGGTAGTTACGAAAATAATGTTAGTATTTTATTATTTGAAAAGTTTAGAACAATAATTGAAAAAAATAGAAAATTACAATTTTTTTTTATTGATGTGAATGTATGTCCACAAGGATCTTATAACTGTGATGTAACTTATGTACCTTGTATTTGTTTAATTTACAAAAATCATATTTATAGGAAAAAATTAGAAGTAAATTATGAATATCCTATTGATGAAAAATACATAACTGAATTTTTAAACGAAGTTCAACAAAATATTGATTACTTTCATACTTATAACAATAAGTTCGTTTACACGTTAAAAAAACAGAGTAATTATCTTAACACAAAATACATAGATATTGATAACCAAAATGTCCATAAAGAAAATTGGAATACTTTTTAGTAATCAACTAAACAGGATAATGGGAACAAGAGGGGCATAAAAAAAAAGAGTTTACCACATAGCGAGAGATACTGGATCCGTCTTTTCCTTTTTCTTCTTTCCCCTATTTTCCTATGCTTTACACTTTTTTTCGTACACAGATGCGTACAGATGCGTACAGATACGTACGCTTATGTGCACAGGTACTTACGCGTATGTACCCTTTTGTTCCTACCCGACTGCACATGTTGAAATTCCCCACTTCGCGATACCCGAAGTGTCACGGCGCATCTCGAAAAGATGTAGGCGATACGGCCAATTTTGTAAATATATTGTTATTCCATTAGAATTACATACAAATAAGGTACAAATGAAGCCTTTTTTTTTTTTTTTTTTTTTTTTGGCACACGTCGAATAACTTATATTTACGCACAAAAGGAAAACTTCCCTTTGAATAAAAATTTTGTTTATTTAATGAACAAAAATCATTTCTTTTTATTTACTGTTTCCACCTAATATGCATTTTTTATATGGGTTAATATAATAAAAAAAAAAAAAAAAAAAAAATGAACACCCGTTAGCTCATTAATATTTTAAGAACGGATGGAAAATTTTATTTTTTAAAAAATTAAATATGTTTCTAATTCACAACGAAAAATGCGATACGTAGTCTAACAATTTGCATAACAATCGTGCGTAAGCTTTCAAATCATGCGATGAGGACAAGTACGCTTTTATTTTACCTCAAAATAAAGTCCATTTCCTCTTCCTGGAAGAATTTAAAATGTTTTTTTTTTTTTTTTTTTTTTAATGTGTATGCGTTCGTGAATCTGTACTTAAGGGATGAAAAATTTTTTTCCCCCTTCTGTTTATCCGCTCACTTGTTTATCCGCTCACTTGTTTATCCGCTCACTTGTTTATCCGCTCACTTGTTTATCCGCTCACTAGTTTATCCGCTCACTTGTTTATCCGCTCACTTGTTTACCCGCTCACTTGTTCATCCGCTCACTTGTTCACCCGCTCACTAGTTCACCCGCTCTCGCGCTCACCCGTTCACCCGTTCGTTTCATTTTTTCTTGTGTATTTTATCATTATCTATAAAAATATTACGAGTTTTTCAAAATGTACATCATAAGATGGAGATACACGCCTGTTCCTATTTAGCATAATTATGATTTCGAAAAACGCGTACGTTATTTAAATGCTCATATATATATATGCAAAAGTGTATGCGTATAAATGTATACATATAAACATATGCACGTGGGTATACAAGCTCATATGTACATGTGCGTTTCCATTTTATGCCTCATTATGAGCCTTTGCTTTTCTCCTTTTAATTTTTAAGATTAGAAGAATTCCTTCCTTACATGTGTTAACTCCACGCGATCTTTAAGGAGATATGCATTTATAAGTCTTTTAAAAATTTCATGATTTTCAAGGAGCCTGGCAATTCGTGGTTATCGTGTACCATTTCTAGTTATTACTGTTTTTTCATATACCCCTTTTTGACTTGGAAACATTGGCATTATTAGTTGTGTAAGTGTCCGCCCCAAAGTTGTTTTTCTGTCTGTGTATGTGTATGTGTATGTGCATGTGCATGTGTATGTGTATATGTATGTATATGTATATGTATATGGCATGTGCACATACGTGGATGAAAACATATTTCATAAAAAGGTTTTGAAAAAGGTTTTCGAGCGTTTATTATAAAGATATGATCAGGATGTCAATCGAAATTGGTACATGTTAATTCTTTTTTTTAAATAGTACCTATTTGTTGTTATATCTTATTTGGCATGAGGTATATATACACAAATAGATACACATCTATTATCCTTTTATGTATTAGTAAGTACTACATTTTAAACTATGGCAAGAAATAAAATATTACTTAATAACTTAAATAGAAATGTGAAGAATAAGCTACGTACCTTATACGTAGAGGGTATAGAAGAAATTACTTTTACCAGTAAATCTGCCAGTATTTGGTACGATGCTACTACGACAGATGCACACAACATAGTAGAGTTTATAAATAGGAACCTTCTTATTAAGGGATATTTTAAAAATGATAGAATGACTCAAGAATCGAAAGATAATATATCTTCATCGGTTTTAAGTGATGAACAAGTAATCACGTTTACATTTTATGTAAATGACCCTAGTAGGAAGCGAAGTGAAACTAACAAAATCCTTGACAGGAAAGACAATACAGACAAAGCCAACATTAGGGAAGTAACTGAAGGGAATGATTATGTAACTTTGGGAGGAGTTAACGAGGTGAATGGAAATATTGAGAAAGGTAATCCTAATGCGAATTATGTACGAGGACAATTTTGTTCACAGGATGAAAACGCCAGTACGAGTAGGTGCGACGAAGAGGGGTACAACGAAATTTACCAGAGAGAAGTGAAAGGTGGAGGTAGCTGTAGCGGTGAAGCGGAAAGAGGGAAGAATCACGTGGGTGGTTCCGTGGATAGAATTACGAAAAACATTGCAGAGGGTATCGATCAGAAGGAGAAGGAAGAGGATAATGTAAATCAGGATGAGCATAACGATATGTACGAAAGCGAAGAGTTGTACACAGCCGGATCCGCGTCATATTCCTTTGAACAAAACAATGGAAAGGAAGAAGGAGGTGATGAAAATGGACAGGAAAAGAGTAAAAATTTCAGTGTCGTAGAATTATTTAACAGTATAACAAGGAAGAAGAAGAAACAAAATGAAAACAATTTTGTGTACAAAGATTATGAAGATATGAAGGAAGATAAAAAAGGTTTCTTGTCAGAAGAGAAAATTTTACAAAGTGAGAAGATGCCAAATAGAAATCGAAGAAGTGAAAATGTCTTTTCTGACTATGAAAGTTATAGAGGTAGAAAAGAAAATATATATACATGCGAATTAAGAATATACAATATGACTTGTGACAGTTGCGGAAATAAAATTATAAACTTTTTAAAAAATAAAAATTTAATTGTAAGTGGTAATAGTTTTGCCACAGAGAACAAGATAAAAATAAAAATAAACATATCGGAAAATGTCCCAGGTGCAAGTGCACATGTTGATAAGGGCACTGAGACCGAGCAAGACAGTAACAATAACGTGAAGAAATTTGTAAATAACATAATGACAGAAATTATGGAGAGCGGTTTTAATAACGATCTTATCGATTTGTATAAAGATGATGATAGGAGTAATAATTGTAACCTATTCGATATAACATTGTATATATTTCGAGAAGATGTAATAAAAGCATATGAGTTGTTAAAAAATGTAAATGGAGTTAAAAATGTTGAATATGATGTTAAGAATGAGTATATCTATATTTTATATTATCCAGATGTAATAGGAATTAGGTACATTTTAGAAATGTTGAAAAAGAAAAAAAACATTGATGCATATTATGATGAAGACAAAGAAAAATATTTTAGGAGTACCAGAAATAATGAAACTAATAATTCACGTAAGTTAATAGAATTGTTTTGTTGCTTTATTTTTAGTATCATTATAATTATACTAAATAACTATCAGATGAATATGGGATATATGAATGGTTTTTATTCCTATGGAAATTACAAAAATTATAGAATAACATATAACTTAATGAAGACAAATAATGGAAATAAAAATTTTGTTAATGATGAATTTACCAAGTACAGCTTCTACAACTTGTCGAATCATAATAGTCACTCTGATTATCCAAATGTGAACAGTATGTATTCCATCCAATCAAATGATAAAAAGAAGGAAACCTCGATAATAAAAACTTCTAGTTTATTAACAGAAGATAATGAAAAGAAGGGTATTTTCTCTTCTTCTCTTTCTACTCATAACACTCAACTGCAGGGACTACACAAGGAGAAACATGCTTATAAAAATAAGATAAATGGGGATAAATCCGATGCAACTTATCAAACTCTCCTACCCAAGTATGAAGCCGATATGAAGCGCGTCGTGGGGAAAGATACGCACGGGGAAAGTGTAAATGATAAGAATATGAAAGTGACAGATTTTAAGGAAGATCACGTAAAGGGGAAAGACAAAGAATTGTCATATGCAGACGGTGGTGAGAAAAGTGTCAAATACGTACATTTTATGGAGGGTAATTCCAAAGGGAAGGAACCCAAAGCTGAAAATGTGGACGCAGTGGGTTTCAAACAGAAGCATGTGAAAGGGAAAGAATCAAGTGGGCAAAATGTAGAAGAAGAAAGTGTAAAGGAAAATAACGACAAAGAGGAAAAACCCAAGGCTGGAAATGTGGACGCAGTGGGTTTCAAACAGAAGCGTGTGAAAGGGGAAGAATCAAGTGGGAAAAATGTAGAAGAAAAAAGCGTAAAGGAAAATAACGACAAAGAGGAAAAACCCAAGGCTGAAAATGTGAACGCAGTGGATTTCGAAAAGAAGCATGTAAAAGGGGAAGAATCAAATGGGCAAACTGTAGAAGAAGAAAGCGTAAAGGAAAATAACGGCAAGGAGAAAAAACCCAAGGCTGAAAATGTGGACGCAGTGGATTTCGAAAAGAAGCATGCGAAAGGGGAAGATTTCGAAGCAGAAAAGGAGAGGAGAGAACTTCAAGTTATTAAAAGGATCATCTCCAATTCGAACTTTCTTCACGGAATTTTTAAAAGTTTAGATAATGGCAAAGGGAAGAAACTACCCGAAAATGATGACATTCAGTTTTTGTATGATCTTAGGAGGGAAGAAAAGTATTTGGACAGTTCGAACTACGCGAGGAGCTCCAACGAACCAGTCTCTACAAGCAGTTCCAGTCGCTTCTGCTCACGTTTTAGGAAAGACATAAATTACCAAAGGAATCTGCACAGTTTCAGGGAGGATCAAAGGGAAAAAGAGGCAGGAAAGGGAGACGCATTGGAATCGATAAAAGAGATATCACCGAAGGTCGTAGTAGAAGTGGAAAAAGGGGTTACACCGGAGGACGCAGTAGAAGGAAAAAGGGGAAATGTAAGAGGAAGAGGATGTGGAGAAGGAAAACGTACGAGTGAAAATGATAGCAATGGAAAGGATGAACCCAAGGAGAGAATAACAAAAAACGAATTTTGGAAGATGCAGTGGCTGTTCTCCTTTGTTAATAACCCTATGCCTAAGGAAGCGGTTGATGATTCTACGAAAAGTTTAGATACGAAAGTGTTAGGAAGTGCACCGTTAAGATTATTACTAATTTTTATTTTGAGTTCAGTTGTATATATTTATTTTGGGTTTCATTTTGTGATAAATGGATACAAAAATTTAAAGAATAAAATAATTAATATGAACGTTTTAATCGCCATAAGTTCATCCTTTTCGTACTTTTACTCATTATTTCTTCTTGTATTTTGTTTACTCTTTGGGGTAGATATGGAAGGAATTCCCCTGTATTTTGATTCGTCGGCTCTGCTAATATGTATAATGAAATTTGGTTTTGAAGTGGAAAATTTTCTTGTCAGTTTTACTAAGAAGAAGATGGAAGGTTTATACGAAAGGACAACAAAGCATGTATACATTCTGGAGGAGAAAAATGAAAAGAAGGAGGAAGCAGAAGGGAAATCTGAAAAGGGGCAACCCGGTATTGTTGAAAGCATCAATGGTAGCTGCAGCTATGGAAGCAACTCACTATCTATTGATAGACGAGATGTACACACGAAAAATTTGTTTTTCAAGGATAAGAAAATAAAATTAAACGACTTTACAATAAATAGCTACCCAGTTCAATTTATTCAGAAATATGACACGTTAGTATTTTATGAAGGAGCAACGTTATTAATAGATGGAATTAAAGTAAATGATGAAATTTCATATGTTGATGAAAGTATGATAAATGGAGAAAAAAAGCCTATTAAAAAGTATAAAGGAGACAAAATATATGCTGGTTCTAAATGTTTAGAAGGGATAGTTATATTATACATTGAGGATATATCTAAAGGGAATTACATTGAATATATTAAGAAAACTTTAGACGAAGTAAATTGTAAAAAAACGAATTTACAACTATATGCAGATAGGATAGCTAGTGTATTTATACCATTTATTATAGCATTATGTATTGTAGTATTTTTTATATGGTTTTATTTAACCTATTTTGATTATGTAAATATAAAGAAAGATAACTATTTTAAGTTAAACAGATTTTTATCATGTATATTTTTTTCTATTCATTTTTCCTTATCCATTTTATGTGTTGCATGTCCTTGTGCTGTTGGATTAGCTAGTCCAATATCCATAGCAATAAGTTCGTACATATGTAGCAATATAGGTATTATTATAAAGAATATAAACATTTTTGAAATATTCTTAGAGTGTAATCATTTTATTTTCGATAAAACGGGGACATTAACAGTGGGAAAGCCAGTCGTAAATAAAGTATATATTTCAAACAACTTGGATATTTTCATAGATCAGCTAATGAAAAATATTTCTGGGAATAACTTATCACTTAACTGGGATTATCATACTGGTGGAAACAATTTAGGATATGCATCAAGACATGGGATTGAATACAAGTATCATCTTCAAAAAGGGAAATCAAGTAATCAGGATGAACAATTACCCCTTTTCGTGACCACCGCTTCGAAAGGTAAGAATAATGTGTACAGTAAAATTGAAGACAATGAGGAAAATGATAGTTACAATGGATACCATTCTAACCGTAGCAATGTATTATCTCATGGCGAAAACTGTAGTAACATTTTAGTACCTAATGATGGTGTCTTCCTATCGAATGAAAAATTGGATAATGGTTCCTGTGGAAAAAAGGATGTTGCTATGGGGGAAGAAGAGTGGAATAGAGGAAGAAGAAAAAATGGAAAAGGAATTAAATACCTAAATTTTGTTGAAAAAATTAACTGTCCAGGGAAAGATGTCTCTTTTTATTCATTCACACCGAAAAATGATTATTACAAAATTGAAATAAAAAAATCGGTAAAGAAAAAAAAGGAAAAGAGTAATCAGATAAACGTAATTGAAGATGAAGATATTTGTAGTGGGAATAAATCTATTTTTAATTATATTGCATCGTTTATAAATGATAAGAGGAAGAAAAGAAAGTATGACAAAATATCAGATAGCTCTTTGAAGGAGTATTTTATAAACAATTCAGACATTTCTTTTTCTTCATTTGATGATTCGTATACTAGTAAAACAAGCAGTGAAAATATAGGAACTGACATTTTTGACAATAGTGCGTTGAAAAGTATGGAAATTACACATGGCTCATTTAGCAATGGGAATGTTTGTGAGTATAAACCAAATGAGAAAAAGGATGGAAGAGAAGATAAAAATACACTTTATAGAAATAAGAATACACCTTTTTGTGATCAGAACTATATTAGGGAAAAAGTTGCTAACTGGTTATATTTATTTTTAACTTTAAGTGTAAATATAGAAAAGTATAGTAATCATTTATATGCTAGTGCGATAAATAATTTTGTAAATAATAATATGAACATAAATGAGACATTCGAAATTCATAATTTAAAAAATGAAAAAAATCAAGGAATTACTGGTATAATTAATGACTTATCGGTAACTATTGGTACACTTTTTTTTTGCTATACAAAATATAAAAATACACATTGCAGCAAGGGAGAAATAAAGGAAGAAAAGCTAAACATAAAAAATTTTGTGACACATATTTATGCATGCGATTGCAGTGTTCATAAAACTTATCAATTCTTATACACTTATTCACATAGTAAAAAGAATGAAAGTAACAATATAATTTTTATGTGCATAGAAGGTATTGTAGTTGGTTTTTTCACCCTAGTGGATGATATAAAACCCGAAGTTTTTGATTTAATTAAGCATCTCAAAAAGGAAAAGAAAAAGGTTTACGTGTGTACAGGTGACAATTATGTGAATGCTATTTATATCTCTAAAATTTTAGGAATTCCCAAAAAAAATGTTTCATCGAATACTCTACCCATGGAAAAGGTCCATTTCGTGAAGAAGATACAGTCCCTGGATGATGGTAAATGAACTCATGCGCACTTTCGTATACAATTTTTTTTTCCACATAAATTTCTTACCTCGTGTTGTGCCGACCTGAGGAGTGAAATGGGCATTCCGACCTATGCACAGATGTACATATTGGTACTCATGGGTGCATGTGCCTACGTATTCGCTCATAACCTCTAGCGCTTGCACCTCATCTCATCCATGCGTGCACGTTTCACACCCTCTTGCAGGAAAAGTGTGCATGATTGGAGACGGCATAAATGACTGCTTTGCCTTGAAGAGCGCCGACTTGGGATTGTCCCTCAGTACAAGATCAAATGTTGTGATGGACAGCGCTGATGCTTGTATTGTTGACAATAATATAAGTGTTATAATGAAATTATTTGAAATAAGTAAAAAAACGCTCTTAGTGATCAAATTTAACTTTCTCTTTTCCTTCTTTATTAACATCTTTTTTATTTTACTGGCAAGCGGATCCTTCTATGCATTGAATTACGTTTTCTCTCCATTCCTTTTTACCTTCCTAATGTTTTGCAGTTCTGTCATTGTCATTTTGTCCTCTTTGTCCTTAAAACTGTAAGGCAGATAAATATGCTGTCACGCAGTACCCGTGTGTGCAGTTATAAACGTGTCTTGCATGCGCCTGCATTCGTGCATATATACCTCCCTCGTGCACATACATACATTCCCCCCTTTTTTAGGTTTCTACGGGACATATAACCCGTATAAAGCGCTATTTAGGGAAGGAGAAGTTCTCGCATTTTTTATGTGTGCGAAAGCAGCTTGGCTCCATGCATACACATATATATCCCCTCGTTTTTCGAAAAAATCCACCATTTATATGGGAATACATTGTTTTATACATTCCATTTAGTATACATAGTTTGAAAATTGTACCTTTTCCTATGTTGTTCGTTCCTAATTTTTCTTTTTTTTTTTTTCCCATTTTTGCAATATCAATTTGTAACGTTTAAAAAAATAAAAAAATATGGAAACTTAAAACGGTGCACGTACTCACTATTTAAGCGTGATATAAGAATAATAGAGGGGGAAATTTATTCTTTACTATATAAAATTAATGCAAATAGTGTACACTGCGCGTATTGGAATGTATTGGGGGGATTTTTCCAATAAAAGGATAAACTGGTAAAGGGGTATGTCGGCAAACGGGTACGCCGGTAAACTGCGTGCAAAGCATGCACGCATACTTATGCGAATGGTTAAATGTATATTGTGGTGTAACCGCTGTCCTGCGCCGCAATTACGACACATCCGTTTGCACAAGTTCGGCGGTAGGAGCGTAAAATGGGAGAACACGACGACTTTCCGCTCAGCATTGTGCGAGTTACAACTTGCAATTAGCCAATTCTAGATGGCCAGATATAGATGACCACCTCCTATTCGACACCTCAAATTCGTCATTAGCGATTGATGCTTCGCCTCCCTGAGCTCACACCTTCTGCTTTTTGGCTTCATGCGAGTCATCGTTGAGGGAGCGCTTGCTCTTGGTAGTACCACTGTCACTTGTGATGAGAAGCTGAATTTCGTTCAGTAAGTACGAAATATCTGAGTGCTTTTGGGGGAAAATTCGCATGGCAGTAAAGTTAACTCTCTCAATACCATTATAAACCTTCTGATTAACACGTACAACAACTTTATATTCTTTATATAAAAAATCGTAGTTAAATAAATAATCTAATGTATCTTCATCGAGAGATTTTAGTTCTTCTGCTTTTTTCCCTAACAAATTATATCCTTCGTCTGAAAAAGCTCTTAACGTAATTGATCCAGAAAAGTCCATAAAAAGGAAATTAAAAGTGTAATTATAAAATGGTTTTACATTATTTTCATCACAATTCATACATGAATATACAACATTTTCTTCATCATTTATGGTATGGTTATCATAATCATTATCTAATGCATTATCTTGTCCACTCGACAATAATTTTTTTTTACATTTAGTACAAGCTGGATAATAAAACCTATGTTCATTTTCTTTACTTTTCCAATAAATTCTTTTAATTCTTCCTACTAGGGTATAAGTACCTGATATTTTAGCCAATACATCATTAACATCACTTAATGCATAATGTTTGTCAGGTATTTGTGTTACATCATTAGATAATATATTTCTCATATTAGTAAACTGCTCATATTTTCCATTTGTATTATACCACTGAGAAATTACGGTACATTTATCTTTCAATTCATCATTTAAATTTTCTATTTTTTCTATAGAACTTGTTACACCAAATGTCCCATTTTTCATATCATTCCAATTTCGAATACTAATATTGGTAAATATATATATTTCATTTTCCTTAATTTCCTCTTTTATCAAATTAACATTATTATCCCAAAATGAAATCTCAAAAGAATGTTTTGTATCATCTACAATTATTATATTCTGTTTAGTTATATCATTTCCTTGTTTTGTTTTCAAATTAGTTATAGGACATATGTGTTTTACTATACCAATCAAATCAGCTGTAAATGGTGTTTCTTTTGTAGCTATTTTTATATCTCTTAAATTTACAAGTGATATTTTTTTTTGAATTTTGATCTCTCCATCATCTTTTACCTCATGAATTTCACTATCTTCATTAAAAGTTAACTCATATTTATGTTTTACTGTGTTGTACTTTGGATTTGCTATGGAAACTCTCCCCTTGGAAAAAATATACACTTTTTTTAATTCTACAATGTTGAACCATTTGTCTGCTGCACTTCCCCAAAATTTACAGGAAATAGAATCTCCGTGCACGTCTGTTACGTCTATACTAAAAAAACTGTTGTTATTTTTGAATGTGGAAAGCTTCGACTTATTTACAACCTTGGCCTTTATAATCCACTTGCTCACGTAGGTTGTTATTTGGCTAATGCGAAAAAGGAGGCTGCAAAGTTGCAGTGCAAAAAGAAAAAAAATTGAATTCGCGGAGGGTCTCAAAAATTTGCCAACGACACACTCAAAAAAAAGATGCACATAAGTCAGTGTCCGAATGGAACACACTCCCACTGCCAACATTTTTCAAAGGAATTTAATTACAAACACGTGCATATGCGTATGCAAAACGAAATGGTGAATATCTCAAATGGGTTTCGTTGTTGCATAGACGTATGATGCACACGTGATTTCACGAATGCGTACGTTTTACCGCAATGTGCATACGTGAACTCGTATGAAACCTCTCGAATTTTTCTTTTTATCGTAGGCTTACTCGTTTTCGCTCATTTTGAATTTTACATCAAATGAAAAACAGTGCGTTTTCTAATTACTGGGGTGGGGATTAATAAAGAAAAATAAAAGATGGTAAGGTTGACGATATATACATATATATGTATATATACATTCACGAATTGGGAAATTATTATTTACGAGCAACTATAATTCATTATTTGCCACAATGATTTACACAATGCTTGTTTACCTTCAAATAACTACATGCACGAGGAGAAAGGTGCGTGGCGGAAAAAAAAAAAAAAAAATGCGTAAAAGGTGGGTGTAACAAAAGCGCAAAAGCAGGGTATGGCATGTGAGAAAAATGGGATACACTAAACGTAATAAAATGAAATGTAGTATATGCGGATGAAACATTAATAATTTGCTTAAAAGGTACAAAATAACATTAAGTAAAATAGATCATATAATTTATATATTACCCTTATTTGTATTATTACGTCTCTCAATAAGCTATAAAAAAAAAAAAAAAAAAAGGTATTTGCATTTTAGCAAGCTTTCTTCCTTTTCCTGTATTTTTTTTCTTCATATACGTGTCAAATATGCATAATTGTTAAATGCATTTTTATAAAAAAAATCCTTCTTTTTATTTTCCTTCACTATGTGGTGCGTATATCATACACGCAATTTTACACCCTTTTAACAGCACATTTATATGTGATAGTTATTGCATGCTAATTTGTCAATTACTACTTTTTTTGGTTTTACGTGTTTCCCTAGTAAGGCAAGAATATATATGCAAACTTTGTTTTTAAGAATGGAGTACTCGATCTTTCCATCAGATTAACTAAAAATTGCTTACGTGAGAGGTAAAAAAAAATATATATATATATATTAAAAACAAAATAAAATATGAATCACCAAAGTATAATTATAAAAATGCATAAAACAGCTAAAGAACAATGTAACTATAAAATGCAGTTGAATATAATTTGCTGGCTATCTTAGTAATATAGGCAAAATATATGACTAGAGGTTATGATTAATATATAAATGCGAAAAAATATATACAAATGCACAAGAACCTTTTTATGGAGAATTCAGGGATAAAGTTACTCCTAAAACTTTTTATAAGTAGAAAAAAAGAATTTGCCACACGTAATTTTATGTTATTTTTTTTTATTTTTTTCTTTATTATCTCTTAAGGATTTCTACCTTTAAAGTAGGAACATTAAAAAGGAAAAAAAAAAAAAAAAGGAAGCAAATATTGCAAATTAACAATCCGAAAAAAAAGACAGAATTATTAGAGGTTAATACAATATTTTAAAAAAAGACAGAAATAAATAAAAAAAAAAAAAAAAAGAAGCAATATGAAATAAGCTATTTTAAGGTGTTATTGTGGACCTATGTTTAATCATACATTTTATTTTCATTTCACCCTTTTGGAAAAAAAGGTTGTTCATGGATACATTTTTTCATATTCTTTACCAAAAAAGGAATGTACAAATATACGAAATGCCAAATTGGCTACCAATATTTTCGTCCGTCACGGTATTTCTCTGCCGTTCCGCGTAACTAAGCAAATTCGTTGCGTTTTGAAAAATAAAACAAAATATCAATTTAAAAAGTATGTTTTACGGAAAATACACCTATTTCATTTCTCGCAGCGGTATAACGCATCATACACAGTACACCAAATGGTATGCATGAATATAACAATTCAAAATTCTCTTTGTTTTGCCATAAAATGGATTGGCAGAATAACTTTCTCCATTTGTAACGTATTCATGCATTTTTTCTTTTTGGAGATGCTTTTAAAATACACCCAGTTCTCTTAATTTCATGAATTGTTCTTAAATATGAAAATGCTATTTTTTAAGGCAACGTGTAAAGATTAAAAACGGTAAATATTTTTATGTAGGAGGAAATAATAGGAACATTTGTGATTTTGTTACATACGAGTATTTTTGTACTTCCATGTGCACGTAGTATCCACATGCGCCTTTCACATGTTAACATACATTTTGAAAGCACTTCCAAAGGGTATAAAAATTTACAATTTTTGTTTGATGGAAAATGGTGTGTAATTCAAGAATGTTCAGGAAGAGAAAATCTTCATTTTTGTTTTTTAAATAAACGGAAAGGGAAACGCTAATTGCAAGAACGTTTCTCTCAAACGATAAAGCAATTCCCATTAAATACTTGCGTACGAAGTTATATTCCAAATGGAATAAATATTAAGCACACCCATCCGAAAGCACTACTGCACATTTTGCACATATGGCAACACGTGCTTGTGGATATGGAGAGAAATTTTTTCCTTATGTTTCTCTTCATTTTGACTTTCGCACATTTTGGTTTGCACACAATTTGCTTTTTCGTTATGCTTCCTCATTTGTTTTTGCTCTTTTCCTGGCATTTGGGTAGACCATACACAAAAAGAGGTACACATTTTTATGCTTAGGAAAACGTTTCGTTGTATGACCAAAAAAAAAAAAAAAAAAAAAAAAAATAGTTCCCTTTCGAGCACATTGCCACACCAAAGTGGAAATAAAAAAATACATAGCTACAGCTACACGTAAAAACGTGTAAAACGAGTAGAAAACGAAAATTGGCATTTTCTGTATTTGCATTTTACACTGAAAAAATAGGCACACAGAAAGTGGGAAGAAATCATACAAACCCTCAACGTTTCCTGTGCGAATAAAAAAGGAGGCTAAAAAGGGGCGAGAACGAACAAAAACGAGAGAATAAGAGTAAATACGGCGTATACGACCATATACGAAGCGAAAGCGAAATGGAATATTTTTCCTTCACTTTTTTTAAATTCGGAAAAGGGTTAAAATGGAATTAAAAAAATTGTGAAAATTCTTTTTTTCATTTTGAGTCCTTTTTTTTAATCTTATATCTTTCCCAAGGGATTTTAGAAAAGGCCTCCTCATATATACCCTTTTTTTATACGTACATGTTTTTGTGTTAAAAGGGAAGAAATGTTTTCTGATATGATGCAATTTTTTCAAATTTATTTTTAAATAATCATGCTTTACATGCAAATAAAAAATTTTCAAATGTGAAATTAAATAATGCATATAATATGCAAAAGGCGGATGTGATATATATTCTCTTTTTCACAAGGAGGCTCTGTTACGAAAATGAATTAGCAGAAAAAAAAAATATATGTACATTAGCATATCCACACCATATGTAACTGTACATATATATATGAACTGTATAAGTATATATACATGTATACACCCTTTTCAGCAGTATAATAATGCATAACTTAAAACACATGTTGGCGAAAATGTACTTAACAGTATACCTCCTTTTGTTCGCGTTTGAATTTGTTTATACTCGTCGAGCTTTTATTAATGTTCATAAGAATAGCATTGTAAACAACAAAATTGGGGGTAATGCCCCCTATAATAAAAATGCGTTGTACCAAAGTTCTTCAAAAGTTCCCATTTCGCAGGTTAAAATAGAACAGGATCAGTTTCCATGATTCACTCTTTCAGAAACTATATTAGTTTTCCTTTATTTTTCCGTCTTCATTACGTTTTATTATCTCCCATTTTTTTTTTTTTTTTTTTTTTTTTTTTATTTCCTTACACCATTATACATTTTTTTTTTTTGAATATTCAGGCTATTACCAAAAAACAAATAATAGAAGAAGTTTCAATGGAAACGAAAGAGAGCAAAAAAACTGTTGAGAAAATTATGAATGGGATATTTGATAATATATACAAACACTTAGAAAATAATGAAAAGATTTATATTCACAAGTTTGGTATGTATTACAACATTTTCAGAAAAAAAAGATGCATTAAAAATATGAGAACTAAAGAGGATATACACATAGAGAGTAGCCACATGCCGCATTTTAAGTTCTCCAAAATATTTAAGGACCTCATAAAAGTAAATGTAAAAGCAAAGAAGGGAGACTCATACGATGAGGAAACTGATATGGATGAGGAAAATCTGAATATGGAAAATATTAATGAAAGTTTTAAAGAAAATGTCAATGAGAGGTTGGTTTACTGAGATGAAGCGCTAAGAAAGGGGAAGAACATTTTTCCACAGATGTATGCATATATGTGTATACATGAACATATTTGTAATTTACCTATTTTTCATCTGTTTTTCCTTCTCTTCTCCTTCTCTTCGCCTTCTCTCTCTCTCTCTCTCTTTTTTTTTTTTTACCATGAAGTTGCAATATTTTTCTCAATTTTAATTCTTCTGCCTTTGTTTTACTAGTTTTTTTTTTTTTTTTTTTTAAATTTATTCTACGAAGAAAAATGACAAATGAATGCGTTTTTCTGCATATGTAAGGGGGCTTGGTCTTACCTTGAGTTATAGGGGCACTAAAACGGCGAACTTGCAAAGTGTTTTTCCACCCATCACACGTTTCTTTTTTTTCAAGTTATTACATTATGATGCATTGATTTTTTTTTTTTTTTTTTTCTCTTTTAGCTCAATGCACGAATGCATTTTCGTCTTTTTTTTTTTTTTTTTTTAATATCTTCAGTTGTTTTTTTTAGAAAAGTGCTCAAATGAAAAGTATGTTTTTGGAAATTATTTTTTTATTTCATTAATTTTTTTTATAATGTTACCCTTAAAACTCTTTACGTAGTACACTACCATTTGAATGTGTGTGTATTACGTATTTATGAAGGAAAGGGAATTTAAATGTCTTCACAAAAAAGGAATAACGCAAAATTTTGGCATGGGTTCGAATAAAACGCGCTTAACACAATTTAAAATGGGGTATTGGTGTGACGAAATGGAAAAAGGAGGAAAAATACCTCGAACATCAGATAAACAGAAGAGAAAAGAAAAGAAAAGAAAATGGTTTGGTAAATCTGTGTAAACGGTTGGCAGAGAAGCGCTTTAAAAGTGTATGCTATGAATAAAAAAAAAAATTCAGATTGGCGCAACAATAAAAATGAAAAGGTATCAAAAATGGTAAAATGGCAAAATGGTAAAATGGCAAAATGGCAAAATGGTAAAATGGCAAAATGGTAAAATGGCAAAATGGCAAAATGGCAAAATGGTAAAATGGCAAAATGGTAAAATGGCAAAATGGTAAAAACGGTAGTGGGGGTTGCGGCGGTAAAAACGGGGGTGTCGTATGGTAGAAATGAAGAGTAGGGCAATTTGTGTGTATGCAATGCATGCGTGTGGGTGGGGGAGAATAACTTTAATTACTGACTCTGGTAAAATAGGCAATACGCTTTGGATGATTCTACTTCCGCAGGGTCTACTACTGTCACCAGGCTGTCGTCGAATTTGTACCACTGATGGGGAGAGGAAAATTGTAAAAAAGTTGGTAAATTGGTGAATGTTGTGAATGCGTGTTGAGAGGCATTTTGTGCGTATATATAACACGTGTGTTAGCATTCAGAAAAGTGCATATGCAAGGGTGCGAGAGGGAGTAAGAAACAATAAGCGCACGGATATTGGAGATAATGTGAGACAATATGTGCTTACCATGGTAACACCGTTGGAATGCTTCCTCTTGGTGTAACAAATGTAATGTCCATAATTGGAATTTAGCCCCCTGTGAACTATAACACCACATAAATTGTACTTCTTTGGAATTTCAATGTATTCATTATTAGTTTTTTTAAGTACATTTTGTATAGAAAAATTCATCATGTCAAATTTGATAGGTTTATCAATTTTTGATCCATCTTCTAACAAACGAATTAAATGAATAATTAAAATATTTGGTTGTTTATATACATAAGAATATTTATACATTTTTTTACATTTACATTTTTCACAAGTTGAATTAACTTCTTCTTTTTTAAAATATTCTATTAAATTATCATTTAAATTATTATCTGGATTTTTTTTGAAAACATTTACACTTAAATTATAAACTGGTTGATATATATAATTAATATATTCACATTGAGAACATGTAATTTTTTCTTCTATTAATCCTAAAAATAAATCTGAAATAATTGATTGTTCTTTTTTAAGATAATAATCAATTTTATTATTTTTATCTACATTTTCATCAATTACTTTCATCATATTATGAATAAAATCAAATACTAAAAGAAGAAATTCATGACAATCTTGTTGTTCATGATATTCAAATAGATATGAGTATTTATCATTTAATAAATTTAATAATTTATTAATACATAATACTTTTCTTTTATTATGCATTTTATTTAATTGAAATAATTTATATGAAAATGTTACCAGTAAACATTCATCTTTTTTTTTATTATTATTTCCAAATATATTAAATGGGATACTATTTGTAAAAAAATTTTTATTCATAAATGATGTATTCATATGATCTGTATCATCACTAGAAAAATTAAAATTTTTATATTTTAATGTTGCATAATTATGTAATGTATATATCAACTTGAAGAATACAGACAAACATTGCATTACTACATTAATATAACATGTCATCGAATAGTTTACAATTCCAGCTGGTTGTTCCTTTGTCGTGATGGCATTGGGGCTATTACTAAATGCTTCGCTTTCTCTTTTTGAACTATTATGTGCCATTGTGTTTTTCATATGTTTCATCCCTTTTCTATTTTCCTTATCACGGAAATGGTTATGGTTCGAAATGGTTTGATTCCGTATACTAAAATTGCTGCTATCGCTGTCGCTGTTGCTGTCACCCTCGTCGTTGCCGTTGCCGTTGCCGTCGCCGCTGGTGTTGCCGTTGCTGTCACTACTTCTAAAGCTACTTTGGAAACTACTCCCGCTGCTACTAACGTTTGGGTCTCTTCTATTACTTGAACAATTGCTCTTTCCCCTCGAGATTAAATTACTCACACTCATCGTGCCGTCAATTCCCCTTGAGACATCTTTCCGAACACCCTCCTCGTTTATTCGGTTCTTCACACTGTTCACATTTTTATTCAATTCTTCCTTACCTTCTTCATTCCTACTCAATGAAATGTGTTTGCTTTTTTTTCCTGCCTTCCTACTTTGCTGAGTTCCACCTCCATCACTTCCACCGCTTCCATCGCTCTTGCCACTACTACCACTGCCACTGCTACTGCTGCTATTTCTCCTTCCAGTAATTCCCTTTATCCCTTTTTTGCTTTTTTCCATTACTTCTTCCTTTTCCATTATATCGTAAAATTTTTTGTCCTTATATTTTTCATCATGCGAACTTTTCGCCGTATTCTCAGTTGTTCCTTTGGACTCCGTTTCGGTAGTCGTCAAATACCCATTACTCGATGTACCTCCATTATCGATGTTATACTCCTCACATGACTTATACACATCATTTCCGTTTGATGAATGATATCCAATAGAATTTTTTTTCTGTGGAACTGATAAATAATTTTTACACGCGCTCGTCGCGTTATCATTCGGATTTGAACTTTTATTGCTGTTCATTTTACTTGCGTTTCCTTTTTTGGTACTGTAACTGTTATACAAGATATTCGGGGAGCCAACCTTTGCCTTCGGTCCGAAATACGACACGCCGCTGTTAACAAAACTTTCCCTCTTAAAGTCCCCGTTCGAGCTTCCTTCCTTCGTGTCACTTCCCCTCCTTGTGTTGTCTTGATTTTTGCTTTCTTCGCTGTTCCCGTCACTCCCATCGCTCCCTTCGGTTTTTTCCTCGCCCTTTTCGCCCCTACTATCATCACTCTTGTTGCTTTTTCCTCCGCTATTATCGTTGTTATTATTATTATTATTATTATTATTATTATTATTATTATTGTTATTATTATTGTTATTATTATTGTTATTATTATTATTATTGTTATTATTGTTATTATTGTTATTATTGTTATTATTGTTATTATTGTTATTATTATTGTTATTATTATTATTGTTGTTGCCAATTCTGTTGTTGCCGCTCCTATTTGAGGTAGCGTTGCCGCCGCTATGGCAACTGCTGCTCCCTTTTCCTCCGGCGTTGGCTTCCCTTTTCACCAAGGAATTCATGCTCCTCGAGGGCGAACTATCAGAGGGCTTACCCTGATTGGTTAAGATGTCCTGCGCAATAAATTGTTGGCTATCACTAGGGGTGTTGTCATTCACATATAACGCATCAAGACGTTTTCCATCAGATGCAATATCAAAATTGTTAATGCTTTTTTTTTCTTTTCTTTCGAGTTCCTCCTTTTTCCTCTCTTCATTTTTCTTTTTATCGTTATATGTACTAGCACTGTTGTGCATAGAGCTGTCTTCACTTGATGTTTCCTTTCTCTCCATTTTAAAGGAATAAGTACTATGGTCAAAGTTTTTATTTTTTAATTCTATAATTCTTTTCATAATTTTTGTGTTTAAAGGATCATATTCTATATAAAACGAATTGTCATTTTCTTTTTCCTTTAACTTATAAAATTGTAAAAGGTCATAATAGCTATGCGCAAAATGTTTCTTTTTTTTATTATTATTACCATTATCTGTTGGTATATTTGTCTTAGTGAAACTACTGGAAGGAGTTACAAGAAGTCGATTTACATTTTTTTCTGAGCAATTTATGCTAATGTCATGACTTACTTCATTTGAGTAGTTAAATAGTGAAAACAAATTGTCTATATATTTTGGTTCAATAAGATATATAATATTTTTATTCATCATATCGTTGTTTGATATAGGTACAAATTGATCATATATATTGTTACAATTTCTTTTGATACATGGTCCTCCTTTAAAAAGAAAGTGTAAAAATCTCCACATGTATTTATTCGTACATATATAGTCTTTTCCTTCTTTTAAATTCTCTTTTAAATTTTCTTTATTAATCATATGAACACTATGCATAGGGTTTGAAACATTACTCTTATACAACTTATAGTTAGTAATGTAACCAGGATATGAACCCGAATCGGTAAACAAAAATTTTTTTAGACTATTAAACCATTTCACGTGTATAAAATAGTAGTAATTATTTTCGTCATTTGGAAATTTAATATTAATATATTTTCTATAAAAATATTGTTGCATTCTTTTCAAAAAAATTAAATTTTTATTAATACTGATTAACTCGTTCTGACCAATATTTTGTTTAAGTAACTGCTTTATTTTTTCTTTCTCTTTTTTCCACTGGATTAACGATTTGCTTTCTCTATCACTTCTATTCGAGTGCTCCCCTTTAATTTGGTCCTCCCCTCCTCCAGGCTCGATCGATTTGCTTCTACCTTTTTGCGCATCTGGATAGCACGTCCCCCCATCCGACTCGTAGTATCCATCCGAATTGTTTTCCTCGTTTTCGTCATTTTCGTCATTTTCGTCATTTTCCTCGTTTTCCTCACTATTCTCACTCTTCTCAGTGTCCCCATTTGTGCTAAAAAATTTCGCATAGTCCTCTTTTCTCATAGTACTATGTAAAACGTTTATAATTGCAAAATTTGAGTAATTTTTAAAAAATTGCCGTATGTCCTTTTTTTCGAAACTAACTAAACTATTTTCTTCTTTCTCTGTGATCTCTATATTAGAAGGTTGATCTTTACTCTTTACATCTGGGGGTTTCAAAATAGTGTCAGTTTTTGTATCAAGGGGTTCCTGCACTTTTGGAGTAAAAACTACATCTCCCTGGATGCTGTTTCTCACTTTTTCTTTTTCAAAAATGGTACTTTCCTTACGTAGGATGGTGCCTCCAATTTGTTTATTTCGCTCCTCGTTCTTGTTACCTTCATTAACATTAACATTCTTTTCTTCGCTACTCCCCATATCTCTTTTTCCAATATCGGAAATCTTTGTTGCAGTATCTGACTTCGTTTCATTAGATTCCTCCATCAATGTATGTTCCCCTTGGCAATGCTTCAAATATGGCACCTTTTCCACCTTGTCATTTTTATGTAGAGCATATTCCTCATTATTACTAGCACTACTGCTGTCTTTTCCAATTTCATTAACATACTGCATCACATCATTACTTATATCTGCATGAAAACTGGCACTGCTTCTAGATTCTTGTGGACAAATTTCACTGTACGTTTCTCCAATTTTTTCGGTACAATTTACACAAGCTTTGATCAATGGAACATTGTTTGTAAGTAATTCTTTAGTTTCCAAATCATTGTTCGAATTCTTACTGTTTATAAAATTGTTTATACCATAGGAGAGATTTTCTGAAGATACGTCATTATTCATATACTCACTTGTCCTTTTTTTAGTATAGTCTTTTAACTCACATATTTTACTGTTTTTACCGTCAACATTTACTGGACTAGTTACTGTGTAATTAATGTTATCAATGGTTAGCTTATTGTCTTTAATCATTATTCAGAATAAAATAATATAACCCACTTTGGTTACTACAAAAGGGGGGACGGATGATGGACGTTCTCTGGAGGGTGAAGCGCCGTGGCACGTGGAAAATCAGAGGAGGGAAATAGACGGAGGTGCCGAAATTGCGAGAGGTGGTAAAATAGAGAGACGTAGCAAAATAGGGGGATGTGGTAAAATAGAGAGACGTAGCAAAATAGGGGAAAGTGGTAAAATGGAGAGACGTAGCAAAATAGGGGGAAGTGGTAAAAGCTGGGGAAAGCGTGCACAGGTTTGTACTTCATTCGTAATGTTATTCACAAAAACGTTGCGAAAGAAAAAGGAAATCGGGTTAATGCGCACAACTTAGCATGGATGATGAAGTTTATTATACAACAACACAAAAGCGGAGGTATGTCTTATAGAGGAGGAATACCGATCGGTGCGCGCGTACAGAAGCGTATAAACACATATACGCATATATATATATATATATATATATATATATATATATATATATGCAAATGTGCGTGTGTACGTATGGATGCGAAATGCACATGTGTGCATGTGGGGGGGTTCCCTTCGCGCTTGGTGGCTCAATTTAGGGGCACACGCATGTAGGTAAAAATACAGGTTGACACAGATGCATACGGGGAAAACAAGCTCACCATGTTTTTTACTTCGGTCACGAATGAAGTTAACTTCTCGTTAATTAATAGATAAAGGCGTGTACAATTTTTTTCTTATACGGATAAACTACTATTAATTAAAAATTGTGGCATATACAAAAATAGCAAATTTTAAAAAATGTTCCTTAAAAATGGTTGTAAATGGTGCATCGACAAGATGTGTTCGTGTACGTGTTCGTATGTGCATAAGCAGGGGCGTGCATACGTAGGGACGTGCACATGAAGATGTATATTCATGCTCATAATTACATCATGGCCATTAAAAATGGTGATGTATAGTTAAATTTGTGATCTACCATGCTTTTCTTTCGCATTACAATGCACCAATGTATATATAAGTTGGTATGTGGTAATGTTTACGCTTAAAACATTTACGTAAGGGATACACGCCACTTGCATATGCAGTAATATGTACATCCGTATGCACATGTATATACATATACGTATGTTTAAGCATATATCTACGTATTCGTAATTATGGCACGGGTAACAATATAATGTACATGACCATGTGGCATATGAATTATGCAATGTATATATAAAGTGCTGAAAAAAAAATGCGCAAAAAAAAAAAAAAATAAAATAAAATAATAAAATGAGTAAATGAAAAATTGAAAAAATATTATGTACATTCGAAAACGCAAACATTTGGCAATGTTTAATTTACGAAAGTTATAATGCATTTAGCAGTCATTTGAATTAAAATGTTTTCCTTGTAATGAGAAGGAATTAAAAAAAAAAAAAAAAAGGAAAAATTTTCATTTTATTATAAAATTTCTTTTTTCAAAAAAAGAAGGAAATGGTAATTTATGCATTTAGAATTTTTTCTTCCTTTTTTTATATCACAAATAAAATTAAAATTAGAAAAGGGAATTTTTTTTTTTTTTTTTTTTTTTTTTTTGACAAAACTTTTGTTTTTCCGTTTTATTGTAACAAGTACAATTTTATGTTTTACTAAATAGGATTTATTTTTTTTTAAGAAAATAATATAAATAGCATATAAACATTTGTTTTTTTATTTTTATTTTTATTTTTTTAAATTAATAGATTTACATAGAAATATTTCTCATCATTTTTTTCCCCCTCCTATATGTAAAATTATTTTATGAATAATTGCATCATATTGTATTTATTTTTTCGTCCAAGTCCGCTACTATTAATGACAAAATAGGAATATAGCGATGTTAGCTACATACAATACTTCGTAATATTTAGACCAACATTTCCCCCCCCCTTGCATGCATAAGCAGTTACGTGTACGCGTGTCCGCATGTAAATATACAACTAATTTATTGATATGAACTCGTGCGAAACTCGTTTTAGCCAAGCGTATACGTGCAATATGTACATGCATATAATATGTATACGTGCATTTTTGCCACCATCTCGTGGAGATCATTTTCCAAGACGCTGTTGCATGAGAGCATAAAAAGTAGCGTACAAAAGGGGGAGAAATTACGAAAAGGGAATTTTTTAGAAAGGTAGACATATATATATATATATATATATATTTTAAGTTAACCATGGGGAGTTTCCTTTTTTTAGGAAGCAAATGATTTCATTTTCTATTCAACTCTATCTAGTAGTAAAAAGGGAAAACAGGTGCTTCAAAGCCGGGTATACCGTACCGCGCATATTTGCACGTGTATATATATATATACATATATGTATATATGTAGACAGGTAGATATAGGTGGAAATATTATTTTTTCCGCGTATTACTAGCAAATGCAAAAAGGTTTCTTTGATATGCGTTTTTTTTTCACTGCAAATATGCCAATTTGTAGAATGGTAAAAATGATGGGGTAAAATAGGGTAAAAAATGGGGCAAACAGTAGGGTAAGAAATGTAGGAACGGTTTAATAACATACGTAGTGGAGATAGAAAAATAATTCCTATTTTCTTAAGAAAAGGAAAGAACCAACTTTGATGTTAAGAAACCTTTGCGCATTTGCAAAAGGGGAGAAAGGTGGGGGGAAAGTAGCCCAACTTTGGTAAGTACAAAAAATGCTGGTAATACGTACCAACTTGTGGGTACATACATTCAGTGCACGTGGTAGGAAATGCATATGAAAAATACTTCTCCTTTTCGTGCCTTTCTGAAAAGACAAAAACGGGATGCAAAAGGAACAATAGAACCTTCAACGAGATAGGTGTCTAATTTATGTAATATTGCATTTTTTAATGTATGGTATACTATCTTTGTAAGACAAGGAAAAAGGGAGAAAAAGAAAAATATTCCTTACGATGAACGGATGGACATCTTGTTGTGCTGCAATCGCTGTGCTTATTTACCATTTTCAGTTCAGATCAATCCTGTTTCCAAATTTTGCATATAACTCTGTTTTTAATTTTTTTTTTTCACTTACTAGATTTTTATATTCCAATTCTAATTTACTTAAGTTTTTTATTTCCTCATTCCTGGCTTGTTCTAGACTCTCTTCCACGTACTCAGTATCGACGCTGAAAAAGCAGTCACCTATAAATAGGTGCGCAGTTAAAGGGTAAAAGGCAGATATAAATGCTACTACTTGGTGCATAAAATGGGGATAACTGCTTAATGGTGTGCTCTTCCCCTACGGGCACGTGTTCCTGTGCGCAACTGTTGCGTGGTAGGCACGTACCAATGCCTAACATGACGTCATTTGGGTCAAACACAAGAGAAGCCTCATCTATTGAGGAGTCAATGTTGGAAATAGATTCCTTAAGCATTTTTATTTTTTGCTCGTAAAGAGATTGTTTATAATGTAAATTCGTGAACTTGCCAATTTTCTTTTGATCATCCACTGTCATGTCTAAGCCTAGGTCATATTTTGCATCTCTAATATTTGCCATTCTGAAATGATCACAACGATAAACCCAAAATGGGAATAATACGAATAGCGTTCACAATTTATCTGTGTATCTGTCCACTGCTTATGATTGAAATGGAGAAAGGAATATTCGTTCTTATTTACACTCGTTAAAATTTATTTTATGTTTTTTTTTTCAAAATTTTGTCATATATTCGGTTTCTACAAAATGGGCAAAAACATTCAAGAAGGCTTTTTTTATGCTGAAATAAAATAAGGAAAAAAGGAAAAGGTCGGGCGAAAATCTTCCCAAATTAATGAAAAGCAGGAGGGAAAATGTACATACAGCTAAATTTATAATTCCATTTTAATAAAAAAAGGACTTATTGCTTATACACAATTTTGTTCTCCTCTATTTTGCTCTTTCGGTAAATTGATTTTTGCAATATGATGCGCTTTCCTTTACGCATACAAATGTATACTTTATGCTACAGTTGACGTGTATACCAAAATGTACAAGCATTACCCTGCGTAATATGCATTTATGCGACTGCCAATGATAATACATGCAAAAGCACGTGTGCACCCGTGCATACGGCGAACTGTAACGACCTTGCGTGTAAAGAAATGAATAAATAAAAAAAACAGCTGAAGTGAAAAGAGGAAAACAGAGAGGAAAAGCGGTAAGTAAGATCAGCCAGTAAAAGAAACCAACAAAAGCAACCAAGCAAAAGCAGTGAAGAAAACATATAAAAGGCGCTAAGTACATTTCCTTTCTGGCACATACTTTTAACATACAAAAAAAAAATACGGGGAAAAAATTAAGAAATAAAAGGGAAAAAAAACAAATAAAAAGAGTAGGGATTCAAAAGAATAATATGTTAACCAGTTGCTGTGCTTTGCAAAAAATCTTTGAGGCTATTGTGCATAAGATATACTTACGTACATTTATATATACAAATATTTTTTAACTGAGCCATATCGTGATTGTAAGATTTTACCACAATGTGTGAGAATTTTAACTGATTGCGTAAGTTGAAATGTATGTTCATACAAAACATTTTTATGGTGAAATCAGATGTACATCTGCGTCCCTGTGGTTCGCTTAAATGTAAAGGGGATATGCAAACCTGTGTTCTACCGCATGTGCATACGCATTTCCGTGTACTCCCCAAAGTATTATCCTATGTGCTTTCTCCCACCCAATATATACATATTTATGACCCTTCAGATGTAACAAATAAGTTATATCTTTTCACATACCTAAGTCGCATCCCTCTTGAAGTTTAAAAAAATGAAATTCGCTCATATTCTATCGCGAAAAGACCTTTTTTAATGCTTCTGCGCTTTTCCATTTTTGTCTGAATACTTATTTTTTATCGTTACACGTCACTCTTCTCCATTTTCCCGCGGCAGCAAGTGGCTAACTGCGTAGTGTATATATATATATACATATATCTGTTCATGTGCGTAAGCACCCATACGTGTACATGTGCTCGCCTGTGAAGCGTTATTTTTTAGTGTGTATAAACGCATAACATACATTTTAAAGGAGCGATCACTCAGTTGCCTAGAAACGTAGCGGAGCAACGGTGCCGTCTTGATTTATCCTCAACCCTCATTTTTTTCCCAAGTTTGAAACAATGGATAATTTTTTAAATAGGATAAATGTTCTTTTTTATTCCATGGCATTTTGTTTTATTATCTTATGTAGTTTTAATTTCGGAACATCATTTTATCTATTTGATGAAAAGGAAATAAAAACGGCTATTGACTTAAAAAGTGTGAAAAGGTTGGTATATAATAAACATATTAAGGGAGATGAAGCAGTTCTAACGTTAGACTTATCTTTTGATATGAGAAAAGCATTTAACTGGAATTTAAAGCAAATATTTCTATACGTTTTAGTAACATATGAGACACCAGAAAAGATACAAAATGAAGTTATTATACATGATTTAATATTAAATAATAAAAATGAAGCAATAGGTAATTATAAAAATATTCTGAACAAATACTCACTTAAGGATTATTATAATGGTTTAAGAAATAATACAATACAGTTACAAGTTTGTTACAAATATATGCCAAAAGTTGGTTTTTCAAGATCTTACGAAGGTGCAAAAATTTCATACAGATTACCAAATGAATATTTTGATAAATTGTCGGCGAAATATCCTCTATATTATCCTGACAGGTGAATAATATTTTTACCATTATTATTTTAGAAGAAGTTGGTAAGATAATACTAGCATTGTTTTGTTTATCCACATGTGCTCTTATGTATCCCGGCTTTTTTAACCTCTCGAATGAGCATTTGTTTGTGTGCAAGAATTAATTGTAGGTGACGAAATAGACGATTACTTGGGGAAAATGGAAGTCTTTTTGACGAGTTGTCAAAAAAGAAGAAAAAATAAATTAATGTCATATAAAGTTTCATTATTTTAATTTGGTATACATTTTTTTGCAACGAATAAATGCATTATTGTTTGGCCAATCTTAATCTCCACATGTATTCTTATGTGTGTACTTGTATAGACATACTCTCTCTCTTTACGAAACTTACGATTGTTTTTATGCAATTCTTACGCCAATATTGGGCATTCCAATGTGTATATATCATTTGTTCGTTGCACCTTAATGTTTTTTTATCCACTCTTTGCTCATTACACTTTTGGTGGCCTCTTCGTGACGACCGGAGGAATGCGACACGATAAGGTGGCACAAGGAGAGACGCTCGTTTTGTTTCGCCATGTCACGTTTCGCCTCGCCCTGTGTCTTTTCTTTTTTTTTTTTTTTTTTTTTTTTTTTTGTTAAAAAGCCTTTTAACAAATAAGCTGAAATATAAGCAAGTTACAGACCTCAGAACGTAAGGCTATCCGACCCAAGGTGTGTATATGTCACTTAATTCATGTGCATCAATGCGTATGAGTTCGCACATTCATGTGGGCATTTCATGCTGAAATATATAAATTAGTAGGCCTTGTTAAAAAAGATAGGCATAATTTATACATGTATGCGCATGCGTATGTATGCATGTTAAGGTGTCCCACCAATCACGGATAACGTGCTGACTTTTTTTCGCAAAATTGTTGTATACATAAAATAGGACAAACTGTTATCGTTTGTTTTTCATTCTGCAAAGTGTTAACTACATAGTAACAAAACAGTATAAAAAAAAAAAAAAAAAGATCATGCAAGCGTATGCCGAACGTTTGCTCTTTATTATTCATGTGAAGAGACAATTTTGTTAGTACTCTAAATGGGCAACTACGAGAAATGAAAACAGACTGAAATGCGTCAATTTTATGTCCTCAACATGGGTAATTTTGTTTATTTTTTTTTTTTAACAAATAAGTAGCCATTTTAGAGAAAAAATGTATAATATTTCTTTGAAAAGGTTAATAATTTTGCTCTTAATAGCCCATTTGTTTGTAATTATAAAGGAAAATCTATCCTGTTGGTTCAACAGGACTAATAGGAAAAGGCATAATAGACTACTCGATGTATCGGTACCATAAGTACATAAAAATATGCACACATGTTTTAAAAAAGCTGAGGAACGTTCTTTGTGTGTTGCATGCTTAGTACCACATTCTAACTTTCCTTTGTTTCATTTTCCCTTATTCCCTTTTTTAAGTGCAACGCCGGGGAGATGCTAACCTATGTATGGAGCAAAAGGCCTACAGTGATACCAATGCGACCTATGCCATTGATGCGCTTTTTTTTTTTTTTTTTCCACGTGTTCTCTCATGTACACGTCCACCGTACCACCACTTCGACTTTTTAATTGAAGGATCATAGGTGTGAAAAATGCAAAAAAGGATTTTACAACTTTTCGAGAGAAAACAAAATGTGCCTTCCTTGTCCTCTCGGGACGTTCAGCGATAAACTTGGATCTGTGATATGTACTAACTGTCCAAACGGATCGAGTAAAAAGAAAAAAAAATTAATATAAACCTAGTGCGCTCCTACATATGTCCATCTGCACATGCACCATGCACCATGCACATGTCCATTTTTATACTCACGTATGCAAACATATGGACACGTGCAAATGTTTATATTTTCTTCTCAAAAGCTACACATGCTACTGGTTCAAAATCCGAGGTGGAATGCATCTGCAATAAGGGTAAAAAAAAAAAAAAAAAAAAAAAGGAAATTACGTAAATCTAATACGACCCAAGTTACCCCAAAAAGACACGCAGGCACTTGATCCATCCTGAGGATTGTAACAGAAATAGTAACTGGTTTGTACCTATTTAATTAATTTTTTTTTTTTTTTTTATCTCGTTACAAGGTTTTAAGCGAGACCCAGATGATAATAAGTGTGCGAAATGCAGTACCTTGGAATTCTGTGATGGGACAGAAAATGTATGGTCTTTTGTGAACATGTGCAGGAAAGAGAAAAGGGAAGAATATGTCGAATTATGCAATAAAATGGAAGGAAAGGAAATATATAATTTTAACATCTTCTGCTTTAAGGAAGGTGTATGTTTAAACTTTAAGGAAGAGAAAAGCTGCTTGGATGGGAATAAACTAATACAGTGTAAAATTGTACGAGAAAAAAAAAAGAAAAAGAAACTATTGCTAAAAGTGGCGTAAAACAACTAACGGTTTTTTCCCCATGTTTCGTAACATGAAATTAGTTGCATGTGTTCGTTACTAGAAGCGTCTCACAAGCGGAAACGTGCGTAATGTATACGTACAGACGTACGTATAGCCATATATAAGACAACACATACACCAATGCGTACATATGAAATTTTTAAAACCTCAGTGCGAGGAGAACTATAGATACGACTTCATATCTCCAATGAAGAGTCCTTGCGTATACTGCAACTTTCCATCCTACTTAGCAACATGTTACTTTATAATAGTTGTGCTTTTTATAAACATCATAAGAGTCCTATGTGTAAACAGTCCAAAGGAAACCAGGCTAATAAGTGTATTTATCAAATACATGCAGTACATTTCACTTCTCAGGTTCGCCCTTCTTTTGCGAAAAATTTTAACTTATTTTCTATGCGTAAATGTGTTTCTAATTGGTGGAAGTGTGTTACTTCCATGTTTTAGCACCCAATGTTAAGTGACTTTCTCTGCATTTTTTTTTTCTTCTCCCACAAATACAGATACGTTCACTCGAATTACAGTCATTACTCTGTGTATGTCTTGTACCTTTTTACCATTGGTATACCCCTTAATGAAATTCTGGATTGCCTATTTACTGTAAGGAGATACTGTGTAGTCTAAAAGAGGTGTACACAATACGGTGCATGTTCGAGTGCACATTAAGGGAGCGCATAGAAGGCGTGGCACCTCAATTTGCAACACATGTTGCAGTTGATAAACAGGAAAAAAATATATTTATTTCATCACTCTTTTGGCTTTTTTCTAGGGGGGGACAAACAGAGACAGGATTTTGAAGAAAGTCAATTTTATGCTACTTTTGCCACTAGTACTTGCAACGTTCTCACTCCTTTGTACAGCTCTCCTTTACATTTTAAAAAGTAAAAAATGAAAAAAAAAAAAAGAAAAAAAGTGAACAATTCGAATATATCCATGATCACAAATGTGGTAGAATCTTTTTTTTCGCAAAAAAAAAAAAAAAAAAAAAAATTACCTCTTGTTTAAATGCCCCCTTTTTAATTCGTTGTTTCTCATCGATGAGTAAGACACACCTAATCCTATGTCCCTGTGCATATTTTTCCTCTTTAATTTTAGAAAAATGTAAAAATATCCCAGGAAATGAAAAAAAAGGGAAATTTATGGAAAAATGTACTAGTTTAGAAAACGATGAACTAGATAGCTATTTATTTAGAAGTAAAACTTTTACCGATTCAGTTCATATATCACATTTAAAAATTTTGGGAAAAAAAAATAAAAGGTGTATCTATATAGACTTGGACGATATTTACAATAAGAAACAGTTTTGTAAATATTTTCTTCTTTTTTTTTTATTTTATCATGATTTTTTATATTTTGAAATAATTAAGTTATGCATTTTTTTTAGTCTATGTAATTATGATGAATATAGAAAAGAAAGTTTCATAATTTTTGATGATTCTTTGGAGTGTTCATATGCAAGAAATACATATTACGTAAAAATAATGATAATAGTAATTTATAGTACTTTAATAAAATTTATGATAAACTTTTTACTGCTATTTAAGAGATTCGTTAAGAGTAATGTCCCTATTTTAAATGAAGCAATAATGTTATATAAAAGTATAGATGGGGTGAATTCCGTAGATAATATTTTTTTACTTTCCTTTTTAGTTCTCTTTTACAAGCATTTTTGGTTTAACTTAAATCCTTATCTAATGTATAACCATAAAAATGTTTTATACAATCCCAACATTCACACATTTCAGTTTGTAATAATTACCGTTTTGTTTTTAATTTACATTATGATTATATATTTATATGTTTTCGAAGGGGATTATGTAAAGGAGACGGAACTAAATGGAGAAGTACGCGAAGTGATTTTTCCAGAAACGGGTTTAGTTCTCTCTTCCTCAGGCGTGGACAAAATTGGGCGGGAAGAAGCAGACGTTGGTGATAATGCAGGCAGCGGCGATGCGGACGGAGGCGATGCGGACAGCGGCAATGCGGACAGCGGCAATGCGGACAGCAGCAATTCGAAAAACTGCTACGCGCACAACGGCAATACTTCAAACGGGGGAAGTTTTAAAAGAATTCCCTCAGAGAGGGCAATAGGTAGCGCACTCGGAAGTGCACTTGGCAGCGTCCCCGATGGTATACACAGCAATACACGCCGTTACCTCGAGGGTGTGCGGGAGGGACTTTTGTCAATTGTGCCGAAAATAATAAAAAAAAGAAGAGAGGACAAATGTTTGTTTTATTTTACCCTAATTGGATATATAACCATTTTAGTTACTTACTACACTTTTTTAAGCTACGTGCATCTAAGCAGTTTCCTAAGCATTATGACCATTATTTCTATTGCATGTAACTGTACAGTTTATTTGTTCGTTTTCCTACTATTTGTAAGTTCCTTTTGGGAAGATGTAAAATCGTGTAAGAAATTTTTTTTTTTAACAGTTAGCAAAGGAGTAGAAAAAATAAAACTGTTACATGCACACATTATAAGAAAAGAAAATATAACAACATTGGAAGAGGGAAATGTTAAAAATGTACATAATCCAAAATTGACAAATGTTGACGTGGAAGAGCATTATATATTGAAGAATAAAAAAAAAAGTATAAAACTAATGAGTAATATATTAAAAAATGGTAACAATAGTAAAAAAAAATTTACTAAAGGGGTAAATACTTTATCATTGGACAACAATAAAAAAATAGATAAAGATAAGACTTGTTTTAAAAGACATAACTTACTGAACATATCCAGAATATGGATTTCCTTTTTGTATGATATAGTCCATTTATCTGAAGAACCTGAAGTATGTCTTTCTATGTTAATAAATTTAACTTTACAGAATAATTTCCCTAATGGTAACTTAGAATATTGCTTGAAAGCATTAAAAAAAAATTACTTTGTAGGAATGAAAAATGTAAACATAATTTTGATGAATTTTCTTAAATATAGAGATACATTTTTTAATATTTTGAGAAAGAATAAATATATACCTGATGATGATTATGAATCTCTCATAATTTTTGGTTGGGGAATGAGTTCCCTAAGTTACTGCAATCTAGAAGACATAAACTACAATCTATGCAAAATCCTTTTTCATGTTTCAAATATACTGAAAAAATGCAGATATTTAAGATATGCTACAAAACACTATTTAGCTAGCGTTCCTTTTTCTAACGTTTTCTTAGAAAACGATATGAGAGCGGTCCATCCCTCGTGTGGTTGCATTGGTGGCTGTTCCTGTGGCTGCGGTTACGCAATACAGGAGGAGGCACTTATCCCAGTGATAAGCGAAAAGTTCAGATGCACTATCCAGGAGCTACTGAGTCGTGGACAGCAAGGTAAGAACTATGTGGAGCATAAAAATATGATATGTATGGGAAAACGCTATTATGTACACGTCTCCTTACATGCTTGTGTATATGTGCATACGCACTTGTGCATATATATGCACACTCAACTCCAATGCAACGTCCACACATTAACCTATTTCAGGCACCCAGAAAGGAGAAATCCCCTTTGACGTGAGTTTCATATATGCAAGGGAGTTGTGCAGGATTTGCATTCACTGTCTACTACTCGATGTGAGCGAACTCTATTTTAACATACACTATAAATATACATGTGACAAATATCTATGTAGCAATTTGTTAAACCTTTGGGGGTATAACATAAGTAATAACTTGTACATGCAGAGATATTTGGAGTACGTGGAAAAATGGAAAATACATGGCTGGGATTTATATCCTAATGGCAGTTGTTTCGAAAGGGGTGGGCAGTATAGAAATGTAATAACTCCTGACATTTTTCATATACCTGATTATGTAAATAGGAATGTTTTGGACATTGATTTTTACCATATATTTGAAAAGCTAGATGAGAACCATAAGAAGTACCTGTTAGGTTTAATCAAAGAGGGGGATTATTTGGATGTAAAAGATTTGATCGATTTTGCAGAAGCATGCACTAGTGCGAACGAGGTGGAAGTAGAAAGGGAAAATATAGAAAAAGAAAAAAAGAGAGAAATATTCCACATCGTTTTTAGCAATGCTTCACCCGTTTTTATAGAAAAGCGCCGACGTGGTTATCTGGACACACACGAAATAAGAGCAATAGAAGAGAGAAAACGGAAGTTTACTATTTTGTACGAAAATATGGGAAAGCAATACGCAGATGATAACATTTTAAAAAGCTATGAACAGAAAAGAAATTACTTTCAGCTAGACAGTTACGGAGCAGTCATTTCCGCGAAAGGCGATTTTGCAAGCAGTACTTGCAGTTCTGGTAAAATGCTAAAAATGGGGGAAGGGGAGCGAAATAGGGAACAATCGAAGAACCGAAGAGGAAACGATGACTTGCTAAACCCAAGACACGCAATAATTATAAATAAGAACGAGAACATCTATACGCATTATGAGCATGGAGAAAACGGACAGATTGCAGTCTTCATCCATAACAATTACGAATGCAATGTGGGTGTTACAGGGGACTTGAAGGGAATTAACCTGTCTAGCGGAAACTCCTTAATCGTGATTGATCCTCCGATAGTTTTGCCCAATGAGTATACAATAGAATTGTGGTTATTTTTTGAACCTTGGAAGGAAAATAAAAATAAAAAAATATTCCTTTTTTGTGATAAAATGGGAAATTCCCTATTTGTTATTCATAGGGAAAAAAATAAAATTGAGGATATAGAAATATACGTAACAGAGAGGAGGATGTTAAGTGAGCATTACAAAAGAAGATACAGAGAGATAGTGGATGTGTATTTAAAAAGACATAATTCGGAGAAGAGAAACTTCATCCACAGTAGTAATCTCTCTAGTGGCATTTATGTAAAGAGTGAAAAAACGAACAAATGGTGGAAAAAAAATAACCAAATTGTGAAGATAAATAAGTGGAATTTAGTCACAGTAACGAAAAGTCCTAGCGGATTAGTCTACTACTTTAATGGAAAGTATTTAGCGAGAATTACTCATGAGGCGTTAAATTTAAGTATACCCTTTGAAGTTTCTATATTTGGTAATTCCTGTTTTGGGAATAATAATATAGGGTTATATTCTTCTTTTAAAATATTCGATTTTTTAAACAAAGAAGAAATAAAAAGAAGGTACAAACTGATAAAAAATATAAAATGCAAAGAAATTATAGGAGACAATATAAAAATGGAAAAAGAATATTATGTTATAGAAGGTATTGACATCAGAAATAGTTACCCACTTGGAGAAGATTCCTTTATCATTTATTTCGTTCAATCTTTGGGAAAAAATGAAAGGGTTGTTCCTTTTCTTAGTGACTCAAGTTATAAGCTCAGAATTTATCAGCTAAAGTTTTTTACAAAATATGATCAAAGGGGGGATTATTATACCCATCGTGGAAAGAACATCCAAAGTAAGATGATGAGCCCGTTGGAGCTATATTCGGACAAGGGTAACAACACGATGGAGAGAAAACGAAGTAGTAAGAATGAAAATATGGATAGGAGTAAACCTTCCGGATGGAAAACAATTGGAAGGAAACCCCTAAACATAATTGATCCATGTGATGAAAATGAGTACGGCTATAATGTGTACATGAAAAAAATAAGTGAAAAGTATGACGTTCCGAAGATTTACGGAATAAATATTTTTTCAGACGATTTAGCGTTAGCATGTGATTTGTCAAAATTTTACGGATTCGTTTTAGTTCCCCCTTTGTCTATATATAACGAATTAGCAAAGTTATGTGGCTACACTATATCTGCGTGGGTTTTTTTGCCTATTCAGAAAAACATTTCTTTTTGTTCATTAGTTAGTGGTGAAATGGATGTACATATAAGCATATTTAGTGACAATTTGGTTATAGGATGTATTGAGAATTATAATAAAAAAAAGGACGCATTAATATGTTATCATTCATCTGGGTATACTATTAAAAATATGAAAAAGGGTTGGTATTATTTAACTGTTGTTGGAACATTAAAGGGACAGTTTTATTTTGTAAATGGTTCCTTCAAAGGTTATCATAAATTTTGTTCTTTTGATAATATAAAATATATAGGTAATAGTAGTCTGTTTATTAATCCATTTCCCTATATATGTTTTCTAAGAGTAGTAAACAAACCCTTATCGATAAATGAAATATCGTATGAATATAATAATTCTCCTTTGTATAGTAATTTTACCTATGCATATTATTATCATTATTTATCTTCTTTTTTTATGAACACTTTTACAAAAGAAGAGAACAATAACAAGGAAGATTTATCATCTAGTGACAACTCGACATTGTCTTACTCTTCTGGAAAAATACAATATGTCCATTTTGACGTTACAAAAAATTATAATGTGCATATTTACCCCTACCAAGAGAGTAAAAATTATTATTTTTCTCTGTCTCTCACATCTATCATAAATAAAAAACTGTACATTTTTAACAGCATAGAGGAACAAGTAAACAATTTGAATATACATCTAAATAATAGCGTTGTATTACCAAAATTGTGGGTTATATTTTCCGTAATTAACTTCTCTCATTTTAATAAATCAAGCTATCACTGCTTGGTTGGTGGTAAACATGGGAATTCTCATGTTGCCATCGATGGGTCCGATTTGTCCTTAGGTGTCCTCACAAAAATTGGGGATAATTTGGGTGAATCCAACAAAGTTCTATGTTTAGAAAAAACACAGAGTAGAAGCACATTATGCGAAGAACGAATGAAAAAAATTCCTTCTAAAGAACTTCTCAAAGGAGGGAACTTGCCAAATGGTGAAAACTTTTGTAAGGTAAGTGATAACCAAGAAGGGGGTAATAATAAAAATAGTCATGACTTGATGCAGTACAAAAATTTTTATCAAAATTTCCATTCGTGTGGATATAACCTCCATGATGTGTTACAAAAAGATATTTTATTAACAACAAGGTGTGTACAAAACGAGCAAACCTTTTTTATCAACTCGCACGAAGTAGGCAAATGTCAAGCGTGTCTAGATACCATAACTTGTATTGGAAACTGTCCCTCTCTTAATAACGAATACCTTTCCCCTTTCGGTTCTTACAAATTTGTTAGGATTGTTTTTGAGTATATTAGTAACGAGCAAATCAGGGAGTTTTACCACTCCCTTCACTTATAGAATGCGGAGCCATGTGCACACGCACGGAAAAACGAGAGTGTGTGCGTATGCGTACGAGTGTACGTATATACGTACGCATAACTATGCCACTATAGAGGGGGGAATAAAAAGGTGCACTAATACTTGTAAGCATTTATACATATTTGAAATTGTGATGAGCAGAAGTATGGTGGCGGTGATTTTCCTTGAGGGTGATATATTTGCAGAGAGATAAATGGAGCCATTTTTAAAGAGTGACAAAAAAAGAAAATTAGTAAATACCGCTATGCGTCCTGTAAAAGGAGAAAGAGATCAGAAGAAAAATGAGAAAAGGGGGATATTAAGCGAGAGTATTAGTAAAAACCAAACGGGAAACTATTCACAGGGATCAAAAGAACAATATACTTACGTGGAATGGGCTGATTTTACCCCATACCTATCATGTTAAAAAATGTGGGGTGCTCTACATAACGGCGTCGTCCTTTGCGCCAGTTTCGCACATTAAGTGTGTCATCGTATCCCGTAAAAAAGAGACACTTACCGTAAAGGTTAAACCAAACGTGCGACAAAGCTTACCGCGGAGATACGCTCGGACGCGTATCAATCTTCGCTGTCCACGTCCGTGTCACTGTCTTCGTTTTCCATCGTTTCTACAGGCTCGATATTTTTTCTGTTTTCTGTGTTCTTTTCTTCCTTTTCAGACCTAAAGAGATAAATGAAGTGCACCCTGATCATCAAAACGTTTGCACCTTTGAGAAAGAATAGCTGCGCTCATGAGAACATCTGTACTTTCCCACACGTTTGTAATCGTTTCACAAATTTTCCATTACCCCTCCTTTTTAAGATCCTGCACGTTTTTGCCGTTTATTTTTATGTTTGGCTGGCCGAATTTGCTTTTGGCTATCCGCAGTTTCAAGCCCCTTTGTTCGTTTTCCCGTTCGTCGTCAAATTCTTCACTAATGAGTTTGTTCCTTATCTGCTCTTTTTTTTTCCGCTTTTCCCCGTCTTCATATTTTCCATCCGTCTTTCCATCCGTCTTTTCATCCATTTTTTCTTCGTCTTCTCTGTTGCTTTCCCCATTTTCTTTCCCGTCACCTTCCACATCTGTTTCCTCATCTTTATTTTCACTTCCGGTTTCTCCCTCCTCTAATGCATAGTTAAACTCCGGTAGTTTTCCCATACTCTTTGTGAGTTTGCACAAAACAGCATCTGTTATGGAATTGATCCAAAAATTTCTGAGAACCTTACTGGCTAAGCATAAAATAGTAGAATCATCCGCACTTTTAACTTGTCTTATATTAATACATTTATTTGATAAAGTTTCAACTGGCAAAATAATATCCTGGATATTTATTTCTTTTTCTTTTATATTTCCCAACTTTAAAATTAGCTTATTATATATGATTGACCCTTCTATTATTAGTTTTGCTTCTTTATCTGATTTTTCTAAAACTAAACCTGCCATATGGTTAAGTGACTGACCGCAGTATTTTCTGTCGGTCAGAAGACTTATTTCTTTAGAATTGCTATATTCATTCTTAGACACTTTTAAAAGCTCTCTTGTCCATTTATCTATATTTCTATTAAAAAATATGGGTGCACTTGTGCTTAGCAACATGTGCAGAAAGCAAACTGGAAAAAGGAGTTTTAATGCATGCATGGTTGTCGTAAGGGAGAAAAAGAAGATCTGAGTAGACAGGTAAAAGTAGAACGAGGAAACAAAACAAATATTACAACAATGGGTTAATACGCTGCTTATACTTATGTATATATGTGTATACGCATGTATTCGTCTCCCAAATTTTTTTTTTATTAATTTTTACAAGATATATATTTATACTGGTTTGTCTATATACATTTATGGGAAAATAGTGAACTAACAAATAAGGTCCATTTTTGTAACACATCATTAAAATGAAAAATAGAGATACTTTTTCTTAACACACTCTTTGGAAAAATTGTTCTTTGTGCTAAAGGGGGGAATACCCAACTGTGTACATACATAAGATTTAATATGCAGAGCGAAAAAAAAAAAAAAAAAAAAAAAAAACCAAAGGAGTAGAAAAATGTGAGCACATTTAAAAAGGAGATTAAAAAAAAAAAAAAAAAAAATTAACACTAAGGGAATTCAAGCGTGCATTTCTATATCAACAAAAACGTTTGCGAAGATGAATAACGTCCATTAAAATTGGATATTAAGACAAAAATGTTGTTGTCATAAGCAAATTAGCAGCATACGTGGGTGTAATCCGAACAATAGCCAATGCAGTTCAATAAAATTAAAGAACCATCAGGATGTTTATATTCGCCTTAAAAGAAAAACCTGGCTTTATATAATGTCTGTTTATGCAAAAAAAAAAAAAAAAAAAAAAAAAAAAAAAAAAAAAAAAAAAACTCCCTTTTCGCTGTCAAAAGGGTTATACAAAGGTATTTATAATTTAACGTTTCCTTACCAATTTTTAATTGTGACCTAATTTAAACCTATTACATTGGAGTTTTGCAGAAAAATGGGAGAGGGTAAAACGAATCCTACTATTTCCTGCACTTCGATCCTTTAACATTTGAAAAAAAAGAGTATACTGGTACTCATACGAGTAAGCGTAAATTTTTTTATGATATAGGCTGTCTAGCCCCAGGGAATCCCACGTACAACCCCTGCTTCAGTAAATTGTTTTTTGCCATTTTCATTTATTTCAACAACTAAGAGACACAATCTTTCTCAAATTGTGATACAAAAAAAAAAAGAAAAAAAAAAAAAAGATTGTTTTAAAAGGACAAAAAGCAATGTGTCGGTATTCCTTCTCAAAATTTGCAGTTATGAAAGGTGGATATCACGGCAAACAGATGATTTTCGCGTGTGTATGTGTGTATTGGTTGTATCTTGTTTTGTTTTTTTTTTTTTTTTTATTTCTCCTTTAATCCACATATATGCAATTTTTACGTTGGGCAATGGAAAACATGAACTAAATAAGCTTTTCTTTTTTTTTTTTTAATTTTGACATATTTTACTGCGCATGTATATTATTTTTGTAAACTGTTATTTTTAAAGATCCTTACGTGACCTTGTAATTAACGGTGTAACAAAGAAGAAGAAACATATAAATGCATTATAAGCACATGTGTTTTTATTTATTTTTATCGTGATTAAAAATGTTGAAATGTGTTTTTTTCAATTTACATCCTGTTTTAGCAAAGTACGACACTTGCGTTCTTATGCATGCATACCATATAATCCCCTCGCCCCTTTCCTTTTTTTTTTTTTTTTTTGATTAATTTTAAGCGTTAATTTTATCATTTTATGGAAGTTATCATTTTACTTATAAAATGTACCTTTTTCGTTAACATTTTAATCTGCATATACATACATGTATGCACGTATATACCAAAAAAAAAAAAAAAAAAAAAACCTTTACCCATTTTAAAGTTAGCCTACTACACGAAGAGCCATGTGATATACATGCCCACGTATACGCAAATGTATGTTACCATTTTTATGCATATTCCTGTACGTTAAGGCATTTTAGCATGTGTATATACGTTCTCTCATATACGCAGTTACTCCTACATATACACTCATATATCCTTACGTACGTAATAAGTATATACTTACGCACGTATGCACGTATTTAGTCCTGCATGCCTATTACCACAAGCGTCCGCACCCTGCACATATACATATATTTGTATTCCCTATGTACTTGGGCAGAGATGCATATAAACGCTCTTATCTGTTCCATACCCGCCAAATAGTGTAACTCCATGAGATATAAACGGCTTCTCAATTAACTATATTCGAATTATATAGAACTTTTAAATATAAAAATGATGTAACGGTTGAGTTTGACACTCTGCTCATTTTTAATCTCCCCCCACCCCTGATTTATTGCCACCGATACAGTCCTTTCCACTGCTTCTGCTGTCGTTACTGTCATTTTCGTTATTCCACTTTTTGTCGTTTCAATTACAAAGTTGTGCTCAAAAGGGGCTAACTTTTTTACCCATCTAATCTAACGGAGCAGAAAAATAAACAGGATATATATTAGGAAAGGGAGTTAAAAAAAAAAAAAAAAAAAAAAAAAAAAAAAAAAAAAAAACGCATGCACAAGGAATAGGACAGAAAGACAAAAGAGGATAACTAAATGAACATAAAATGCTTGGACTAGGTGGATCATGTTTATCCAAAGAGTTTTTCGATTTAGCAAAATCCATAGGAGAAGCTCGCTCGAAACAAGTAAGGGCGTTGCACCATACGCGATCGTTTTCGCATGACACATAAAAGTGCTATGCGCATATATATATATATATATATATATATATATATATATATGCATGTATACCCGTGTACATATATGCGTACATACGTGTGTGCTTACGTGAGTATATACCTCTTTTTTTTCTCCATTTCCTGAAGGAAGAGGATAGGATTATATTCAATGAAATAATTTTGCTCAAGTCAAGGTTTGCAGATCCGAACGCCTCAGTGGTAAATTTGCATGTGCGTGCATATGTATAATATATCTGCAAAATATGTATCCCAGTGTGTATATATATTTTTACATGTGTACCTCCTACATGATCACCGTCCTGCATGTGTACACTTTGCAGAAGCAAATAAAGGAATATCTGATAAGGGCGATTTACATAGAAATGCTGGGGCACGATGCGTCATTTGCATACATCCACGCAGTTAAATTAGCGCATGAGAAGAACATATTATGCAAGCGAACGGGTTATTTGTCATGTAATTTATTTCTCCATAAGGATCACGAATTGATGTTGTTGTTAATTAATACAATTCAAAAAGATTTAAAGAGTGATAATCATTTAGAAATATGGGCAGCATTAAATTGTGTGTGTAAGTTACTAAATAGCGAAATGATACCAGCAATTTTTCCTATTATTAAAAATTTATTAAATCATAAAAATGAGTTGGTAAGAAAAAAAGTATGTATGTTACTACACAAAATGTATTTAATAGATCCCACTTTAATTAAAGATATTGATATATATTTAAAAAAATTGTTGTGCGATGTAGATCCATCTGTTATGGGTGCATCTTTGAATTTAATTTTTTGTATTGCAAAGAACGATATAATGTATTGTATAAAATTGGTACCATATTTAGTTTCTATACTTAAACAAATATGTGAAAATAAATTACCAAAAGAATATGAATATCATAGGATACCTGCACCATGGATACAAATTAAAATACTAGCTATTTTTAGAATATTAGGTTTTTCAAATAAAAAATTATCTGAACAAATGTATGAAGTATTACAAAAAACAATGCAAAGAGCAGATTTTGGTATAAATGTTGGTTATGCTATTATATACGAATGTGTGAAAACAATAGCTACAATTTATCCATCACATAATTTATTAGAATTAGCATCTTTATCTATATCTAGGTTTATTTCTTCAGATAATCATAACCTTAAATATGTAGGTGTTACAGGATTAGCATTAATTGTTAAAATTAATCCAATGTATGCAAGTAAACATCAGCTAGCTGTAGTTGATTGTTTGGAAGATAAAGATGAAACTTTGAAAATGAAAACGTTAGATTTATTATATCAGATGACAAATCCACTAAATGTACAAGTGATTGTAGATAAGTTATTATTTCATGTGGAAAATTCTGTGGATATTCATTTTAAACATGACTTAGCTTGTAAAATAATTCAATTAATTGAAAGATATACACCTGATGATATATGGTTTTTAAATAAGATAAACTCACTTTTTTTATCAGTTGGTGAATTACTAGATGAAAGTTATTCATATTCCCTCATTAAATTATTAAAAGATAGTTCTATTGGGTTAGATTCAGATTCGGGCGATGAAATCATAAAAAGTGAAGTAAACGAAGAGGGGATAAACACAGATATGAAAAAAGTGCAAATGGAATATTTGAACATTGCAGATTTGGATAGTGGTAAGGATCTCCTGGATGTTGCGGCGCACGATGGTGGAGGGGTGGTAAAGAGTGAACAAATTAGTTATAAGGACACATCTATAATAGATCCATTTAAAGGCGAAAAGATTAACGCGAGAGAGAACAACAATGAACATGGTCATGGGAACAACACTGAGATAGAATTTATGAGAGAAAAAAACGGGGAGGGTAAGGAAAAATGTATAAACAGTAGTGATAAGAGACAGAATGAACCTAGAAATTGCAGCGAAAGTGTTGATGAAAATCATGTGAAAGGAAAAAAAATTAATGATAATGTGTGCAGTTTGAGGAAATATGCAGTGAATACATACATAAATATGCTAGAAAATAATGAGAATATTCCATTTATTTTGATGCAAATAATTTGTTGGGTTTTAGGTGAATATGGTTATTTGTGTGACATAGAAAACTATTCAACTGAAGATATTATTGATTTATTATGTGAATGTGTGGAAAAAAATTTCAGTAATCCAGATAGGGTGAAGTCATGTCTGATTACTGCCATTTTTAAATTATGCTGTTTTAATAATATAACTGATCATATTGTAGCGAAGAAATTAATTGAAAAATATAAGAATAGTCGCATTACAGATATGCAACAAAGATGTTATGAGTACGATTTGATTTTAAATAATCCAACATTAATGAAAAATATATTTTCTCCAAGTAGTAAACAAAAAATTATCATCGATGAAAATCTATCCTTTTTAGATCCTTATGTAGAGAAGCATCTACAAAATGGAGGGAAAACATATATAGCAAAAGATTTAAGAAAAAATGAAAATAAATTAGAAATATCTAAGAATAATGCTCCTGTTCTTAATTTTACCCCATACGAATTACCAATCAATAACAAATTACATGTAGACACATTTCATACATCTAACAAGAACTCACAATTTGAAAAAAATCACAAATATGATTCCCCTATTAACGTTTCAGAAATGGACAACTTTTCAAATCAAGAGAAAGAAAAAACTGTTAAACTTCTTGTCGTGGGACCAAAGAAATGGAAAAAAGAAACATGCAAAATTGAAGGAAGAGAAAAAAATAAAAAGAAGAAAAAAAAGAAAAAGAAAAAGGATAGGGAAATGCAAAATGCATGCTACAACCAGTTTAGTGATTATTTAAATACAAACGAAAGCAAACTAAGCACAAGTGAGGAGCAAACAAAGTCGCATAGAATTCGTCAAAATAGGTGGGAAAATCTGCAAAATTTTTATGCAGGTGAGGAAAATGCAGAAGGGGACGATGATGAGGAGGAGGAGGACGACGACGAAGAATACGAGGAGGGAGAAGATGAAGTCGAGGACGATGACGGAGAAGATGGAGAAAGCCATCCCAATAAACACCGTTCCGTAAGTGACAGTGGAGAAAATGAAAAAAGAATGGATAGCTTAGATGACTACTATGGCCAGAATTACGAACGATTTGATGATAGAGGAGATTCTCACAGTTTTAAAGAGCATAAATACGAAAACGAAAATTATAATAGCAGCTCATTTAACAAGCAAGGAAGTTCTCATTTAAACAGTAGCATAACAGAAGAGAACACCGTGTTGTCAGAAAAAGAAAAAATGGCAGCTGCTCTATTTAATGGTCTGATATCAAACAACTCATCATTTTTGAATTCAAAAAATAGTTTCTCTTCGAATTATTCGAGCAAAAAAAGCATGTCCATATTTTCTAATAGGAATTATTTCAATTCACGATATGATGATAATAATAACAGTAGTTTTAAAAAAAACTCCCAAGATGGAAACAGAAGTTATGGGAAAATGAAAAATGAATATGGTGTAAAAAGAAGTCAAGATGAGGAAAAGAAAATGTCATCTTCCACTTTATTGGACAGTGATATAAACAATTCAGGCAAATTGGAAGAAATTAAAAAACCCAAATTTACTTTTGATATGATAGATTTAAGCGAGCCCCCTACAAATGAAGATCACATAGAGGAAAATAATGCAACTAGAGAGGAGGTACTGCTCATTTAAGCATTCCAACGTTTTGTTATTTTAAGAAAAAAAAATAAAAAACATTCATTTATGTTTGAAAGATATTTTTCATTTGGGAAATGATGATACATTGTATAAAAATGTCGAATATGACTCACGCGTTGCACATACTGTGAGCAATGCGCGAACCGCACATAATGCATGTAAATAACGTTATATAAGTGTATGGAAGATAATGCAAAAAAAGATGTGTATATTTGCCTTTCACCTTACGTATTAACACGTCTTTTTTAAATTGAGTTGAAAAACTTATTTTTTCATTCATATTTATACCCTTTTTTTTTTTTTTTTTTTCACCATTTTATATATTTCCATATTTTACTACATTTTAAACCTTTTCAGGACAAAAGTCTGTGGAATAGTCTTAGTAATCAGAAAAAAGCCGTTTTTTTAAACAAGTCTAAATTTAACATATTTCAGACAATTAAAAAATTCGAAGTACCATAATTTTTTTTTTTTTTTTAAATTAATATTGCCATGTCGTGTTTCTCGTAATTTATTTTCTTTTGTTAACATGCTGTAGCATATAATTTTTTTTTTTTTTTTTTTTTTTTTTTTTTTTTCTGTAGAGCAATTTAAATTCCAGCGTGGTAGAGGTTAGCAAAAAGGAAGCCTTAACATCATGTGTTTACAACAATAATAAAGTTTTAATAAAAATAAAAATAGAAGACAATAAATTGATTTTTTTAGTGAAATCTGCTGAAAATAAGTAAGTCGCAGAATTTCCTAAAATTGTCATTCCTCGCTGTTAATGTATTTGCAAATGCATGCATGTTCACAATTTTTTTTTCAGTCGCGTAGATTATTCCTGTCGCTTTAGCGACACGGAAACATGGTTTCGAGGCTATATAAATATATATTTTTTTTCTTTTTTCTCTTTTCCTTTTTTTTTAGCATAATTGACAGCGTTTTCGATATTCTGCGGAATTTGTTTCATTTATGATATTCCCGCATATTTGTATTGACATAAAGCAGACATGTTACCATTTTTGCCCATTCTTCTCCTTTTTTCCTTTTTTTTTTTTTTTTTTTTTGTTAAAACGTTAAGATATAACAATATTACACTTATTTTGTTTTAGTGAGATATACCCTGTGTTCCCCCTTGTCGAGGTATATAAAACATTTTCTTCACACGCACACACGCATGTCTAGCGTATGTTTATGTTGCGTAAATGTAATCTGTCTGTGTATGTATGTATACGTAATGCGTAGGAGTATATACATATTAAGACCATTTTTAAAAATTAAGACATAACGCATACCTTTTAAATATTCTGTTCATAATTTTACAAAGAGAGAAAAAAAACCAGAGCAAAAAGGAATTGTCTCATTTTTTTTTTTACGCAAAAATGGCGTTTATTCGTAAAATGGGTTTTCCCTCTAAAAGGTTAAGTATATATAATACACAAAGGAATGGAATGTGGTTACAAATGTTAAGTAGGAAAATTGACAAATGTTCACTTTATATGGGGATAAGTTCAAAATTATTTGCATGTACAAGGAAATAATTTAATGATATATATTCGTTTTTTTTCGCATTTTTACATGTTTTCACGAAAATAACTTGAAGCAAAGCATATCTGGTTATATGTGCCTTTTCTCAGAGATACGAATAAGTATGAAGATAATAAATTACCTTACGTAGGAAAATGTACATAGTTACACTTTTTTTTTTTTTTTTTTTGCGTTAATGCCCGTTTCTCATTTTGAGAAAATACACTATTCATTTAAGTAAAAATTCTAGGTCGCAATATTTTTACCGAACTGGTTGAGAAAACTTTTAAAAATAAAGTATAAAAAAAAAAAAAAAAAAATTGCTTATGTTCGCCTGCAATATGTACAATTTCGCATTTACGTACATAGATAACACATGCGTACAATAAAATATACGCAAGTACATACTTTGCTGTATTCACATGTCATTTTTGGTAAATTCCCCAAGTGTAATGAAGAAATGTATTAAAATCTTTGAAGGAATACAGGCGTAAAAATTATGTAAAATATGCATGTCATTAAAACAGTTTAGGAAAAAAAAGTCCTTTTGTTTTTTTTCCATTTGTTTCAAAAATTAAAGAAAAAAAAGGGAAAAAAATAAGAAGAAAAGGAAGGAAATAAGGGAAAGAAAAAAAAAAAAAAAAAAACGAGAGTTATATGAAAGGAAAAAAATCCCCTTGCGTAATGTTTAAGAAAAAAGTAACTACTTAGTTATTTTCCTACCTCCCAATATAACTACATCCTTACATACGTACGTACGTATATGCATATACGTATAGTTCCTCCACCTGTAACCCCCACAAGTACGTATCACATTTTGAAGCAAAATGATTGTTGGTAAAAATTTTTGGGATGAGGAAAAGGATGCACCTATTTTAAAGAGGAATGGAAATTATGTTAATAAAGAAAACTGCAAAAATGCCTGTAAACGTGCTGAACATTTTTATGATATCATGTTAAGCTATATTAAAGAAGATATAAACGTTGAAATAAAAGACGATTGTAATGATAAAGAAATATTAAGAATAATTAAGCTCGATGCAGAAAGAACTTTTAATAAAGAAGAAAATAGATCATTGTTAATAGAAGTATTACAATCCATTTACCCAATAACAAATGATTATCATCAAGGAGTATCATTCATTTCTTCCTTTTTGTTACTTTTTTTAGAACCAAAGGAAGTTATCAAAATTATTACAGGATTACATAAATATTATTTACCAGGATATTTTAAAGCAATGCCAAAAGCTTATGTACGAGATTCACGTGTTTTTTTAAGCACTTTAAATTATTTTCATCCAAATTTGTATGAACATATAAAAAATTTAATAACACCTGAAGCTTTTGTTTCTAAGTGGTTTATTGGTTTAAATGTTCATGTCTTAACCTTTGAATCTCTCATGTTATTTTTTGAACATTTATTAAAAGAAGGTGATATATTTTTATTTAAGTACAGCATTGCATTGTGTAGAACATTGGAGCAAGATATTATGAACACAAATGATGTTTCGAAATTACTTGCATTGTTACGACTAGATCAGTCACTCTTTCCAAATGATTATAAGAAATCAGAGGGACAAAAAATTGGGGATTTTTTTTTAAACATAATAGAAGCTTCTCTAACAGTAGATATGACAAATATCGATTTAGATAAACTTAGACAAGAGGCATGTGAACAAATGCGATTGGAAGAAGAGCAAAGAAAGAAAATAGAAATGGAACGATTCTTAACAGACGATGAAATTATTTTCTCCGATGAGGAGGAAGATTATACGAAGAGTGGCGATGACGCGGAAAAATGTCCAAGTGATAATGGCGAGGATGTTATAAGCGCGGCTGATGCTGGGGAAGGGGGTGGTAAGGAAGTTATTCAAGGTGCAAAGACAGGAATGACAGAATGCGAATACACGGAAAAGACTAGATGTGAAGACAAAGATGTAGAAAAGAGAGAATGTGAATATATGGACAAAATGTAAGGAAATGAAATACGCGAAGAGGAATCAGCTGCAGTGTAAACACGGGAGAAGCCGAATTTGATGAATATGCCAAAGGAAAAAAAAAAAAAAAAAAAAAAAAACTCCATTGTAATGGGAAAGAAGCAATTAAAATAATTAATAGTTAAATATCTAAATGGCTGCACATGGTGTTGATACATATGTGTAGTGTGAAAATAATGTACCCAACTTTTCAGTTCATATTTATATGTACACATATGCTTTTATCTGCATGCAGGGTATAGATACGCGCACGTTTTACCTTATCCATATGAAATAAAAAATACGTTGTTGTATTTTTATTTTTTTTTATTTTTTAAATAATATGAACAACATATACAAAATTTTGTTTGACATGTTTATTTGTAAAAATGTTTTTCTTTTATTTCGTTCTCATTTAAATATATTTCCATTTATAACTCCATAATGAAATAAAACGTATGGAGCTCTCTTACTCATTTTTAACTTATGTTTTTTACGTTAGAATTTGCAAAGGTTAAATTTGGGTATAACTTTATAAATCTGAAATTTTAAAAATTGAACTGCATGTTGATATGTCTGCAAAAAGGGACAAATGAAGTATACATTACGAGGCACATTTTTCCCTTACGCAATCGCGAGAGTGCAATGATGTAACAGTTTAGTTCATACGAAAAAGGAGGGTATTCCATATTTCGTGTTTTTCTTTTGCTATATGGTTGTCATGTGACAGTTATCGCTATAGTTGCAACTGCAACACTATTTGTCAGAGCTTTTATGACTCATTTATCGCTTTATTATTGTTCGTTTTAAGGTTGCTTTTGTAATAAAGTTCGAAAGGGGATAAAAAAAAAAAAAAAAAATATAAATGATAAAAAAAAAATAATAATAATAATAATTAAAATGGGGGTACAACCTATATGCTTGGCGGACAAGGGTACGTGTGCACATGTATAAACACATAACCATAATTTTTTCATTCTTCCGTTTTTTGTAATCTTGCTTTTGCATTAATAACCGAAACGTTCATCTGTTTTGCTCTTTCGATTATTTGTTTTCTCTTTTTACTTGAGACCATGTGCGCAATTTCTACGCAGAATTTTGAATTGTTCATAATTAATGGTTCCATTTCTTTAACATTACGTACGGTATATTTATATTTATTGTTAGGTAATAAGTACTTCGTTTTTTTGTTGCTACCATATCCAATACTTGGCATTAAGTTGGTACCTTTATATCTTCTCCTTACACGACAATCAATACCTCTTGGTTTTCTCCATGCAGGCTGCAAATGGGAGGGGGGGCAAACGCGAATAGCGATGAGCATGAATAAGTACACAATTATGGACACGCACGTATGCAAGCGCAAAATAGGGACGAGTACGTTTACGTGTACACTTATGGGCACTCATGCATACATCCATTTGCTCATGTACACAGATACATATATAAGCATGGGGATAATTCGGTTGAAACCGAGTGCATGCTCGCGCAGTGGGGTAGCCTCAAACACACAGGGGTTGCAATTATTTAAGAACATTAATACGTATATAACAGCGATACAGCTACGTAGTTACTCAATGAAAGAAAGGAGGCTGCGGAAACGTATACACATACATGCATACATGTGCATATATATATATATATCCCCTTTTGCATATACGCGTATGTATGCGTATGGCAGCCACTCCCCCACTTCATCTTTCTCCCTTGAAATGTTAATTTCAAACGTTTCCTTCTCACTGGATTTTTCTCTTTTTTATTGCCATGATGTGAATCACTCATTATCACAACAGCGTGTACGCACATACACAAAATTGTATTTACATATGTGATGCAATTTTTTTTTTTCTGATTTATATTGTTGAGGTTACCTTAACACGCATAAACCTGTTCGACTGGAAACGAGTGAACTTCTTAGTTCTCTTTTTGATGATTTTTCCCACTTTTTTTACTGCCATTTTTTATAATTATTGTAATACTTAACTTGAGTAAACTGTGAATTTTAAAAAATCGTGCAATTTTTCTATTCTTATGTTATGCGTTTGTTTGTATCTCCGTTTTGCTTTTGTATTTACTGCTATTATTACTTTTCCGTATTGTATGTATTACATTTATATTAACATTTCATTTTTTTTTTTTTTTTTTTTTTTTTTTACAAATGGCTTGATATATTAAAAAAAAAAAATTACGAATAAAATACGTTGTTGTGCAGTTTTCTCTTTCCTTGTGTTGTGCTTTTCGGGTGACGCAAAGCAATTATACGTTAGTATATATGCGCACGTATACATGCACTCATTTACTCTTCTACCTTGTGCGTATATTTATAATACGAAAAAAAATAAGCCTAATGGCAAATGAGCCCCGTGAACGCAAATATTCGATTAGAACAATGTATATTTTTTTTCATTATTTTTTTTCAAAAACGTTATCTCCATTGTACATTAAAACAAAATTTGATGAAAATTATTTTTTAATACGAAATATGTTTGTATAAAAAAATAAATAAAAACGATACCCTTTTTGTAACAAAGGGATTTTCTTTTAATAATTATTGAGGAACAATGTATGGGTTGAGTATTCATTTTGAAAAATGATAGCCAGTACTGTAAGGGGTATTTAAAAATTTTACCGAATGGCATACATTCGTTGTTTACAAAAAAAAAAAAAAAAAAAAAAAAAAAAATTATCTACAAAAAGTGGATAATGGGAAAAGTTGCTACTACTGTTAAATGTTTACATTAAAAAAAGTAAAACAAAACAATAATATAAAATTAAATGCAAAATTAAGAAAAAAAAAAAAAAAAAAAAAAAACTAAATTGTGTAATATGTGACTATATGGTAACAAAGGGAGATTAAAATGGATCACATATTTATTCATTCACTTTTCCACTTTACAGGAATTCTTCAAAAATTCCTACGTAATAAATGCACAAACGACTTTTTTGAAACATTCAAAAGTTTATACCTCGTAGGTTTTTTTTTTTTTACCCCTATTTCCCATTTATTTTTATATATGTGTAACACTACTTTTTTTTATTTTTTGGCTACAAAAAAAAAAAAAAAAACTTATACAACTTTGAATATTCAAATAATTAACTCCATTTTGCTGTAGATAAATTTCTACAGACTATTTAAGCAAATAAATTTTAATGAAAACTACACTTCCCTTTCTTTACATAGCAACAGATTTGCAAGTTTTTTTCTTTCCCCCCATTCCTTTTGTGCACCTTTAAAATCCTTCTTTTGAGTAGTACAGTGGATACACCGTGTATGTATTTGTGATAAATCAAAATGGACAATTTTGTGTATGTATTTGCCATACGCCAAAGATAACAAAACAGTGCATGTATTTATGATACGCAATAATTCAACTAATTAACAGTATACGGTTTGCCGAGAGTTGTGTCTATTGTTTTGTGTTCCTGTTTTCGTCGTGCTCCTTTTTTTTTTTTTCATTATGGTGACACCCCATTTTGATGCCAATTTGTTTACGAGCTATTGAGGAACAAATATAATATTTTTAAATCTCGATTCCCCACTTAAAACTATAAGGCCAACATTACCCAATTCTTTTGCATGTTCATTAAATTTTGAGGTTAAAACATGTTCATCATTTAGTGTAATATGTACATTTGATCCGTCATATGATAAACTTAAATTATACCAAGTATCTTCCCTTATTGGTATATGTGTTGGTGTATTTAATTGGTATGGAATTCCATTAGAAATTTTGAGAAGATACACCTTCCCGGTTAATTGCGAAATATCTAATATTACGGATAAGAAATCATCTGATGATAAAACTCGAAAAATTATTCCAGATTTTGAAAATTTTCCTAAATTAATAGAAGAATGAAATGTGAAAGACTTCATGTCTGCACATATGTTCTGCTTCTTTAATAGTATTATTGACGGAATTACTAAATTTCCTTCACTAGGTTTCTGCGTACCGCACAGGTAGCTACCTTCACTCTCTGGTTTCCCACGGCGCTTGGTGTCATCTTCGTCTCTTTCTACGGTTACCTCCTTTCCAGCGTGAACGCCAATGTGCTCCCAAATCGAGCTCAATTGAAATTCACCCTGTACCCGCCAAGAGGACCGCATTGGTACCACCCAATTGGTGTCCAGGGGGAAAAGAAAATTTTCCTCGAATTTTTTGCACTTACTTGTATATTCTTTCTCTACATTTTTTTTGTCCTTATCTTCCCCCATTTCCACCTTTATCTTTCCAGATTGGTAGGAAAAACTTTCTTTTATATTCCTTTTAGGTATACCGTTTTTATAGTGTTTGGCTTGATCTAAAGAACCTATGACTATTTTGTCAATATATATTTTCTCTTTGCAGTTATTTATACCAAATCCTAGCAATCCAGAAGCATCATTTTTCGTTTCATACCCACTTGTAAATTTTCCATTTATATAAGCCCTTACATTTTTATAGCCAAATTCGATAAATATTTTTGTCCAGTTTCCTAGTTGGTTAGAAGAATTGCTATTCATTTTTTGGTAACTAATTTGTTTACTTTCATTTCCTTCCTTTATTTCGATAAAGTAAGATTCTGTTTTGTTAATAATAAAATTGGTATAATTACTAGAATTTTTATATTTAAAAATGACACCAAAATTTCCTTCATATGGTATTTTCACATCTAAAGATATGAATCCTTTAGACAATTTTGTATACCTATAAAGTATGTAAGAACCGTATAACTCTTCACTTGATTTTACAAAAAAATTATCATTCGTTATGGATGAAAATGGGTTTCCATTTCTGAACTTTTCAATGCGCCAGTTGGATGCTTTCCTAATGTTATTACTATCTATTATTATATAATTATCATTAATGTTAACGGATCTATACTCTTCTTCGAATGTTTCTACTGTTATCGCTTTAACATTTTTGAGAGTTCTTTCTAACCTATCTATAACAAATTTTTTTTCCCCTGTGATTATGCTAAATTGTTTTATCAAAGAGGAAGTAGCAGATTCATATATTTTTAGGAAACTTTCATAATTTCTCTGTTCTGCTCTTACACCTGCTAGCTTTTTGTTTAAGTAGCTTATAGCACTTTTTTTGCTAAATAGGTTGGAAAAAATGTTTTCATGTTTTGTTACCAATTTTTGGAAACCTTCTCTATCCTTTCCATAATTCTGCTCAAATGTTTTCACTTCATTTGCCATTTTTTCGTCTCCTCTTACGTTAAGCCCTTCTTGGATGTATTGTCCATCTGTATGTGGATTGTAGAGCTTTTGAATCGATTTCCCTCCCAATGATTCATTTAGCAAAATTTCCTTTTTGTAACTATCCGTGTTGTACCAATTGTGCATGTTATACAGTTGGTTCTGTAAAACTGCATGTTTTTCATGCACCAAAACAACTGGTGGGGTGTCAAGCATATGTGAATTCACTTGGATGAAGGAAGAAAGTGCATCCTCTTTACTTTGTGAAGATATCAATTTGCTCATTTGGAAAGAAGATGAAGATGTTGGAAAGCTACATAAAGTTCCGTTGGGTTTTGTCACATAGTAGGAATCCTTATACTTGTTGTCTGCAATAAGAGCTTTAATGCCATTTCTCGTTATACTCATTGTACTACTGAACGATTGGGTAATATTGTTAAGTTTTCTTATTTCTATTATTCCTCCCATGGATGTGATGATACCAGAATGGATAGCCGATTTGCATATGGGAGATGGTGGTGCATAGATGTACGAACCTAACACATCTTTTTCAACACTACAGGAAGGTAAGCACCGTGCTACTATTACATCAGAATGGTCAAAGTGGATATTTTCAAATGTATCATCACATGATAGTAAGGTAGAGGGATAGTTCATGATATCGTTTGGTTTTCCATATTTAATGTATAATTGAATGTTGTTACATGTTTTCTTGGTCCATTCTGACAAATGAATTGGAATCTGTTTATCGTTGTTGAATTTCTCAAAAAGTGCAAAAGCGTCAACCACTATGGTGTTTTCCTTTTTGTGCAAATCGGAAGGTGTTATCCTCTTTATTATAAAAGACCCTGTGCTAAATTCATAATTTTCTTTTAAGTCATTATCACAGTTTATGTCAATATCGGTAATATATCTATTCGATAGATCTCTTTTTGTTAGCAGAGAATGTTTGTCATCAGTTACTATGCCTTTATACCCTTTATATAAGTCTCTATTTACATCATAATTAAAAAAAAAATCATCCATATCGACTAATTTTATATCTGTTATTCCGTTAAAGGTACTGTCATATGCGTTAGTTGGTAATACTACTCCACATGGTTCATAATTCCCCTCTTGATTTTTAACATTTTTTACCATTACTTTTACTATACCTTCGCTTTCTTCAGGTAAAAAGTTGGAAAAAATTGCCGATCTGCATATAGAAGATTTTAATTCATAACAAGAACTAAATCTAGGGTTATCCCTTTTCTGTGTTTCTTTTTTTTCCTTAACTGAACATTCGGAAGGACATAAAAATTGAAACTCCTCATTTTGCCTAGTAATACTTTCGAATGTTGTAGAGCAGTCTATTTTTTTTTGAAATGGAATATAGCAAATGTTATCAAATATAGTAGTGTGAAGATATAAAGAGTTTATAACTTGTTCAGGTAGATTTTTACTACTCCAAAATAGGGTAAAAGATGGTTTCTGTTGGGAATATTTCCCTTTCACACTTTTTGATGATATTTCTATATATAATGGCACTAACACGTTTTTTGGTAAGTAAATAAGTGGACTGCTCATAGTATTATCAATCTGTACATCCACATTGGAAATAATTTCTTTATTGTCCAGTTTAATAATCAAACTTCCTGTCACATCCTTTGCTACAAAAGTGTAATTGTTACTTTCTGGTGTATTCAGAAAAGTTTGAATTATAATTTTGATTTCACCTTCTTCTATTCCTAACTCGTTTAACAAATGTTCATTTACGAGTAGTTTTTCTAATGGTACACTTATTAAACTATTTTTTTTATTTATGTCAATGCTGTCATATATTTTCATTAAAGCACCTGTTCCGTAATTACTTAGTGAGGAAGATGTATTTATTAACGATTTTACATCGTCCATCAAATGGATGATTTTTTCTTTTTCCTCTCTCATTTGTTCCTCTGTTTTTAAAATATAATCTATTTCTTTTTTTAACTCATTGTAACTACTAATTAGGGTATCCGATTTTGCAAGAGACTTTTCTACATTTTCTGTATTCAGATTTTGTAAACTTTCATGTACATATCTTGTTTTCATTAAATTTAATTCTTCTTGGGCAAAAGGCTTTATTTCGAATTCTTTGGAAGACAACGAATTGCATGTAAAGATAAACAGTTTATTCCCAGCTACTTGTGCACATTTGTTACTTTCGTTTTTCAATCTTTTCTCTTCGTCGATTCTCCATACTTCTGATGGTTCATTTTTCTCAGGAGAGCATGTTGATGCAACTAAAAAATTTTTGTGTGTTTTCAGGCACAAACCATTTTGGGTTCGCAGCCTCCCATTGGTAAAAGACTGCCAAATGAATTTTCCCTTGAAAAAGGAGTAAATAAAAGGAGAAGGGGGTAAAAAGGGTGATATATAAAACGAACTTAATCAGTGTATGATGCGTAAGACATGATGCATATCACGGAATGAGACACATTGTGCAATAGGGGGAGAAACAGGTGCTTTTTCGCTGTAATGGAAAAACGGACATTTTTTATTTTAAAAATATGGCACTTGTTGATATGCATTGGGGGGAGAATTTATTCGCACGTTCAAAATGGACACCATAATCTACTTATGTACACATGAAAATGTGTGTACGTCTCTCTTTTATGGGAAAGGGGCTAGGCGAATTAGCAACTCGTTGCAAAACTTCGCATTCTATTTTTCACTTCTCATATAGACATCCCTTATACCGTACAAAGATAGGGAATGTAAGATTCTAATACAAACTCATACGGCATCATGGAAAAGCACAACAATATGACTTTTTACCACATCGTTTAGGGGTGCACACAATGAAGTTGTTCGATTCTCTTGGATTCATAAAATTAGAAAAAAAAAAAAATTAAATTATATATATATATATTTTTTTTTTTCTTACCTCATTATCGTGAGCCACCTTATCGCACTGATCAGATGCTATTTCGAATTTGTTATTTTCAATAACATTTTCAGGGTATAAACAATTCGAGCCTTTGTATTTTAAAAATATCTTATCGGACGAATAGTCATCGGTGTTTCCCTTGCATAAATGTGTAATTAGTAGTATGCCTATTACTGAGAAGAAAAAGAATTTCGTCATGGGAAGTATTTTCTATTGTAGACGCGATTGACGGATAAATGGAAGGCACCAAAATGATGACAGCCACGTGACAGCGTGGAAACGTGAGGAATACAAAATTAGAGAGAAAGTAGAAGCAAAACAGAGGGCAAGAAGTACGAACGCTTGGCAGACAGTTTTACATTTGTTCTTTACACCGTTACATTTTACGATGTCTTAAAACGCGAAAATAGTTTTTGCGGGCAACGAAATGGGGTACTAGTTCAAACAGAAAAAAAAGGGAAAAAGGGAAAAAAGAAAACAATGGAAAAAAACAGCAAAGAAGAAAAAACCACAAAGTTCCTTTCAATTTTGCCAAGTGCCAAAATAAACAACCTTCATTTTATCTATTTGCTACAATATCTGTTTTTTTTTTAACAACATAAAAATGGGAAAGTTTGTAGCAGTGTTATTACCTGAGGATGCATGCGTACTATGAAGACTTTGGATGTGTACCATACTGGCATGTGTAGTTACACAATTTTATTTTGCTACATCACTAAACAGTATTTTACATGAATGCGTACACATATATATAAAAGTACATTAAAAAAAAAAACAAACAAACAAACAAATAAAATAATTAGCAAATAAGAGGTGTCTATAAAAGTAATCGCATTATCACGAACATTATTAATTGCAACGATTTTCCGCTGGAGAAAGTTTCCTTAGGTACAGTGTGTGCTCATATTTTAAAAATATGGCAAATTTTGCTACTTCACTTTTCTGTGAAACGTCTAAATTTTTATTTTCTCTAAAATTGCAACATATATGTTTATATTTTCTCTGCATTTATAAATACTGACAAAATAAAAAATTCGTTTTTTTCAAATTCCTCAACAGTATTATGTATGTATATGTACATGTCCATATGCTAAAAACATGAAACGTTTAACAATCACTAAATTATAAATAATGATAGAAAAATAAAAAAATATATATATGCATATACATGCTTGCATAAGCATGTATGTGTGTGTATATATGTATACAATTTAAAGGTAGGCATGCACAGGCGTATCCTTGCGATGTAGAAGTGATGTATGAATATGCACATGTACACATGTGTAGATGTATGACTATACGTATGAATTAACATTGTAACGTAAAAACATTGTTAATACAGTAATGTATATATTTTTATAGATTAAAAATGTTGTTGCCTTTATATCTAATTTTTTTTTTTAATTGGAAATTATTGCATTACAAAAAAAAAAAAAAAAAAAAAAAAAAAAAAAAAAAAGAAAAAAAAAAAAAAAAAAATAAAAGAGATGTATGCATGTATGTATATACAAGTGCATGTATGCATATATTTGATTCTCTAAAATGGGTGTCTAAAATGTTTATAGTGTCATATCGATAACGATAAAGGATTTAATAGTCTGCTTCATAACCTTCGTCCTCACCTTCGCCTTCGTTTGACTCAATGCCGACCTCCTCGTAGTCCTTTTCTAGGGCTGCCAAATCCTCTCGTGCTTCGCTGAATTCTCCTTCTTCCATACCTTCTCCTACATACCAGTGAACAAAGGCCCTCTTAGCATACATCAAGTCAAATTTCTGATCCATTCTCGAGAACACCTCAGCAATAGCAGTCGAGTTACTTATCATGCACACTGCTCTCATAACTTTTGCCAAGTCTCCTCCTGGTACAACTGTCGGAGGTTGATAATTAATTCCACATTTGAAACCGGTTGGGCACCAGTCAACAAACTGAATTGTTCTCTTAGTTTTAATGGTTGCAACAGCTGCGTTCACGTCCTTTGGTACAACGTCTCCTCTATACATTAAACAACAAGCCATGTACTTTCCATGTCGGGGATCACATTTTGCCATCATATTTGCTGGTTCAAATGCCGAATTAGTAATTTCTGATACTGACAATTGTTCATGATATGCCTTTTCAGCACTGACAACGGGTGCATATGAGGATAACATAAAATGAATACGTGGGTAGGGTACTAAATTTGTTTGAAATTCAGTAACATCAACATTTAAGGCACCATCAAATCGGAGAGATGCTGTTAAAGAAGAAATGACTTGAGCTATTAACCTATTCAAGTTTGTATATGTTGGTCTTTCTATATCCAAGTTTCTTCTACATATATCATATATGGCTTCATTATCTAACATAATAGCTACATCTGTGTGTTCTAATAAAGAGTGAGTCGATAAAACTGAATTGTATGGCTCCACTACAGCAGTTGACACCTGAGGAGATGGCCAGCAGCAAAAATTTAACTTTGATTTTTTTCCATAATCAACTGATAATCTTTCTAACATTAAACAACCAAATCCACTTCCTGTACCACCGCCAACTGCACTGAACATTAAAAACCCTTGTAAACCCGTACAATTATCAGCTAATTTTCTAATTCTATCCAAGCATACATCTATTACTTCCTTACCTATTGTATAGTGACCCCTTGCAAAATTGTTCGCTGCATCTTCTTTTCCTGATATTAATTGTTCCGGGTGAAACAATTGGCGATACGTTCCTGTTCGAACTTCGTCTACAACTGTTGGCTCCAAATCGACAAAGACGCAACGTGGGACCTAAGGGAAAAAAGATCACCTCATAAGTACGCAAGTGAATATGCAAATACGTATGAACATACACAAAAGTATGCTCTTCTTTCTGTACGCTTATTGTGGGAAAAAAATTCGCGAAAAAATAAAAACAACTAATTTTTTTATGAAGTTACTGCAAAAATTATTGTTATATTGCAGCAGCACACGGAGATTAAAAAATAATTTTTAGCACAATGGGCGTTCTCATTATTTATGTAAAAATCACATTTTTCAGTGTTAAAAGAAAAATATATATATTCATTGCAAAATTCGCTTTTATTTATTCATTACATGCTTTCCTGCACCAGTTTCTGAAAAAAATGTATTGAAAGCATCATCGTTTGCTCTGGCAGCTTTGTCCGAGGGCATTTGACCATCAGGTTGTATTCCATGCTCTAGACAAAATAATTCCCTAAAAACGAATTTATCATATTTAAAAAGGAAATAACAAAAAAAAAAAAAAATGATTTAAAAAGTATTTTTAATTATATAAAAATAGGATATCATACATAATTTTCCATTACAAAAAACATATTTTACACATTTTTTTCAAAGACACAAAAGGGAGCATGCTTAAGTGTGTATGCGCCTGTGTAAATATAAACACGTGAACAAAAACAAAACCAGAATTAGGAAGAACAATTTGGCAAAGGTATTCGTAATATGAACTTTTTCTTCAAAAAGTAAAAATGTTACGTTAAAAAAATGCATACACGTAAAGCAAAAAAAAAAAAAAAAAAAAATTTATCCATATATGCGCAAGTATATATAACGGGGAAAAAATACGCGTGGAACATGAGATAAAAAATGTGCAAGAACACTTTGCTTACCAGCAAGCATTTCCAACTTGAATACCAGCTTGTCCTACATGAATACTTATTACTTCTCTCATTTTTACTTGAATATCAAGAAATAAAAAATTCTTACTTAAAATGTAATAAAAATTAAATATAAATATATAAATAAAACAAGGTAACTGCGCAATTAATTATTACTATTATTATATATATTTTTTTTTTTTTTCTTTTTATATATATGTTATTATTTCTGTTCTTTAATTTTTTTGCTTTGTGATTTATTCCCTTTTAATTCTTGCAAAATATATTAATTAATCGTAAAAAATTGTTGTCATTCGTTCATTAACATTGAGAGTAAAGATAAAAAAAAAAAAAAAGTACTCTCAATACCATTTATGTATGCGATATGTATATTGCATATGTATTTCAAAGTAACAAGATTTTTTTTGAGGTAAAAAAAAAAAAAATCTGTTCACGAATTTGGTAATGTTTAAAATTTTTCTTTACATATTTGTTCAAATATCTTTAATTTTGCTGAATGTATATGTATTTGCATGTGTTTGTGCGTGTATATGTATAATTATATGTATTCATGGTAGTATTTCTTTTTTTGTTTTCCATCCGCATGTTCTGGTTATACAAGAAAAATAATTTTTACATATACATATATATGCATATACCAATTTTGTGTAAAATTCTTTTTTTTTTTCATTTCAACTTTTTTTTCCTTGTGTATGTAATAAAAAAAAAAAATTCTGTCAAGATATAAGCTAAGTGGTGCGTTGATTAAGAATTTTTTTTTTCCCTTATCAAATAGCGTATTCAGACAAATTGGTCAGGATATTATTAAATTTTGTTATAAATTCTGTATTTGTCATAAATAGTTTATATTTAGCACTGAATATAAAAATAAAAATGAATGTTACGTTTATATGCTCTTTTAATAAGTTTTTTAGCTATCCCCTTTCTGATATTCAAATGAAAAGAGTTTTTAAGCGTTTAGCGAGTTATATGTTTAAATGCATGTGCATACATGTAAGCATTTTTAATTTACGAAATAAAACTTATATGTACATATATATATATTCTGTTCAAAAATAAAATAAAAAACTGAAGCTTTTAACTGCTAAGTAATCTTTGATATAAATTTTTTTTTTTTTTTTTTTTAAATAAGTTAACGGACGTGTTACAGTGTGTACAGTACTTTTGTTCTAAAAAAGCTGTACATAATGCTCCTTACACCTACTAATAAAAGCTCTTATTTTGTATTATATTATTAACAGTTCATAGAAAATTTTTTTTTTTTTTTTACACACAAAAAAATAGCAATACACGTAAAAGAATTTATTACATTTTACCTTAAGGAAAAAATATATAGAGTACCATTCAGTTCTATGTTCATAATTTTAAAAACATTTGTGCACAAATTTCGTTGTATTATTTACCTTATATGTACATATATATGGGTATACATGCGTATGTATTAGTGCATATTTTTTTTTTTAGTCACCGTTTATATTTGTCGATTGACTCCTGCATACCTTTTTTTTTATCCTGCATTTATCTATATTTTATGACTAGTTAATGTTTTTTTTTTTTTTTTTTTTTTATGGTGCATGCCTTGGTTGAATTAAGTGATAGTGAAAAATGTATTTTTATTCTATTAAGATAGTAAGACACGCGTAAAATTACAATTTAAAATTTTAGCTCATTTATTTTTTTCAGTACTAGCATGAAACATTTTAAAAGAATTACCAAACGTAATGCAATTTCTGAGTAAATACATTTTATGCAATTTTCTTTAGAATAAAATTAATGGAAGTAAAAATTAAAAAGGAAATGCGTTTAACGATGCTGTTAAGATTTAATATCAAATTTTTTTTGTAGATCTGCAAATGGTATAAAAAATATAAAATGAATGTAATTGCATTGAATTTCCCCTATTTAAGTAACACAAGGGGGGGGGTATGTTACCAAACGTATGTGTAAAATGTGTGTAAATTTTACTCCCCTTTTTTAGTAATTTCATCATTTTTAAAAAATTCCAAATTTTGTGCTTAACTACGATGTGGTCTTTTTGGTGGCTCAAAATTTAATCTTTAAAAAAAGACAAGTAGAGCAAAGAAAAGGGAAAGGAAGAATAAAAATTAAATAGCAGTAATAATCGCTATCATTTTGATGATTCAACATAAGTGTAATTTTAATAAAACTGTTATGGTGTGTACATGGGTATATATCTTTCTTATGAACTTCCTTTTCCCCGAATGCTCTCTAAGTGCGTTGTTCCAAAAAAACTTCAAGACAATTTTAACAACTTTGTTTAATATTATATATCGCTCTTCCTCTATTTTTGTTTGACAAAAATGAAGTACGGATCGTACATACGCATGTATATATATTTCTTTTCACCCATCATGAATATATTTTATGAAAGGCGAGCTCAGGTGTATCCTCCGTAGAGTAACAATGTCAAAGATGATGGTGTTAAAAATACTTTGCAAAAATTGTGTGCAGTTACACATTTTTTTGTATAAAAAATTGGGGTGAGGGGGGTGCCTTTCCACAAGACACTTTTTACCAGTCAAAGGAACATATAATACGCATTATTTTGCAGAGCAGTCTTCTTTAGGATGGTGAAAAATTAAACATGCGAACTGTTCCTTTTCCGTTTCTACTTGTCTACACACGCGTAACAGCGCAAAGTACATGCTATTATTGTGCATAACCCGTTTGCACTAAGCAATGCAAATAAATTAAAGTGTTTTAAAAGGGGAGATAGAAATTACAACAAAATATTTGCCACATACGCTTAAAAAAATTAATAAGGAAAAATTCTTTTGTAAAATGTGTAATGTTACAAAAGGAAAAAAAAAAATTTCCTATATGGCCCATGTATAAAGATTACGGAAAAGGCAACTAATTTTTGTTCCTTCAACAGTAAAGCTACACCTGACATTTCACGCAATAAAAAATTGTACATAGCAGAAGCAGCAATTGAAAAATGTAAGCTGTGCATACGTACGTACTTGCGTGTGTGCATTGATGCATTAAAACATGCATGTGCACACACATAATGTGATATCTTTCTTGTTGGTGAAATCTTTATTTTTATTCGAACGGACTTACAATTTTAAGTGTTTTAAAAAAGAATGCGAAAGGGAGACAAATATGCGTGTAACTATTTATTTCAATAAAAGCTTTGTCATCGTTTCTCAGGTTCGGAGCATGCCTGGGTTCTATATTAAAAAGAAAAAAATGAAGAAGTATGACCAAATAAATGGGAAAAAAAAAAGAGAAAAACTTTATAGAATTTTAGCTATTGCCACCATTATATCGAGAAAAGTAGCAAACATTTCATACCTCAATTTTATTCCTATAATTTCGTTCTTTAAGGAAAGATTATAAGTTTGCAGTTGTTTATATTTCAGGCCTAAGCTGTGAATAATATCACTTAATAGTTTTTGCTCATCTTTCGAAATATCTATTTGTGTTTTCCTGAAAAATGGGAAATTGCGAAAAAGCAAATTAAGAGATGTCTAACAAGTGTGGACAACTATATCTATATCCATACATGTATGCTTATCTATATGTATTTATATGCATTTCCCTATTTTTTATTTGAGTACAGTGCATCCTTGTAATATTCAGTTTCCTTTTCTCTAATTTGCAGCTGCTCTTTAAAAATTTGTAATGCCTAATTAAAAGTAAAATTATATTGAGTAAAGGTGAAACGTAACTATTATTTTTTTTTTTCACAGTGACAGTTATACAGTGAAATAGATGTGGATACAAATAAGCATAGTTTCAATGGAATTTTGGAGTTATTATTATTTTCAGTGAACGCAGTTGTGCAATTTATTTATTTTTATTTCTTATTGGTACCGAATTAAATTCTTTGCTTAATTTGTTTTTTGTCGACTCTTCTATAATTCCGCTATTTTTCTTTTCCATAAGTAACTCAGCTTCTAGTCTGATGATTTTTTCCTATATTAAATCGTAAAAGAAGAAGTAACGATTTGTTGGGTTAATTTATGTGATATAGCATGAGGAAACAAAACAGAAAAATGGGAAGTAATGACAATTACGGTAAAAATACCTTTATAGAAGAATCTGCATTTCCTTGCATCTTAGACAGCTGAATCTTCATCATTTGGTTAGACTTCCAAAAGAATAGAATAAAATAAAATAAAAATTGTGTTATAAAAATTAAACATTATGTGTTAGAGAAAGAGGTTATATACGAGTGATAATGTGACATACGTAAACAAATAGATATATAAATAATTTATGGTTTAAACGAATAAATAGATAGTTAAATGGATAACCTCGCTCAATTCTTTAATTTCTTGTTGTTTTTCTTCTACTTCCTTTTTCTTTTCCTCTACTTCCTTTTGCTTTTCCTCTACTTCCTTTTGCTTTTCCTCTACTTCCTTTTGCTTTTCCTCTACTTTTTTCTGCTTTTCCTCTACTTCTTCCTGCTTTTCCTCCACTTCTTTCTGCTTTTCCTCCACTTCTTTCTGCTTTTCCTCTACTTCTTTCTGCTTTTCCTCTACTTCTTTCTGCTTTTCTTCCACTTCTTTCTGCTTTTCCTCCACTTCTTTCTGCTTTTCTTCCACTTCTTTCTGCTTTTCCTCAACTTCTTTCATAGATTTCTAAATAAATAAAATAAAAAAAAAAGTAATTAATCTCTGAGTTGAAAAAAGAATTACATTTTCCATTTTTACCTCATATTTTTCCTGTTCTTTCTGGTCGATCCTTGTATTCTCTGTGTTAGAACATTCCAATATTTTATTTTCCAACTCTTTGTTTATCCTTTTTAAATTGTCAACTTCGTTTTCAAGCTGTGGCAAAAAAAAAAAAAAAAAAAAAAAAAGGAAGCACACAAGGGGAAGGGAAAAAGAGGAATCCATAATTTCATTCATCTATATACGCATATGCACATGCATACACATACATACACGAATACACATACAAACACACACATACACACCCTGATAAATTATTATAAAGAATATTTTGTTTTACTTCTTTCACTTTGATTAGGTCTTGATTTACCCCCGATTCTATTTGCTTTTTCAAATTTTCATTTTCCTTTTTAAGTCTCATCAATTCTTCTGTCTGATCTACGTTGCTTAATCCGCTAAGGAAGCAGTTCAGGAAAAATGAAAAAAATGAAATGAGCAAATTAGCAATTCGTAAAAATTAACACATTTCAACAGGTCTATACGTTCATTTGGCGGTACACGCGTGTATATATATAAATATGTATAATAATTTTTACATGTTAATTTTATTAAAATTTTGTTCCTTTTTGAGTAAATCGTAAGACTGGTTTTTCGCCTCTCTGAATAGGAAAAAAGAAGACAGATAAAAAGTTTTTGTGAGATAATTTTTTACTTTTTTTTTTTTTTTTTTTTTTTCCTTTTTTATTAAATTACAAATCATTTTTTAATTTTTGCAAGGTTTTGTTTTTCTCCTCAACGTCCTGTTTAAGCTTTTCGCATTCTGCTTTTGTGTTTGCCAATTGCGTATCCAAATCTGAAGTTATTAACGAAAGGAGACGGTAGCATTTACGCAACAGTAGTAAATAATTTTGTAAAGGGGAGAAACAAGGTGAACAGCCTAAATGCGAATGGGCCCAATCACTGCACTGGAGAACGAACCTGAGCACCTATCCTGGTACATTTTCATATTGTTTGACTCTATCTTTAATTTCTGCATATCGTTTTCCATATCAATCATTTTCTGAGTATTGTTCTGAGAAGAGGATGGAAAAAAGAGCTCACTTAAATATATATATACCTGTTTTTTTAAACAGCTTGCTTATTTCATAAAAAATGTGTGTCTGTATCAGTCGCAATTCGTATGCACATGCATATATCCACATATACATATATACATAAAAACATGTGAGCACGCACGTGTGTGCTCATTTTCAGAGCATTGGAAAATTACCTTAAGTTTGTTTTCCAACTGTTTATTTATGTTCTGTACTGTCATCAAGCTGTCTAATTTTTCCTTATATTTACTTATTTTATTTTGTAAATTTTCGATATTTAAATTTTCTTGTTTAAGTATATTTTGTTCATCTTCTAATTCTTTTATTTTATTTTTTAAATCGTTTTCTAATCTACATTTATCCTTAATCTGCTTTTCTAGACTATTTTGTAATTCGTGAAATTTTCTTTCTTGTTCTTCTATTTGTGTAATATATTGATTTTTTGTTTTTTCGCTAGTTGCATTAATTTGTTTTTGCAAATTGTCCATCTTTTCATTGTTTTCTTCAATAGTCTTATTTTTTTCTGCTAACGAGTTAGTTAAATTCTCATTTTCTATCTCGAGATATTTTACTTTTTCCTTCAGTTGTTTTATTTCATTTTTCATGGATTCGTTCATATTCTGCAAGGGGGAAGATGTGTATGTGGGTGGTACTCACTTTTTTCTTTAGCGCGTAAGTATATTTGCAAAAAGCTTCCAATGCGTAAAATGGCAAAATGGCAAAATGGCAAAATGGCAAAGTGGCAAAATGGCAAAATGGAAAAATGGCAAAATGGAAAAATGGCAAAATTGCAAAATGACAAAATGATAAAATGATAAAATGCACAAAGTGTGTAACGTATAACTGCATTACCGCCATGTCTACGGGGTCGTCATAGAGGGGAGTAATTTGTTTTGGAAATACGTTATATTAGAAGAAGAGGGGAAACAAATTATTGTTATATGATCATGTGCTCATGCAGATGCAAACACCCGGGGAACGGAATAATTCCCCGTTGGAATTCCTTCAAAGGTGTTTCTATTCTTACAAAATACCTCTTAGTAAGGTACTTTTCAGTTTTCAGAACATGTTTTAAAGGAGTATTCACTCTTTCGTAATTTTTCCCTTTTTCTTTTTTTACCTTTACTGGAACTACCCTGTGTTAATAGCTTAGTTTCCTTATTTGTACTTTCCTAAATAAGAAAGAACCCAAAATAAGATTATTACTTCTAATTCTAATGCAAATAAACAGAAAAAGGGAGGAAGAAAATATTTACCTCTTTGTCCAGAATTTCCACAATATTGTGTATATACTTTTGCGTATCATGATTAAGGGATAGTATGTTATTTATGTGTTTTTGTTTGTCGTCTGAAACGAGAGCTGCCAATATAACTAGGCTATAAATGTCGATGAACTTCAAAAGGAAAAAGAAAAAAGGAAACACATAATTATGATTAGTGATAAATGTGTCTTCCATAGAGGTTTACTCATTTTTGTTAACGTTCTGAATGTCTATTTCTTGCCGGAAATGTGTTTCTTATGTGGGTCTACACATGCAAATGAATATGCATATGCCTGCGTAAGGATATTCCTACGTAGGTGAATACTATGTATATATGCTCGTGTCAATGCCTACGTCGTGTATCGTCAAGCTGAGCAGATTGCCTATAATCTTTTTTATTATCCTCTCAAATTTATTTTCGTGATATTCATTTAAATACTTGAGCAAGCACTCGTAGGCATCCTTAGAAAGGGGAAGAAATAAAAAAAAAAAAAAATAAAAAAGGAACCAGAAATGTTGCTATTCATTGTGTAGGAAAGGTACTTTTGGAGGTTTTTAAACTTCCTATTTCGTTCGTTGCAAAGGGGGTGCATATATATATATATGTTTTTCTTCTTTTTCGTTCGAGTCTATTCGCTTGATGGCACACATTTGCGAGGGGCATTGGGAAACAAGTTGGAACTTAGACTGCATCTACAGTTTTCGTTTTTTCATCCATAGACTTGTATGAGCAGAGAGTGCTTACCAACTCGGAATCAAATTGAGCAGGGTGAATAGATATGTCGAACCATGAGGGGTATATTTCATTCATGCACAGCCATACGGAATAGCACGAATACAAATTAATTACACTTGAGTTATTTTCCTTGGGAGTTTTGTTTAATTTTTTAAGAGTCGATTCGTCAATCACTATTTCCACATTTTTCGCAAAATAAAATGTTCGAATGAACTCTTTAATATAGTTCACGTTTTTCTCTTCATCTTTCATTTTGTCGGACTGTGTATTTAAAAGGCGTATAAAAAGACCGTTTCGGATTAGTGTTCAGGAATGTAAACACACACACACATTAGCTAAAAAAGTTATGTACAGACAGTTCTCCCCCTTGCGTTTTACCTAAATGGGTACTTTATAATTTTTACGTTTTATTGATTTGTTATAAAAAAAAAAAAAAAAAAAAAGGAAATAATCGTCATACAATGATGAATGTTTGTAGCAAAAATGGATGAAAAATGGTAAAAGGAATGAAAAAAAAACTAAAAAAAAAAAATCCCTACTATTAGTGTTGCATAAATGAAAAGCAAAAAATTGTGCAAATTTACAGCAAAGTTGTTGCTGATTTTTAAAAGTATGGAAATTGTTAGCGCATTTTATATAACACATTAAAAAGTATTTTTTTTTTTTTTTTTTTTTATCATTTTTCAGTGTTACAATTTTTCTTTGTCGTTTCCCTTTCACTTTGCAACTATTGTAAACACGTAAACATGCACACAGGGAAAAAAAAAAAAAAAAAAAAAAGTGGCAACAGGAAAAAAATAGGCATAAGACTGTTTCTTAAATATTGCGTCTTTTTTCATTTTATTCGTGAACTAGTTGGTGCTATGAGTATTTTTTTTTTTTTTTATCGCCTACATTGCGGTGGATTCGTTCTTCCATGTTTGCAACGTCTTCAATTTGAACGCATCTGTGCAGCGTTCGCGTCTAGAAGCTTGTGAAACGGTAAATATATATATATATGCAAATGCATGTGCAAATGTATATGTATAATATAACATGTTTTTAGAGGCCGAATTTTGCTTTCCTTCGTGCTTTCCTCTGGAAGGAATGAAGAAATTTTTTGGAAAATACATAATTTCCCTCTTTTTTTTCCCTTTCCTGCGTTTGGGGGTATCGGCTGCACACTTTTAAAGATTCTTGCTTTTGTGTTTAGAAGAATACTTAAGCCTACACGTGCGAACAAGTACTCTTTTTATACTGTCTACGAATAAGGCGAAATGGGAATGTCTCGAAACGCAGCAAAGCATAACGACTCTATTGCATTGGGAAATGTGTACCCTTGATGCAGTATCATTTTAATTTTTAAGCAAAACACACAGTTTTCCTTGAATATTTATTTATGCCTTTTTTTTGTTCATAATGATCTTTATTTTTCCTATTTTGCATTTAGTCTAAATGTTTTTTTTTTTTTTTTCCTTTTTTTTACACAAATTAGGATGAAGGTAAAAATGATAAAACTGTTTCTTTAATGTTGTTAAAATGTACTACTAAAAAAAAGGAGAAAGCATTAAAAAACAAAAAAAAAAAAAAAAAACAGGATTAACTCAGTAGATTCGTGCATTACGTGGAACTGGGCACACATAAAATGCAAATAAAATGAAGGGCACATTATTTCCTATGCGCAAACGTGGTCATGCACATGCAACTGCAATTGTGCATACGAACTGTGAAATGGGCACTGAAGACATGTGCAAATGGAGAAAGCACTTTTCCAATGAATTGCAGTCGTATACAAAAATTGCAATTCTCTAAGTGGAATTAATTTTTGCGCTGATGCCCTTTTCGAGGATAGATGGGGTGCTCCAAAATGAATTTCCTCCTATTGGTAGTTACTTCATATTTCTCAACTCATTGGAAGCATTGTTAAGTTGTTTTTCTATGTTTTCGCAGTTTAACTCATTATTGTAGCATTTATTTACTATGTCGGATACTATGTCATCGTTACTAAAGTTGTTTAGCGATTGCATTAGTTCCTCCAAGTTGTGCATTTTGTTAGCTATTTTTTCAAAGTTATCTATATCCATGTAAATATTTTTGTTATTTATAGTATCATCTTTTGTAATATTTTTTTTATTAATTATTTTTAAAAAGTTTATAGAATTTTCATTATCTAATTCGTTGAGTAAGGTTAACATGTCACTCTGCTCACTTTGTATAAGTCGTAGCCTTTTCTCTAACGCTTCTTGCTTCTTTTCTATTTTAATTTGATCATCTGATATTAAGGCATACATTTTTTCGTAATACGCTACTTTATTGTATATATCTAGAATTTCATTTGAACAATAATTCATAAAATTAATTTTATTTTTAACAAATGAAGATAAGTTATTAATAACATCAATAATCATTTCTTGATCGAGATTTTTTTTAAAATATAACTCATTTTGTTTTATATTTTTTTCTACTACTTTTCTGTTTTTTTCTAACTGCTTTTCTTGTTCAATTTGTACTTCTTTATTTTGATCAGATATAAATTGAAAATCTTTAAAATTCATATTTTTGGTATAATCATTGGTTCGAAGGGTTCCTTTTGTTTCTTTTAACTGAAAATTAAGTAAAACCTGTTGTGAATGATCTACGCTTTCGTTGTTGTTATTCATATTCGCATTTACTAAGACATTTTGTTTTCCTTCATTTTTATCTCCATACTCTTCCATGTTATTTATATATACATTTTTTTTCCTATCCTCCAATGATATGAATTTTATCATTGTGCTTATTTTGTTTACATTCTCATTTTCTTCACCATTACCACAGTTATTGTCGATGTCATTTCTGCCACTCTGCGACTTTGATTGTGACTCCTTATTGTCACTACCTCTGGTGTTGAAAAAGGAAGATGTGTTTCCTGCCGAAAATAACGCACTGTTTTTCTCCTCCCTTTTGTTGAATAAATTATTTTTGCCAAAATCTGTTTGAAACGTGTTGTTAAAGGGAGATATGTTCGAAAAATTAACACTTTTCGATGCTTTGGGTTCTTCGTTCTTTTTTTCATTTTCCTTATTAATACTATCAAAAAAGTTGTTCTTTCCTCTGCTGAAATTTGCCGCAAAGGGTGAGAAGTTACTAAAGCTTTGATTCGCTTCATTTTGGTTTTCCTTCTTTTCATTCGTTTTGTCTTGTTCCTTGAAATCAGCTTTTTCGTTTGATTCCTCCTGATTCTTCTGTTCTTTTTTCTTAGAAAATGAAAACATCCAGAATTTTTTTTTGTCATCCACTTTTGATGCGATTCCTTTGTCCTGTGTCTCCAAAGCGGGGGAGGCATCCTCTTTAGCACTTTTCTTGTCCGTCTTCTTACCATCTTCATCCTTCTTTGCATCGGCGTCTTCCAACTCCTTTGACTCTTTATTCAAGAAACTAGACGAAATGTCAAAATTAAAAAGGGACGTTTTCTGCGTAGTAAAACATTCACTCCACTTTTTCTCTTCACTTAACAATTTTTCTTCCTTCTTCTCCTCTTTTTCATTTTTCCCTTCATCTCCCATCTGCTTATTATTTTCACTAAGTTTAACATTAAAATTGATAAATGGCGAAGTTACTTTTTTATCGTTTGTATTTTCTTTTAAGCCAAAAGAAAAGTCTTCTTTTTCTTTCACGTATTCATCACTTTTTTCCAAACTAGATTTTTCCTGCTGTTCGGTATTAACATTTGTCTTTTCACTTTGTTCGTTTTGTTCACTTTTGAAAAAAAGGTTAAAATTTCCCGCTTTATGATCTGTACCCTTGGAAGAATTGTTAGATGTCTCTTCACTTTCCTTTTCGTTCTTGCTAAATAAACTACCTTTGAAAAGAGAGGAACCAAAGAGGGTGTTATTTCCAAACAGGTTATTGCCGCTACTGCTATCAGCATTGCTATTACCAATATTCAGGGCGGTACTGTTGTCATCCTCATCTTTTTCTTTGTCATGGTCCTCCTCTTTGTGAGAACTGTCTGTTTGTTTCGTCTTTTCCGCATGCACACTCTCCTTTTCGCCCGAAGTTCTATTATCCGCTAATTTGTCTGAAATCTTTTCTACTGATCCGCCTCCTTCCTTATCCTCCACATTGTTCGCCTTATCCTCCGCATGGTCCTCCTTATCCTCCGCATTATCCGCATTATCCGCATTATCCGCATTATCCACCTTATCCGCCTTATCCGCCTTATCATTCACACTACCCACTTTATCCTCTGCTTTGTTTATCTCTTTCTCTTCCCTTGTCACCTTTTCCTTCGCCTCATCTGTCCTCTCCCCTTCTCCTTCTATTTCTACTTTGTTGTTGTGTTTTTCTGTTTCCCCGGACTTGCTCGAATCGACATTTTCAGCCTGGGAAATTTCCTTACTTGGGACGTTTTCAACAGGGTAATTTTCTTTTTCAGTTTTCTTTTCTTCCGAGGGGTATGGGGAAGTTGTTGCTTCAGCCGTCTTACCCTCGGCGGGTTTAGTGACAAGATTGTTTTTGTCATCACCCTCGGTGGTGGCGTTTTTATTCTGAATGTTGCCTGGAAATAGAGAAAAACTACTGGGGAGAGCATCGCCGCTTGTTGTATTACAACTACTATTGTTGAAGATGAAGGGGTTTTCACTGGCCTTTGATTCATTAGCCATTTTGAAGTTTTCCCCAAAGGGAGTAGAAGTATTGTTTGTGGTGCTGGCGGATTTGTTAAAGGGAGATAAAAAGGGAGACATGTTTGTGTTGTTGTTGGGTTTAAATATATCGGTTGTGTTCGTTTTTGCAAATGAACTAAAGGAAGTGTTAAAGTTGGTTAGAAGTGATTTGGAGGAATTGTTATTGCTAAAGGCATTATTGTTCATATTATTTTGAGATGAGAATAAACTATTTTCACTTTGGTTAAATGGTTTTATATTTTGATTGAAACCTTCGAAGGTATTTAATTTGTTGGTTGACGATAAATTGGACATGCTAGGTATACCAAAAGGATTTAATTTCCCATCGCTGTTATTATTTGCACTAGCAAAGAAAGATTTGGGAGGTGTATTTTTTACAAGTGGTGAAGCTGTAGTGGAAGATATAGACGATTTGTCATTCTGTGCAGTTGCTTGTAGTGCTATACTTTGAAATGGATTTATATTATTTTTTGCAAATGTGCTAGAACTTGAGGAAAATCCTCCACTGAATGTCAATTTGTTACCACTGTTGTTATTAGTTTTGTTATTATTAAAACCTGAGAAGGAATTTGATGAGGAGGAATTTGCAAATATCTGTTTAGCAGCTTCTAGCTGTTCTTTTGAAAATAATCCTGCAGATTCTGTATTTCTATCTTCATTTAATTGACTTCCTAACGCGATGGAACTACCTAGAGTACTTTGTCTAAACATATTTGAACTGTTATTGGTGGTATTTCCTAATAAGGTTCTTGTAAATCCTGGATATACGTCTTTTTTTGCTGCACTAAATAGGTTTGGATTGAAGGAATTTGCCGATGTATTGGTTACGGAGTTTGTTGAAACATTACCAAAAATGTTACTATTTTTATTTACATCTGTTGAAGTGTTTCCAAAAATGGAATTATTCTTATTTATGCTATTTTGTGTATTGATATTATTTCCAAATATGCTATTGTTACTTTTATTTATATCATTTTGATTATTCATATTTGTCCCAAAAAAATTGTTATTCTTCATTATGTCTGTTTGATTATTTAAGTTGTTCGAAAAGAGGCTATTACTATTTTTGTTTATATCATTTTGGTTATTTAAATTATTACCGAAAAAATTGCTATTACTTAGGTTATTATTTGGCATATTCCACATGTTTCCGTTATTTGCATTTGTCCCACTGTTATTCACTCCAGTACTATTGCTGAATATATTATTCTTCTCCTCATTGTTATTATTGTTATTACTGTTATTACTGTTGTTGAAAAACATGGTTCCTATCTTTTTTCTTTTTTTTGTTTTTGTTATAATGTGATGGGTCAAATGGGGATATACACGGAAAAAGGATGTAAGGTCATGAAAAAAATGGAGAGTTTTCCCTTTAATGCTACCTTTCACCTATCTTTTTCAATGAGCCTTTCCCTACACAGCTTTTCACAAAACACAGCCGATATATATTTAGGAAGGCAAAATGAATTATGCAAATGGGGGGAGGAGTAAAATGTCTCAGTTGCGTTTCTTTTACGCAGTATCTCTCATCCTTTAGCTATTTTTAAATGTTCATGCGTCAGCATCCGTACATATGCATTTTCACGTACTTCTGCATACGCTTATGTACTCATTGGCGAAATGGTAAAAGTGGTAAAAATTGTAAAAATTTGCTCGTTTTTTTTAAAAATTTATTCATACAAATTGGTACGCAACGGATTAGCGCTAAATTAATGAGGCTTTGTAGGAATTTTTTTTATTAACACAATGCATATGTTATATATATATGTATACATACATGCATACCATATATGCATACCATACATGCGCAGTTGTACACTTGGCATGTTTGCATATCCACAAACGAACGTATGTGAATTGCCCGGAAGTATTTAAAAGGCAAAATATGGTGATATTAAAAAAAAAAAAAAAAAAATTAAAAAACGCACTTTAATATGTATGCATATGTCATACATATTTTTATGCATTCAATATGACTAAATTTGCGTTGACATTTATCCGCTTCCGCATAATCTCACCATATGCATGTCCACGTTTGGCGATGAAAAAAGTACCGCGTTCAGGTTTTCAAACCCTTGGCTCTGAATGTAATGAAAGGCAGTGAGCATGTAAGTTTATACAAACATATAAATATATAAGTATATGTAAATAAGTAAATGCAATAATGCATAAATATATAAATGTATAAATGTATAAGGATATGAATATATAGCTATATAAATGTATAAATATATAGCTATATCATTGCATAAATATTTAAGTATGTATAAATATATGTAACCACAGGCATGGTACGCGTGTGCAAATGTACGTGAAAAAAATTAAAAGAAACAAAAACGAAAACGAATATGGGAATGCTTTATCTTTCCACTAATAAAAATATGGCCTTGTAAGGTGGGATGTTCTTATGAAGGAAAAGCTACTGGCATATTTTCCCCTTTTTTGAAAAGTTCCCATTACTCATATTAAGAAGAGCATGCTTTACGTGTGAAGAATATTTTTTAAAAATATTTTTTAAAACAAGGTATTCGTTTCAAAGGACTTTTCCTCTTTGCTCATTTACATTTGGTTAATATCACTCCTGTGAGCTTCCCAAAATTAACAGAATGTCAAAGCCTCATTAACGGGAAGTATGCGATAATAATAATTTTTTAAAAACTGCGAAAAATGGAAAAAGGGTGAAAATAGTTTGGGAAAAACGCTACCATGACGCTGCGAAAACGCTATGAGCACTTTCCTTTTTGGTGTTATTGAGAAGAAATACCACCTTTGGTACATTCAAAAGGGGCATACACAAAATATGCGAATGTGACCCATTATGTTGTGTAGAATATGACCAGTTTCTTCTTATCTGCGCAGAAATACCAAAATTGAGGGGAGCCTTTTTTTAAATGTGGCAAAAGACAACCATTTATATACATTATGCGCAAATTTAATAGTTAAAAATGGGTATGGAGAAATTTGATTTTTATTTACATACTTACAGAATGGGATGCATTTCGAAGGTGTCTTGGGAGAATAATTTTGTATAGGAAAAGTTCTGCTATGCACAGTTATGCGGAAAAAAGATGCATATTATACTACCTGAAAAAGCTTTCACTCCACGTTTAAGGTTAATATATTTTCGTAAAGCACAACTTGTAATAGTTTGAACGAGTGTAGGAAGCAAAACATGCGTGTTTTTTTTTTTTTTTTTTTGGTTTTTGCAATACAAAAAAACGGCCTGATTTTATTTTCCCCCCTTTGTCATTTTAAGGGTGCACATGAATAAAAATTTTCAAAAGTCCATGTGAATGTACAAAAGGGAGCGGTGATATGATGCTTTCCTTTTGAAAAGCGTTGATACACGTTTATGTTTCCCATTTGAAGTGAGCTTGGTGAAGCATTTTCTAATTTACTGATTTCTCTTATTAATGTATTAACAGGTGTTAACAGACAAATAGTGTTATAGCTCGTACTTGTTAGGGACATTTGGTTAAAATAACTCGTTAACACATATTCCCCGTACGGATGAGTAAGAACACATATAATTTGTTCGCAGTGATGCGTTATAATCATTATCCTGTATGAAAGATAGTTTGTTATGTATATTATGTGTGCACTTGGAAAAAAGGCAAAACGTTTTTTTTTCATCACACAATTGTTTGCTTAATAATTAAATGTGTGCTTCCTTTATTTTAATGTTTTCTCATTTTGTGAACAAATAAGAAACAACAACGAATGAGGAGGGGTAAAAGGAGCAGTTTAATTACGCAATTCGGTGTAAATATATTGTGTAAAAAGGGATGCATAAGGATAAACATACGGGGAGAGAAGTAAATTAGAAAATTACATTTTCACCTGCTTTCCCAGAATTCTGTTCCTTATTAATGGTTAAGTTTTGACGGCAAATATCTTTCCTTTTCGCAGCGTGTAATCATCATGAATATTTTTCGTTTCATGAACAAATGCACTCTTTACAAATTGCTATATGATGTAGAGCTTTTTTTAATCTTTTCTTTGTTTGCAAAGGATGACAGCGTTAAATGGACGAAGTAACCTAACGGTTTCACATATCTATTTTCACAGTTAACAGGTTTAGTATAATTTCAGGTGATTCTCCTTTTTTTTTTTTTTTTTTTTGCATTAATACACAAATGTAGTAACATTCAGTTTCCAGTTTAATAATAAAGCAAAAATGGAATCGTAGAGTGCACACAGGAATTATGTGAAGGGGTATTTTTTCAGTTATGTTTCAAAAATGGTCCTTTTTAAAGGGTAATTTACTATATTTTTTTCTTTATTCTAATTTTAGCGTCCTTAAGCTCACTATTTTTTTTTTTTTTTTTGACATGGGCGCTTACATAGTAAATTCAAGTACGAGTGCATTGTGCTATTTATGAAGCCGTTTCCGATAAATTGCTAGATTTTAAATAATACAGGTTCATAGTTCACCTCTCAGTTTGAAAATGATGTAAGATTAGAAAAAAGGAAAAGAAAAAAAAAAAAAAAAGTAACGGAGCATAGCGTGAGTGCGTGAGTGCAAAAATGTATATATAGCAGGAAAAGTTATAACAACTCCTTGCCTTTTGATTATACACCTTACTTTTTAATAACAGCCATTTTACTTCAAATTTTTTGCGCTTTTCCTTAAATATATCTTTCCATTTTTATGGGTATGTTTACCCTAGTCGATAAGCAAATGTATTAGTGCACATGCGTATGCGTAAGTATGATATGTATATGGTATGTATCGACAGGAGTGCGTATGAATACTTTTTGCGTTGAATTTCCTATATTATATTCTTTGAATGAACGCTAATTTTTAAGCTTTGCTCGTTAATTTGTGACTGAAGCTTTTGAGAAAAAATAAAAAATAACTTTAAATATACATACGTAACGTTTGTGCTAACAAATGAGAATTTTATTTTTATTTTTTACAATCCGTTTACAAAATAATTTTTAACAAAAACGAGAATGAAAAAAAAAAAAAAAAAAAAAAATCTACATTAAATGTAAATGTTATTTCATTGGAAGAAATAAATTACTTAAAAATTATGTAACATAGTAGTAAAGAAGGAACAAGGGAAAAACAAAAGTCAACATAAAGAAAAGTGATATAAAAGAGCAAAAAGATAGGTAAAAGTTCCGAAGTTGTAAATATTTTTTATTAATTTTTTTTTTTTTTTTTTGCTGTAATTTGTAAGAACATTAAAATTAACTCATATGCGTGAACATTTTCTTTATTGCCTATAAAAAAGGAGTAGATACCTGCTTTTTTATGAAGAATGGATTAATAGGTCCCCGTTGTGAGCAGTTAGCGTAAAAGTAAACTATTGAATGACCAAATGTTTGCTTATAATAGGGCGATTTAACATTTATTCACACATATGCATCCGTACACGCATATCTATTCAAAAGTGTCAATACACAGGTGTGTATATGCTAGGTGCAGTTTAGTTTAAGCAAAGACTATTCATATGGTGGGAGCATCGCTTTGGTTCGCGCGGAAATACATACTGTGTGCATATATACATATATACATATATACATATATATATATATATATATATATATATATATATACGTACACTTTGGTATACTTCATTTCCTGCTAGCCAGTCGTTCTCATTAAGTACTTCTGCGCAGTGCCATTCTAACCGCAGCACATCTGGAACCTTTGAATAGGGGGAGGGGGGAAGGAAAAAATATATTAATCCTTGATAGATACGCATATTTGTAGGATTATAGGATGAAATTAGCAAATGATGATAGTAAGATTAATATACTGAAAGGCATGAAAGAGTTAAGAATTGCAGAAAATGATGGGAAAAATAGGTATTCATTCGTTAATGACTATGCAGAGAATGAATTGGAAGATTTAGAAGGTATAGTAAATAATAGAAACATAAGTATAGATAACAAGATTGAATTATTTTACGCAAAGTTAAATAGCAGTATACTCGATATATTTAGAATAGTAGCAGATTATAATAGTTTATATATTATAAATGGAGAAGGTTTACTAATTCATGTGTGTATGTTGTTATCTAAATTTTATTGTTTTGAAAATGAAGAAGATAAAAATATTCTCACCTTTAACAACTGCTTAAATGTTAGTAGTGTAATTTACTACATGGAAAAAGTGTTAAACGATTTTTCTTTATGTAATTCCAATTTCCACATTTTATTTTTTAACGTTTTTGATATATTTTTTGAAAAGGGTACCCAAATATTTGAAAACTATAATCTAATGAGAAATGCTTTTATCGTTCATTGTAAGAAAAATTTAATTCCATATTTTATATTTGACAATTGGTATAATGACAATAATTATGATATTTATCTAATAAAATACAAGCCTCTTTTTATGTTTGTTGAAGATAGTTCGTCTTTTTTATATGCATTTAATAAAATTTACGTGAGTCCTACTGAGAACGTTGAATATAACGGTGAGTATAAAGGAGATGGCACAGAAGAGAAGAAGCAAGAAAGGGAAAGGAATTATAAAGAATATGCATTGAAAAAGAGTATACACGATTACTACAATGAAGGAATTAGAGAACTTTCCATTTGTTTATATTTTCTCCTAATTAACAACATTTTGAGAGATATAAAATGTGTGTTCTTCTTCAACTTGGAAACGGAAAAAAACACAATAAACGCTTTTTCTATAAACTATAAGGGGTTAAATTTTAGTACACTTGAAAAATTGAACGAAGAGTCGTCTTCACTTTTTGATGCCAAACTGTATGAAAGAAACGAAGTAGAAGAAAAGGCTAAAAACAAAGAGGTAAAGGAATACCAATCAAATAATATGTTACTTATCACGAGAGATGTAAGAGACTATGATTTGCTATACAAGAAAAAGGAAGATTTTTCTCAAGATGAATTAGAAATGTTCACTTTGTTTTCAAAAGAAATAATCAAAGATAATATAAATTTAAAAAGTATGGTCTTAAAAATTTTTTATCATAAGAATAAGTCAATTATTACACAAGGGGATAACGAAAAGGGAGAGATCTTTTTATTCATTCTGAAACTCCTTTTTATGCACAATTATTTAATCGAAAAATTGAATATGAAAAATTTGTGCTTTTACGATTCGGAGGAGAATAAAACTGTTTTGAAGTTTGTCAAAAGTAGTGTGGACTTGCATGTACGCACGTATTTACATATTTATAATTTCGCATTGAAGGAGCTACATGGAGGTGTACATTGTTCTTCGTTAAAGGATATCACAAATGCTGATGTGTTAAATTTTTTTAATGCTTCGATTATTCATAACTTAATGAGCTTCATTTGTTTTAAACTAACGAAAAATACGCATGTACTTGAGCATGAGGATTTTCTTTTTGAAGATGAAAGTTCATTCGAAACGTCCTTTCAAAATGCTGTAGGGGATAGCTTGTCTCTTTTTCCCATTTCCTTTTCTTTCGTCAAAAATGTGCACAACAGTGCAACTAGTGGTTATGGTGAAGGAACCGAAGTTAACGGCGGGGGCATACCGCATCAGGGGGATGACAAAAGCGTGGATCTGAAAAAGGATTCTACGACTGGTCAACCAATAGGCTTGAATATGATTCGTATCAGAAACGAGTTTGTAGAAACGTTTTTCCATCTGAAGGATACAATGAGCAGCGCAGTGAACTGTCGAAGCGACGGTGCGCCCGACGAGGGGAAGATACAAGTGCAGGTAACCTTTGCGAAGAAGCGCGTGGAGTACAACAGCGAATTTTTTGACCAGTTACAGATGATGCATATATCGGACAGGGAGGAAGTTATGGACGTATATAGGAGTTATGTCAAATTGTCGGAGAGCAGGAATTTTTCTATGATTAAGAATATTGATGAGAAACGTATATTGAGAAATACACAGAAGGAAGAGAAGAGGAAGGCAATAATTACAAAATATTTTTACGTTAGTTCGTTGCATCATCCTATAATTATATCGGAAAATCACCCATGGTTAAAGTATTACATGTATAGTATAGAAAAGCTGTTTCACTATCTAAAAGATGAAGGTAAGAAAAAGGGGATAATGATGAGAATGAAGAGAGTTTTTCATGAATCTTCTTCGGAGGACGAGTTTAGCGGTAATTACGATCAGAAGAAGAATATAAAAAAGAACAACAAAAGAAGAGTAAAAATATTTGAAGTGTTAGATGAGACGAATGAAGGAAGCGAATTAGATAGTGAGGATGATCCTGAAAAGATGCATAACAAGGAGGAGAATAAAAAAGCACGGGGTGGAAAGGTTACGAAAAAAAATATCAAAACAAACACACAATTGTTAAGCAGAAAAGATGAAATTTTAAAGAAAAAAGAAATGACTAATGAGAAGAAAGTTTACGAAGTTGATTTGGAAAGGTATTCCGTGTTGGAAGCAAAAATAAACAAACTATGTAGCAATAATAATTATTCTGAGATGAACACATGGTCATTGGATATAATTTCTGGATTTAACAGACTTGTAGATGTGTATAACTTTAATAATGTTACGAATTTGATTAAAAGTGTGGATCTTCAAATTAAGGTGAGTATGAAGGTTCTGAGCAGCATGTACGACATAATCATGTACACCAAATTGAAGAATGTCAAGAGTAGTAAACAAAAATCGGATGCTATTAGGAGTGTTATGCTTATTTACAAGTTAACGAATGAAATTTTTAACAAATTTAAGGAAAATTTAAGCGAAAAGGATATCGTGCAATTACAAACCGTTTTGTTGTCTCTCGGGTTTAAAAATAGCAGTTACAATTTATTCGAAGAATATGCAAAGATTAGGTTGAAAAGGGAGATGGATTCGAAGAATGATGATGAAGAGGTTACAGCAGGGAGCGGGTGCAAAAAGGGAAAGGCGAAGGAGAAGAGTAAAGGTAAAGATATTGTAGACAAAAAAAAGGGAAACGTAAATGAAGCCAAAGGTAAGGGGAAGGAAAAGGAAAGAGAAAAAAGCAAAAAGAAAGGAAAAGACGGAAGTGACGATGACCATGCGGAGGAAGAGAAAAACGCAAGGAAGAATGAAGGGAAAAAATTAAAAGAAATCTACAAATACAAAATAGATGCAGTAAAGACGTATAGTGAACTAAAAATTGATGAGAAAAAAGAGCACGAGTTTCAGCTTTACTATATGTACTACCTGTTGGACAGAACAACCGGAAATATAAAGGACAGTCGTGTGTTATTTACATTAGATACGTGGCAATACAACATTCTGAATTTGGTAGACAGAAGAAAGAGCATTTTAGTTTCCTGCCCAACAAGTAGTGGTAAGACTTTTATTTGCTACTACGTTATGGATAAAGTGCTGAGACTAAATAACGATAGTGTCGTTGTGTATGTTGCTCCGAATGATACATTGGCCCTACAAGTGTATCATGAAGTAAATGGAAGATTTAGCACAAAAGGGTACTCAAAATATAGTGCAAACAAATTATGCTCCTTTTTGACGGATAAACACACACAAACGAAAGCGTTGGAAGCACAAATAATTATCATTTTACCAAGTGTGTTGGAAAATATATTATTATCTTATTATGCCATAAATGATGCATCATCTCAGGGAGATGTATCAAAGTTTATTAGCAGAATTGAGTACATCATATTTGATGAAATACATTGTATTGGAGATACAGAATTTTATGGTACACAGTTGGAAAATATAATTCATTTGACAAATTGCCCATTTTTAGCTCTATCTGCTACTATAGGTAATATTAAATATTTTTATTCATGGTTACAAGCTTTGTTAATTAAAAAGGGTAAAGGGGAAAATTTTCTTCATCTAATTAAATTTTATGAAAGATTTTCTGATTTGATTTTATATGTATATACAAATAGAAATCTACATCATTTAAATCCTTTAGCTTGTTACAATTATCGAGATATTTTATATAAAGGTATTAATAATGATTTTTATTGTAATCCTAGAGAAACATACGAAATTATTATAGTACTATTCGAATTGGCTAGAAAAAAAGATTTTTATCATCTGATCGAATTTTTGGAGCCTTCTTTTTATTTCCAATTTACGAGATGTATAAACAAGAAGCAGTTTATATACTACATGCATAGTGTAAAGGAAATGATAGTTTATTTGATTCAAAATAAATATATTACGAGTTCGGATTATGACATGTTTATACATATTTTACTGTCTAACTATTTGAAGAACACAGATGGGGTGAAGGAAGAAGGGGGAGAAGGAGTTGGGGAAAATCGAGAAAGTGAAATGGAGAAAAGGAAAGACATGGAGGAGGAGAAAAAGGAACCAAAACAAAACCAAAGTATGACAAAACAGTTGTATGTAAACAAGGTACAGGAAAATATTCCAAAGCAACAGCTTTTTCAGGAATTGTATAAGAAGGCTGTTTTAAATGAAAATTATTACCTTAATAAGTCAAACGATTTAGTTAAATATACCGAAACGGTGAATGCTGAACAGGAATATCTAGATAGTGGTAAACTAATAGAACTGTTAAAGAAATTAGAAAATATAAATTTTTTACCGTGTATTGTTTTTAATTTTGAGAGAAAAGAGTTAGAGGATATGACTATTAATCTCGTTAACGAGCTTGTTAAGATGCAACATGACAAATATTATGGAGATGATGAAAGGACATTTAACACCAAAATGGAAAATAAACGAAGACAAGAACGATATGAAAGTTTATTAAAACAGAGAGAAATGTTATTAAAAATTAAAACAGTTTCGAGAAATCAAAGAATAGAACAAAATTTAGATAAAGATTATTTAGATATGCTAAATGAAGATGAAATTCCTGAACCACCCATAGATATTTCTGAAGAATATGATGGTGATTTTTATTTTTGTAATAGAAAAGTATATCATAATTACATATTCGAAATAGAAGATTTGATTAAAGATGCAGAAAGAGCCATTGAAGGAAGAAAAAACAAATCTGTTCTTATTGAAGGATTAAAAAGAGGTATTGGTTTACATTATGAAGTATTACCTTACAGATTTACCATCATAGTTGAATCCCTTTTTCGTTTAGGATATATTAAAATTATATTTAGTAACAAAAATTTATCGTTAGGTATAAATATACCATGTAAATCTATCATTTTTGCTGGTCATACTTACGAACTAAACTCTCTTATGTTTAAGCAAACTTCTGGAAGAGCAGGCAGACGTGGTTTCGATTTGTATGGAAATATAATAATATGGAATATAAATTTTAAAAATGTCAAAAGATTGATAACGTCCCCTTTGCAAACGCTGTCAGGTTCGTATGCAGTTAATTTTACGAACATATGTAGATGTATGTTACTCTATAGTTGTTTGAAAAAGTTGAGAGATACAGAAGAGACAAATTGGAGGAATAAATTCGTAATAAATAAGCCAAACAAGAAAAAGAAAAAAGACGAAACAATGTCCATTGCGGAGAAGGAAGAAATATTTGAAAAGAATAGAAGTATCAATATTAACTATTACAGCAGAATTAACGGAATTCTAAGCATGTTTTACAATTCTCTCTATTACATTAACGCTTTTCATAGCGAGCACAACAAAAATACCGTCTCAGCGACACATGAGGAAGGTGCTGCTACTGCAACAACCGAGATAGACGGTACATCTTCTGACGAATATGTGTTGTGCACAGAAAACGAGTTTGAACAATTCAAAGTGAAGGATATTGCAACAAAGTATGTTAGTAGGCAGTACGAATATAACGAGTTAATATGTGAGTTTATTTCAAATGGAAATGATAAGAAGAGAAAGAGTATTAATATGGAGAAAAGTTTAAAAGAGTTAAGTTTTATGATAAAGGTACATTTTCATATATATATAAATATACTTGTTGAAATAGAAGCATTAGATGAAGAGTGTAACATAATTAATTTAACGGAGCTATCTATATTTTTGAAAAAGGAATGTGATAATAATTTATTGTTAACATATTTGTTAATTAAAAAAGTTGTACATAATATTGTAGGAGATAATACATTTTTAGCTTCTGCCTCAGTTAATATGATTCCTTTGCATAAAATAGTAGACTGTATAACGTATGAAAAGGGTTATTCTCGTAACATCATAGTAGATGATTTGTCTAGAGGGCAATTTATTTTACTATTTGTTCTTTCTCATTTTGTTAACAAAATAAAAGAAAATAAAATAGCTTTGACAAATATATTAATAAATTACAATAACAAAAATAGAAACAAATTAGAATTATTTAGCTTCAAATATTTTCCCTTATTACATGCTTTACCTACACCGATACAAAAACACATTAATCATATTGAATCCATCATATTAAAGTATTTTAAAAGTTACTGTTTAATCGTTATGACCAAGTTAAATTTATGGAATAAGAAAAAAACTTATTTACTCCCCTACACGCAGTTATACATTTTTGAGCAACATCCCTTTCATAGTTTGGGTAAAATATTCCCACAAACGGATTCCGCATACTTGCATTACTACCAGGAGAAGGTAATCATGAGAGGGCTGTAGCTCCATTTAACGGAATTATTCCCATGTGCAATATATGGGTGTGACTAGAGAAACGTGGTTGCATTTGTGTTTTCCTTAGTTACATTTTTACCTGTTTAACCACATCTCCATAAATTGTGCTTCCTCCAATGCAGGTACGTGATTGCAAAATAAGATCCCCATTTTTAGCTTGTCTGTACAAACATGACAATTTTTCCAACTTAAGCGAACTGCTTTACACATCTTTGTTAGATTTGGATATTCGAAGGAATATGATTCCAGATATAATGGATGACTATATTTCTTTTTACAAGTTTGAGGATGGATTAACAAAAGAAGAAAAAATTTGCTTAAAAAATTCATACATGTTGGATTATTACATGCACGGAAAGCATTATATTTTACGAAATAAGAATAGGCTAGGGCAGTACACGTGGTACATCATTGATAGGTTTTTAAACTCTTTAAAAAATATAGAACACTTTTTTTACGAAATAAAAAAGGAAAAATTGCTTCTATCGGAAGATGTTTTTTACACGTGCCTGAACACACTGAAGGATGTTTTGGAGAAATATTTCAAATCGATTAACTCAGCGTAGGGATGCCATTCAAGGGCAATCAAAGAGACAAATTAACAGATGTTAGGTTATTGAAGAGGATAAAAATGGGGAAAAAAAAATCGCCTTTGTTTTATTTTCCGTATCCTAACCTAACGTTTATTTTTCACGGGTTCCCCCATTTTCGGCGGTAGCCTATTTTGTGTGATCACATTTTTACGTATTGTAAGCATGTCATTTGAGTGATTACCATGAGCATATAGCGCATAAGTGTCTTTATATTTTTACCTTTTTTACGAAAAGATCAGGCAATTTTTTGACCCATTGTAACTTTTTGGATCCTTCGATACGGAAATACGTCCCACGTGTTGATATCATTATGACTACCTTCGCAATTACAGATTTTTTAATAGCATAATTGTTATTACTGACACTTTTAAAAAGGGTAAAAACGATGTTAATCCTCTTTGCTATTATGAATTGTACCTTTAAATGGACACCTTTCTATTTTATGCTATACAATGTGCGCACATACGTGCATTTACATGTATACACGCGTTTATTGCGCTATCCTGCATAAGTACACACAATCAAGAAGGGAGAGGCAATAATTCAAACCGTCAAAAAAAAAAAAAAAAAAAAGGTTGGAAACATTACAGCTTCGAAATGTGAAGTATGCTACTTCAAGCTGCTTTTTCCGATTCTATTTCTTAATTTTGTCTGAAAAAAATTTAATCAAACGTTTTTCACTTCTTGGTTGTTTTCGTTTAACCAATAGTAAGGGAGAAGTACCAATCGTATAGATTATCACAAAAAATGGGAATACCCGAAGGTAAACATATTCCCAAACGGGGATTTAATCAATTAGAAAATTAGCAAGCTGCTAAGATAATACGTGCTTGCGTACCTTTGCATTTGCATGAGTATAAAACATATGTACACATATGAACGTACATTTCGGAGCTCGTTTGAGCACATAAATATATGTGTGCAAAATGAAAGCCTTTTCGTTGATGAAAGGCACCAAATGCATTCCTACATACTGCAGTAGCTGTACAAAAACGCACGCGCACGAAAAGGTATGTCTGCACATTGATACTTGTGCAGGATGATGTACAAAAGAACAGGAACAAATATTTAACTGCAAAAAAAAAAAAAAAAAAAAAAAAAAAGACAAATAACGCACATGGAACTGTTTTTTCTTTTGCACGGTTTGCTGTATAGCTACATAACACAGGTTGGTAATCACAAATTTATACACGCCTATCGCGTACATTCATGTATATACGTACGTACATATATGTATGTACATGTATATAGCGTAATGAACAGAACAATAGAAAGACGGAAAAAAACCAAGCAATTAAGAAAGATAATGCTTTTAATGTAAAAGGTGCCACAAATCGGGGATGGCAGAAATGGGGGGAGAAACGTTGCGACGGAAGTAGCAACAGAGATGTTTAGCTTCAGAACGGTGGGGCGTATAAACATTTCTAAAAATGTATCGCACATTTCTTTGGGAAAGTTTGATACTTTGTGGATCTCAGAAATGGAAAGAAAAAAGACAATGTAAATGTAGGTCAACAATGTACACATGGAAATGGACTGATATACGTTTTCGTTAACATAGCTATATATACGCCCTAAGGTAGTACCCCTCCCCCAAGTGGTTCCTAGTTTTTTTTCCACATTAATACTGCAATTATTGTTTTATCAGTACTCCTTTTTGGATATGCTTTTTTCTTTTGTTTCTAAAGGATATCCTGGTTATTCCTCCATTTGTTAAGTCTTCCCTTCAGTTGAGGAATAGTACATTACTCCATAAATAATGACATACAATGAGAATGATTTTTTTCCCACTCCAGCGCATGCTTTAAGCAATATGATCACTACCTAAATGGGTGCTGTATTTATTTTTGCTGTTTTAATTTAATTTTGCCACTCCCACCTCCGTTTTATGCGAACATAGAAAGGAACACAAAATTAAGTTGGTTAAGTTTGTTGAATAGGTAAAGGACAGATGTAGACAATGTGGTATGCTAGATATAGAACAGAATATTCACGCGTTATTTATGTTATGTCGTGCTTCAAACTCTTTTTTCAATTTTTTTAGATCATCATATAATTCTTCAAATGTACATCTTCTAGATGGTATAAATTGTAAACATTTTTTAACTATTTTTTTAATTTTTTTTTTCCAAAAAGCATTGGAAAAAATACCTTTATTTGGTAATAAATCGTCAATAGTAATATTTTTCTCTCCTGAATATATATTTGTACTATTTTTACAATTCCATTCACATAATACATCAACTACTTTAACTTCATTCTTGTTAACCACATTAAGTAAATTTTGACCTCCAAATAATTGACATAATACTAAGCCCACACTGAAGATAGTAGTTTTGGTTGTAAATTTAATGATCCATGTATCAACAGGATGCATTTGATAGTATTCATATTCCTTTTTCTTTTTTTCCTTTTTATCACATTTATTTAATTTTATTTCCATTTCTTTTACTTCTTCATCTTTGTTATTTATATATTCCTTTATTTCGTTGCTGTCCGTATAATTTTCTTTTGAATTATCATCAGCAATATCGTGAGTGCATACCTTTGTCAAATAATAATCTTTCAGTATATCCTTTTCATATGCCTCCAATTTATTTTTCTCATTTAAATTTATTTCCTTCTCGAAAATGGTATTACTATCATTTTGTTTTTTAGATCCATTTTCACTACTAGGGGCGTGATTAGCATTCGTATTAATCATACAAATAGGCTGTTTCGCGAAATCATTTACAGCACATTGTCCTTCTTTCCTAATATTCATGGTTCTAAAATGGCTTGGACTACCATGCATATTTGAGTTCCCCCCTTGGCGAATGCTCCTACTGCTGTACATTAGATGCGAATCGTTGTCTTTTTTTTCAAAATAGGCGGTTTTGTTACTGCTACCACTGAAGTTACAACTGCAGTTAGTACTCCCATTGTTCGCGTGACTTTCCTCCTTAATGTCCTTCTCATATTTTCCACTGTTGTAATCCCCATTGTTGTTGTAGCCATCCTGTTTATTCCCGCTTGTTGAGCAGTTATTGTCTGAACCGTAATCGCATGAACATTGATGGAGGCCTCCATTTGACCATTTGCCGTAAATGGTAGTTTCCTTTTTTTTTACTACTGGCTGGATAAAGCGTAGATCTAGTAATTTTTTCCACCTATATTTTATTCTTAATTGTTTTGTTTTGTTAATATGATAAATGTTCGAGTCAGGTCCATACCATGTTTTTCTAAATTGGTCTGATTTGTTTAACGAAGAGAGTAGGAAAACTAGGAGAGCACATTCAGGGGAGCAATAACCTTTCGTACATATTACATAGTATAAGAAATTATTAAAATTACTCTGAATATTATTAGTTTTAATTTTTTCATAATAAGTTGGGTTAGTTGGAAAATAGAAACATTTTCCCGGTAATGCATCCCCCATATCTATAACAGTAACATTTTTGCATGAAATTTTGGAGTTTACAAGTTCGTATTCAACCATAATATTCCCTGGTTTTGTGTCCCAGTTAATAATAGGATTATCAATAGTTTCGCATATAAGCATTAAACGCTTAACTAATTTTTTACAAATGTCTAACAAGAATAATCCATACTTTACTGTCTCTGTCCATTTTAATTTTTGTATGATATATGTTAAAGTACATCCTTCAATCATTTGCATGGCTACACCCAGGACATTTTCATTTTTTTTGGTAATTCCAATAGAAGACCATAAATATGTAGGTACTGCATTTGAATTTTTTTTTTCTTTTATTTCTTTCGATTTACCATTACTGTATCGTAAATGTTTGTCTTCACACTCCTTGCAGATATTAATTTTTAATTCTTTGAAACTACTCGTATTTATGTTAAAATGATTATATGCTACATAGTCGTTATACAGATAGTTATAAGGTGCATAATTTTGTATCGTACTACTGTGCGATGGAAAATTATGCGTAATTTCCTTACAACATGTCGGTTCTTTCCCTGTTTTTGATGATGATTCAAAAGGTGATATATCTCTTTTGGAAAGATAACTTGGTAAAACCATAATATTTTGTTGATTTTTCCTTTCATTCATAGGTTCAATTGCATTGCTGTTCACAATTTTTTTTTTTGTGATCATTTCCCTTTTGAGATTAATTGCTTTTTTATTTCTGCTAATGGTATTGTTCTTCAACTTCAGTACAGTCTCCTTTTTTCTTAAGGATCTATTAACCTCCTTTTTATTTTTCCCCCCTTTCTTACAATGGTACCGTGTCTGACTCGAGGTAATACTTCCAATTCTGCTTCTCCTTAGGATACCACTGCAACTCCTGTTTATGTTTACCCTACGTAGGCTCACACCTTTTGCTACAATCTGGTCCTTTTCTCTTCTGCTTTTTCTTATGCTTCCTCTTTCCACTCTTTCATTATCTGCATTGCACATAAGGATGACACTGTTTAAATTTTCACTAGGGGATTTCTCCATCTTAATAGTATCATTTGGAAGAAGTACATTTTGTATGTTCACTCCGCCTGACATGTCAATAGTAGATCCATTTGCTACCTTTCTGTCATGCTCCTCTAATAACGTAGTATTGTTATCGTAAAATATGTTCAGGCAATATTTGCAGGCAAATGGAAAAACATATCCTTTCTCTTTGTTCGACAAATCGTTTTCTGCACCCGTGGATAAGGTGGGCCTAGCGCTTTGGTTTCCACATTCGCTGCTTGTATCTGTGACTGCGCTTGCCACTGCGCCTGCCACTGCGCCTGCCACTGCGCCTGCCACTGCTCCTGCCACTGCTCCTGCATCTGCTGCTACTGCTGCGCTTGCTCCTTTCTCTGCACCATCGTCACGATGATAACCGAAAAGGGGATCATTATAAAAATTTGTGGGGGAGTTGCTCCTTTTGAAAAAATCATCACTTAGCATGCTCTTTATATTGCAAATTTCTCTCAAGCAGATTTGCACATCTTTGCTGTTCATTATGGAATTGTTTTCTTTACACAGTTTTATATAATGTTCGTGCATCTCATCAATGTTCAATTTGACAATTGCTTTCCATTTTTGAAAATTGTTATAATCCTTTTTAATTTTGGGAAAATCTGTTCCATTTTTGTTGTTATGATATTTCATTCCCTTATTATCAAGCTTATAACATCTTCGTTTATAATTTATAATTTCCATGTTTACATTTTTAAGTTGTTTTCCTTCAGACAGTAAACTATGAATTTTATATTTAAGTTTGTGTATATTACAAGTGTTAATATTTAATATTTTTATGGCAAATTTATTACTACGCATATTCGTTACAGAATTTTGATATATGGTAAATGGATTGTTCAAAACATCATTAATGTAACTGTATACACTAACATGTTTCAGTATATTATACACTGTATTTGATTCTTCATCCTTTTTTCCTATGCAGTATTTTATGTATTCTTCCTTCAAAATGTCATACAAAGATTTATACCCAAAATATTGGAAGAAATTTATTTTTTTTATGACTTCAATTAAATTATTAATGAAAAGATGCTTATTTCGTAATAAATTGTCATATGCGAATATTCTGGAATAGTTAATATCATATTTATTGCTACTAAAGTAATGATAGTTTTTTAATTGTACTAGTCTTGCATTACGATCGCTATACCTTTTGCTGTCATTATTTGTAGTACTACTTACATGTCCATATTTACTAGTATTTTTTTCTATAATTCCATTATTATTGTCTTTCCCTTTGAAAAAAGACTCTCCTTCCTTTTTAATTACTGAATACCTTTTGTTGTTCACAGAATGCTCATTTGCGACATTCGTCTCTTTTCCCAAGGTATCAAATTTGGAGAGTAAAGAATTAACCAAGTGGGGATTAATAGAAGAATCCACATTATTGTTCATATCCTTGTTCTCTACTGCGGCAATTCCGGACATCCCTGCACTCTTGTTCATGTTTACTATTCGCGAGGTGTACATTCGACAACTGCTTCCATTGCTGCCGTTTCTACTGGATGCACGGGTACCTTCTCGTGCCCTCTTCCCATTTATTTTACCATCCGTCGCTCTTAGCATGGGACTTGCACCAAACTTTGCTTCCCTTTTTTCTCCCTCTTCTGGATGGATGGATTCCTTACATAGAAGACGTGTGGAAGATGTACCTTGAGACAAGTTGGTATGGGGAAAAAACATCTTTCTTTTTAAGAGATTATCACTATGTCGTCTCATTTCTGAATTATATTTGGGATCTCCATTTGGGTAAAACTGATTAATAATTAAGTGGTTCATAATTAAATTGTAGTCTTCCATATTTTCAATAAAGTCTACTATATTATTCATGTTAATGTTTATGCAGGAATTCCGATCAAAATTTTTTGTATCTGTTTTTAGAAAATCATAATTGTTTATGTTTTTTTTTAAAAGAAAATAAAGATTTTCAAAATTCTTAATATAAGGACAAAGAAAATTAGAGATATTATCAACTGCAACTATTTCTGCTTCATATACTTCAAATTGGCATTTATTTTGTGAACTTAATTTTTTTTTTAATTTTACATATACATTTCCAAATTTTATATCATAATCTAAATTTTTTAAATATTCTAGATATTTCATAAAGGAAGTACAATTATTTGTCAGATTTTCTTCATCCCCTTCGTTTGTACCTATATTCGTGTTTTCTATTTCTTCTTTCTTCACATTGGTGTTGGTATTTTTCGTACCTTTTCCTTCCTTATTGCAGTGTATTTTTTCTTCTTTCCTCGATTCGCACTTCATCAATTGATCAGTCTTTTTCTTTTTATCTTTCACAGACTTTGAATTATTAATGCACTTCTTTTTTATGCTTTTACGCTTGCAGCTGATTAGGGAATTTCTTCTTTTTTTGCTCTTCTTCTTCGTCTTCTTACTTTTGTCGCATTTGCCATTATTACTGTTTCTTCTGTGACTACCATTTCCCCCCTCCCCGTCACCTCCGCTGCTGCTTCTTCCGCCACTACTTCGACCATTGCTTCGGTCATTACTTCGTTCGTTACTTCCGCCGCTACTTCCATAGTTATTTCTTTTCCCACGGGTACTCCTGCTGCTCTTATTGCAACTGGCTCTATCGCATATGTTGTCTTGCTTACCATTGCTAATACTAATTTTATTTATACAGGGCTTATTCGTATGTACAATTATACGTTGGTAGCGTCTAGAGGTATATTTATTCTCCATATTGTCGTCCATGGCATTAGTGGAAGGGTATATTAATCTTACATGATATTTTCTCAAAAGTTCATTAATATATATAGTGCCTCCTCCCCTATTAATCATATTCCTGTTCAGTTTGCAAGAAAAAAATTTCTCCAAATAATCATCAATTCTATCTATGTGATTGCATTTAGGTACAATGCAAATTTTGTCTTTCTTATGCCATTTTTCACATGGTAAGAAGTTACAGAAATTGTGTTTTCTTTTTATTATGACTATTCTGTAAGCATTCTCTTCTTCCTGGTAATTATCACAACGATCATCCTTTCTCTTATTTTTACTGAATAAACTTAAATAAAATTTTCTTCTGTTATTATTCAAATGGGTAGAATGGTTGCGATTAAAACGGGAGAAATGGCCAACCCTATTTTGTGCTAAGCATGGAGGTAAAAGCGGCTTCTCAATTTTTGTTTCACCTTGATGTGGTATAGCATAGCCTATTTCCAGTACGTTCAGTTTTGTACTTTGTTCATTTATATGCCAATATTTACTGTAACCACGACAAATATTTCCATAACTGCAGTTATTGCCATTTCTTTTCATACTTGTGAAGTTGTCACTATCCCATTTTGAAGAGTTTTTTCTCTGATTCCTGCAACTTGCAGCATTAGATTTTCCCATTCGTGTGTTATCATAGAACATCTTTCCATGCTTTATATTACCCACTACACTGAATAAAACGATCTTCCTTATTTTCTGCCATTTGCTCACATTGTTATGGACAAATTTGTGAAAAGAAATATCTCCCTTAGAATGTGTTTCCATATATGTATATCTATTCATGTAATTGCTACAATTTGAATTATAATAATTATATACGTTTCCATTTTTATAGTTCCCATTGTTTTTGTGATAAATATGCCTATACATATATCTTTTATTCTGCAACTTAATTTTTGCAATATAAATTTCGTATGTATTCATGTCGTTCATCTGGTGGTTGTATATTTTATTTCCATTTACATGATTATTCTTTCTTTTACAATGAAAATAAAACGCTCTTTTTTTAAAGTGGATAAATAGGATATTATTATCCTTTAAGTGTAACGGTTTTATGCCACCCTTTACTCCATAGTCAATGTCGTTCATATTGTTCCTATTGTTATATAAAATATATGGATTGTAATATTTTTTTCTGCAAATCTGATTACAATGAGTATTTATCTTTGGGATGCTAAATTGATCACTCATATTAGTTTGACCGTAATTCCTCTTTCCAGTGTGGTTTTTACTAGCTAGATCGTTGCAAAGATGGTTGCATCCTTTGTAAAAATAGTTGCAAAATTGATTGTAAAATTTGCGATAAGAATGATTGCGAATTTTGGCATAAAATATTTTTCTTTTTATGTAAAAGCTTTTCACCCAAGTTGAATCCTTTTTGCCTATGTTTTCTCCTTGAATCCTGCTTTGAATTGCGCAACCGGTTCGATTATCCTTTCCAGTAAGATGGTTATAATTGACGTCGAGATTTTTCAACGCCGTGAATCTTTCTTTCAGGCCATCAATTTTTAATCCTTCATTTAGGAAGCTTACAAAATAGTTCTTCAACATTTTGCATACAATATATTTCATATTTTTTTTCGTGAGTATGTTAATCTTTTCTTTCTCCCTTAATATCATCAATTCACCTTTAAGGTGCTTATACTGGTTATGGTGTTGTAAACCTTTTATTTCGTGTACACTGTAATTATCGGGTGTATTCCCCCTGTTATTGATACGTTTTCTGTTACAGCACATACTGTTCGTTGAGACTTTTGTCGTGTGGAAAGAGCCATAACTACAGCTGTTACAGGTTTTACCATTTCCCCAATTCTGCAGCATGGTTATTGTGCGATTATACCTGGAATAATTTGTAGGAAGTGAGCAAGCTGGTATATGTCCATAACTACTCGCACCCGTTGTTACATCAACGCCATCATTTTCTAAATGCGAAAATATTTTGGAGTTCAGAGCATCTTTCGTTCCACTGCTCTGATTATCAACTGACTTGTTAATGATATAACGGTACATAACTAAATTTAATAGTACTGTGCTAAACACACTTTCTCCTTTTGGTAAAAAAAATTGCTTCTCTTGAATGTGCTCTATCATTATGGATATTTCGCAGAATGTGTCTAATGGTTTTTGTTTCATTCCGTTGAGTAGTTTATGTCCTCCCCTTTTCTTATCCAAATGTATTAGGATAAGGCATAATTCGATAAATAAATTATGAGATAAAAAGTGGGAATATATATCTTTAGCATATGATATAGAGAGATCGAAAATACATTCTTTATTCATTTCTTCGCTAAATAATTGTTCTAACATGGTTTCATGTGCGCACAATTTCCCAACATGGTTCATCCTACTGTGTGAAGATACTTCTGCATTATGAATGCTTTTCCCAAGTGGCTTTTTTTCGCGTACAGAACTACATGAGTGTTGTACCAAATGGTCTAACTTAAATAATACTGTAGCAAAGATATAGTTGGTAATTTTTTTTACATTAGTTGGAAGTGAATAAAAACAGTTGTATATCGCGTGTAGATAATTAATACATATGTTAAAACTGTAAATGATGTCCCTTTTACCTTCCTCATTGTAGTCTACTTGTTTTTTTTGTAAAATGCACAGAATTGATCCTTTGATGTCCTTTCTTCTCCTCTCTGATAATTTGATATTTGAATTTTTTCTTTTTAATTTTTTTAAAAGCTCCAATAGGAAGGAAAATTTTATCTCTTTGCAGTGTTCATTACTATTCAGATAATGTTCTGCGTGCGAAATTAGTTTTCCCTTGCAGTTATTACGATATCCTTCCGGTGGAGTTTCCTTTTCTAGGTTAACATTCGCACGAGTTAAAATAGACAACCACTTTGATAATTTCTTCTTGTGGTAATTTACCAATTCTATGTAGTATTTACTAAAAAGGAGTAAAACCATACGCAGTTTTTTTAGCTTCTTAATTCCTCCCCAATATGATGCGTTTCTGCGTAGAATTTTTTTTATTTCAAAAATGGATAAAAAGAATAGATATTTTTTACAACAAATGAAGAAGATACACTTATACAAATTGAGAGAGTATTTACAACAACGGGAGATGTTGTCTTGAAGTGTTATTCGAACTTTTTTTTTAAAAAATATTGCAAAGTCATCTTGCTCTTTTCCCCTTGTATTATGAATTGGAGGTCGTGTAGCGACACCGATGGGTGTGTTTGTTGTCATCATCATGATGCTCAAAAAAAATAAAATCACTTGATTGCTTTCTGCGAAGAAATTTTTCAATAAACCTCGCACATGCAAAAAATGTTGTGAATGATGAATGTTAAAATAACTGCATAATAATACAATTGTAATTATAACACAAAAATTCGATAGTAGAAAAAATAATCTGTGATAATCATAGTCAACTGCGTTAAAAAAATAGTCGTTTTGTCCCCTTTTTATTACGTAAAAATGAATGCAAATTACTCTTCTAATTTGCGCTATGGAAGAACCATTCGGACGAGCGCTCAAAATTTTAAAAAATATTATTCTGCGATAAGCCCTATTTAAGGTACTATACGTTTTTCTCGACATTCCTTCGTAAATTCTGCTTCTAACACTTCCTATTTTTACAACTACATTGCACAGTATATATCGAAAATTGAATAAACATATGACACATCTTGTTTCTCCTTCGTGATGATTTTTTCTCAACTGAGAGTTTGAACTAAAGGTATTATAATACGGAGGAAGATAACGAATACATTTTAAAAATGAAAAATGTATTTTTTTTCTTCCTTTCATATGTTCAACGTTAATCCAATAATTGTTAATCGGTACGCACAAGCCCGTAGGGCATTCGTGTGGAACTGTGAATGCTCTCATCGTACTGAACGTATTGTTTACATCTATGTCTCTTCTTGGCACATAATTCATTTCTCCTTTTCTTACCAACTGTTGCTCCTTTTTATTTTGAATCTTTATATTACTACCTACTCTTCCATCAATTTTATTGTGTCTTCTCTTTTCAATTATATTTTTTCTGATCGTTTTTAAATTCCTCTCATATATACTTCTACCTTTTATGTTTACCTTTTTAATATAATTCGCATATACAGTATGGACAGTTAAAATGTTGCAAATGTTTCTTGAGAACTCTTCATTCCATATATCATCCTGTTTGTTATTGCAGTTTTTACTCCTTACTATTTTCTTTTGATCAGTCAAGCCTAAATAAGTGTTTCCATTAGTATGTTTTAATTTATTGCTAAAATGTCTTGTATTTTTCCCTTCTAATGTTTTCAACTTCACCATTCTTTTTTGCGATGATGTACCTGATTCTATAGTGTTAATGAGACTTTTTTTGGATACCCCATTTGTAGTTTTTCCAACTTTTATGCTATATATTTTCTCTATACCTTTCTTTTCATTCTTTGTACAACATACTCCACAAAAGGAATTATTAGCCTTCCCCTCGGTTGTGCTAAATTTTAAATTCTTTTTATGTAACAATTTTATGCTCTTGTTTAATTTTCTACATCTAAATGTAATTTTTCTTTCTTCCCTTATTTTGTAAATATATTTGTTCCTTGTATTTTTGTAGAAGTGAATAGTGCAATATTTACAATCGTTTAATGATTTAATAAAACTATCTTTGTTTTTTATAAAATTATCATTACTCTCATTTTTTTTTTTTTTGTAACTAATTTTATCTTTCCTTTTACTTCTGTTATATGCTCTAGAACACAAATTATTGGTGTTACGTAAGCTAGTTGCGTAGGAATCTGCATAGTTCCATTTGGATTTATTTTGTTTACATAAAAACTTAGAAGAAATGAATGAATTGCTTAAAAAAGTATTTTTCCTATTAACAATGTCTAGCAATGATTCTATATCATACTGCTTAAAATAAAAATCATTGTTTCTTAAACTCGTTATATATATCATTTTTTTTTTTTTTTCTTTATTTTGAAATGCAAAATATATACATGATATGCAAAGGTACATTCACCTAATTTTATATGCATTAAAATATTTAAGTATACGTAATACCATATGGACGTGTATGTGTAAACGTAATGTTGTCGTTCATATTTTCTCGTATATTTTAATGACGTTTATGGTTCATTTAAATTTGTTAATGTTAATGTTAATGTTAATGATTATACTAAATTAACAAGGTAAATAATCACTTAAATTTAATAACTTAAATTATTATTTATATAAATTTAATAACAGATATTGTATAAGTTTTATAATATATGCCATTACATAAATTTAATAATTTATATACTTCATAACTTTTTTTTTTTTTTTTTTATTTATTATGAAATATTTAAAAAAAAATATATATATACATATATACGTGCGTACATAATTATAAGAACATATTAATAAAAATGTATTTTCCAAAATATGTCTATGTGTGCATGTGTACTTCTATACTTTTAGGTACTTCTATGCAAATATCTACTTCCCTGCTTGATACATGCGTACATACTAGGTGCACATATGGATAGGCCAGTACATATATACGTAAAAGGAGTTCAAACATTTGCCAGAAATACGAAACGAGGGATGAACGTATTTTCACTAAAAAATTGCGTGGAATTAATAGCATATTAATTTCCCAGCATGTGCATTAACACGTGATATTTACCTAGGCTATAAAATTATGCAGATAACACTTGGGAATGTATCGTCTTTTTATTTTATTTTACCTTATTAATAATTTCATAAAATAAAACAAAAAAAAAAAAAAAGAAAAAAAAAAAAAAAATGTAGAATAAACTCATTAAAAATTATTCCAACACGAGTCACTTAATATTAAACCCCTGTTGGTACAATTTTTAACAATTTTGATAAAACAAAAGTGAAAAGTTATAGAATATGTAAAAGTATGTCATTAGCCACATATAATGCATTTTGCCAATTTTACATTTTATAAATGAAACTTTTCTTTATGTTATAGGCAGCAATTGCAACCACAATCACTACCTTAAAATAAAAGAGTACCCGCCAGGTATTTTTTATGCAGAAGTGAATATACATAAATGCATACATATTATGTGCATTTGTATTCGCGTCAGTTTATATTTACGCATTCTTCATACATTTATGTAGTACATAATGTATATATGCACTTATGGCAGGAGTACTCTATGCACTTAAAAAATAGAGAAAAAAATGTAATAGCTCGCTAAAGAGAGAAAACAAAAAAAAAAAAAAAAAAAAATAATATAAAATAAAAAACGAGGAAAAAATGGGAACGGGAAATGTGGAGAAAAAATGGAAAAAATTGAAAAATGGGGAAAAAAATACACCATTTAAGAATTAAAGTAAAAAAAAGTTTATTCTGTCATGTATGTCATTTATACATTTTGTTTTTTAATTAGAAAAACAAAATATTAACATATATAAGGAAATAAAAGAACCCAGATGTCAGTGATATAAATACGTGCAGATGCAAATTTGTAGCGTCAGTTTTACCCCTTCCTTGAGAGCAACACAATATGTTAGTTTTAAAAATGTGAAAAAAAAGGTATTCTAATTGTATCTCTGCAAAAGACGTATTACTAAAATACTAGAGCAAAACACTACAGAAAAAATTTTTAAATGTATACTCAAAAACGTACCAAAAAACAACATATGTATACAGGTATGTATGTGTGTACATGCATATATACAAATGTTTGCGCAAACATTTGGACATAAAACCTCTTAATCATATTTAATTATAAAAATAAGTGTACACGTTTAACGGAACAGATGGCGGTTAGTGTAAACGAAAAAATTAAATGTCTGCAGGCATAAAAAAAATTTCCAAAAAAAAAATTGTAAATAAGCAATATATATATGTATACGTGCACATTTGTACGTATGTGTATATATGTGTACATTTGCATATATATTTGTATATATACTAATTTTCCAGCGCTTTTGTAACATTTGTCTTTGTAAGCAACAAAAATGACAATATTTTTTCACTTTAAATAAAAAAAAAAAAGTTTTCTCATATACATTTTAAAAATTTAATTACATTATTTCAATTAAACTCAAAAGAAAAAAAATAAAAAAAAAAGGCAAAATGTGTAAAAGTGTATGTAAAATTAATGCATTATTTATACCTTAATAAAAAAAAAAAAAAAAAGGGAAACAAAAAAAAAAAAAAATATATCACTTTAGTAAAAAAAATTGTACTAGTGGTAGTTAAACAACTTTTTATGATTAATTTTATTTTAAGGTTAGGCAAGATTACAAATGTTTGTGTGTGTGTTTTTGTTGAGATCATTAACATGTAAGTGCATACATGTCCCTTTATCAGTGCAAGTTAACAAAGTTTATCCTTGCATAATTCATTATTTTACAGTACTTAGTTTAACTGTACTCTGTCATTTTTACTGTTTTTGTTTTTATTTATAGTTGCCTAAGAAAAATATTGCTAAACAACTTCCGTATCGGAAAATAAAAATACCAATGGAAAAAACAGAATTGCGGAAAAACATAAAAGGTGGTAATGATAAAACGAATAGTAAAATAGCATTTTTGTTCTTATTTTTGTATGTGCATTAGAAAAAGAACAAAATTAATTCTCAAGTACTGCTTTATTTTGTGTATGCACCCGCACATACAAACGTGCACAAGCATTCCTTTGCTGTCTTGCTTAAACATGCATAATATTATGCCCCTTTATTATTAAAAAAACAAATTCCTGTTTTTAAAAAATTTTTAGTGAACATTTGTAAAAAATTCCTTTTCCTAATAAGAAACATACACACTGTTACATACATGCGTATCATAAAAAATATGAGTTTTAAATGAAAACAGTATATTACCATAAAATCCAAGCTGGAAATGAGAGAATGGAATACTGGGAATTTAACATTATACCATTTGGAACATAATTATATTTTTTGGACTTTATTTTTTTTTTTTCGCGAATATTTCCTACTTTGTTTTTATTTAAAAAAAAAGAGGACCACAATTTAATTAAAAAAAGGTTAAAATATAATAATGTATAAATATAATTATCCTGCTTATTAAAGGGAAATCATTAATATACAAAGTGCGCAAAAACATAAAAAAGGAAAGTATAAATGCAATAGGCCTTTTGCTAAGCGTTAAAAACGTGCCATTGGGCTATATACAAGTATATACACACACGCACATAAATATGTATATGACACAAAAAGATGAAGTATATATTTTCCTCTCTATCATTAAAGCTGTGAGAACTCTTATAATATTCAATTTTTCACCATTTTTCATTAATAAAAAAAATTAACCTTTCTATGCTATCATAAAAGCATAATACATTATGCTAAATATGTAATCTTAAAAAGGAAAGGACTGATAACATTTTCTTAAAGCCATTTCCATAGTTTCCTTCTTTTATCTCATATGTGCATACTTTGTCATCAAACGTTTAAAATAAATTGTATGTGAAGCATTAATTTATATATTATGATATATCATTAAAGGGATATACAAAAACATAATACGTAATTTAAGCTCCTTATACGTGTGCAATGTTCATATACGCAAATATTCCCTTGGGTACATTTTAAATGGTGTAAAACTTGCTAAAATATATGTTAAAGGGAATTTTTTTTTATTTGGCAAATTATATTTTCTGCTTTTTCATAACCTATACGTTTATGTATAATATATGTTTTTTAATTCTCTTAAATGAAAATATAATATAAAATATACATCTTAGATATATATTAACAGCAAGTTTTAAAAACTTTTTATTTTCCTTTTGTTTCCCGACTATTAAGTAAAAAATACGCGTCAATAATGCAAATGAATAAGAAATGAAATAATAAAAAGAAAAAAAAAAAAACGTATTTTGTTGCATGCATTGTAAAAAAATGTTCACAGATTTTTCATGAAAAAAGCGGAATATCCATTACGTATGTATATATGAGTACGTATGCATATGCAGGTATTAAGCTGTATGCAGCAATATATACCACATGTACGCATAAGCAATTTTTAATATACACTTTTATGTGCATTTAAATTATCGTACAATTGCACACGTGTGTAACAAAAAAGGCACTGAGCTGGCGGTTTTATAAATGCCCTTGTGCCAATACAATTTGATAGAAATGTGCAATGTAACATTATTCATGTGCATTTATATATATATACATATGTACATGTATGTGAGAACAGAAAATTAAATTTGATACAAAATTACCATTATTTTTTTTCTTATCTCTTACGTTGCAACTGTAATAAAATCGATGCGATAATTTTTAAGTTGATCACTGTGACAAGGAAAAATAATATCATTTATGAGTAGTTAACATATGATTATGCACGCCCTAAATGCTCATAAGCATATGCATAAGCATACGCATACGCATACGCATACATATATATACACAATATAGTATAAATAAATACGGATATATACGATTAAAATTTTTTTCTCATTCTTTTCAAAATTCTTCTTATCTTGTTATATCTGTTTTTTTTTTAAATCACCTAACTTGAAAACATTTTTTTTTTTATATTCACGAAAACGAACTGAAAGGAAACATCGAAGTACATTTTAAAACATATTAATAGAGCAGTATCGCAAGTAAAATACAGAAAATATGCTTGCGTACATGCATACGCTGTTACATAAACATGTACATAAACACGCATATAAACACATGGGTCAAATTAATATTTAGGTATCATTGCATTTCAAGGAAAACTTTAACCGCAGATAAGCAATATAAGGATTAAAATAAGAATAACCATAAGAAAATTATGTCAAATAAAAAAAGAACAATTTTAAAAGTTATCATTCTGGGAGATAGCGGGTAAGAACATGAGAAGCATAAAAGAGTGAAACTATTACATGAAATTATGCATAATAAAAAAAAATAAAATGAAATACTGAAGGGGAAAACAACACTTAAGTGCATATTGCATTTAAGAACAAATCAAAGTAAATGAAAAGAAACCTTAAACATAATTCCACAAATGTGTAGAAAAATTAGGTTACCGAATTTGCATATTTTTATTACACATTTTTTTGTAATGAAAAATAACAGCCCACGTAAATGAATGTGTATTAAAATAAAAAAACCCTTAAAAAAGAAGCACACATGATCTCTAATTATTAATACTTTGCTTTACACGTTAGAGATTTATTTGAATGCCACTTAAGTGTACACACACGTATACATATATGTTTGTGAGGTTTGCAAAGTGTATAATATGAATTCGTTGCGTATTTAGTAACATGTGGTTTAAGGTGTGCGATTTATAAAGAAGGACATAGCAAAAAACCTGAACTACTTCCACATATACCAAATTTAAATAAAAAACGTTGATCCGGCCGAATTGCATACCATTACTACATATATGAACTGTGGCATAGAAGACATTAATATGATAAGAAAAAACACAAATTGGAATAGTTTGATTTATAAATATAATTTATTCTAGAGGTTACATAAACATAATATATTATTTAAGAAAAAAACCTTGACATTTAAAATAGTATTATCAATTAACATAATTTTGTAGCTATATGTATGCAGTTGTTTTTCCCATAGCCCCCCCCCAAATTTTATCATTTTTTATAGCATTTTCTTTTTTCTCCCTTAAAAAACCATTTTTCTCATTATTTCATTTTTTTTTTTTTTTTTTTTTTTCTCGAAGTGTTGGAAAAACATCACTAATGAATCAATATGTAAATAAAAAATTTACGAATCAATACAAGGCTACAAGTAACTAGATAATTACATACAAATTCGTAGCGCTTTTAAGTATTGCACTACTGTTTCATTTTTACAATATGGTGTTTTATTTTTTTCTTTTCAGTTGGAGCCGATTTCTTAACAAAAGAAACCGTAGTTGATAATGAACAACTGACAATGCAGGTGAGACAAAAAAGAGAGAAATGTGGAAATGGCATTGTTCAAATGTTATGTGCACATGGTTGATACAGAATTGAGAACTAGTGTTATTTTCACATGCGCGTGTCCAAATTGTATATATGTATTTCCTTGCATATGTAGTAACCTTTGTGCAGACACATTAGACCTGCACAATGCACACATATACACATAATTTGTATTCATATATAGCAGTACACATGTAGTTTTATATATGTATATATATATATATATATATATATGCATAATTTTATATGTGCGCATATCTTCTTTACGCGTTTTTCCCAGATATGGGATACGGCGGGCCAAGAACGTTTTCAGAGTTTAGGAGTAGCCTTTTACCGAGGAGCAGATTGCTGCGTTTTAGTTTTTGATTTAACAAATTACAAAACATATGAATCGTTAGAATCATGGAAAGACGAGTTTCTAATTCAGGTTCAAAAAAAAAAAAAAAAAAAAAGGGGGGGAATGTGTCCCATAATTGCACATAGTCGCAAACATGTTCTCATCATAATGATTACATTTACATATGCATACCTACACATATGGTTGCACAATCCTCATTTCATTTTGTGTAAAATTGTTTACGTTTTAGGCAAGTCCAAAGGATCCTGAAAATTTTCCATTTGTCATAATTGGAAATAAAGTTGACGAAACTAATAAAAGAAAAGTAATTTTATAATACGTACAGGATTTATTTTTCTTATTCTCAATATATGCGTAAATATGTATGCACATGTACATGCATGCATGTATGCGTAAACATACATATGGAGATATGCATGTGTGCGCACATTTTTTTGGGAAGGTACAATCATTAAAAGTTTTGCAGTGGTGCAAGTCGAACAACAACATACCATACTTTGAGACCAGCGCGAAAAACGCAATTAATGTTGATCAGGCATTTGATGAGATTGCGAGAAAGGCAATGAAGCAAGAACACCAGGAAGAGCAGATGTAAGAAAATGAAACAAATGCGAATACAATAAAAACTCCAAAAAAAAAAAAAATAATATTTGTACTTGTGCATATAAAGGTGTGTGGTTCGCTAAAATTGCACCATATCTTTTTTTTTTTTGTTCATTGCAGTAGAATACATCTAAATTATGTTTATTCGATAACGCAATTAATTAGCATATACATGTGTACACATATGTGTAAGAGGTTATACGACATTTCACCTTACTTTCTATTCTTCAGATATCTTCCAGAGACATTCGCCTTAAATAACCAGAACGAACAAAAGATTTACAAAAGCCGTTGTTGTTAAGATTTCAGATAATGAAAAAGTAAACTTATTTTTTCTTCATTAGTGTAAGCGTATATATGGTTTTTAATCTGTTAACACGATATAGATGCTATACAAAAAATACCCTTTTTTTTCCCTAGCTAAAATAATTACTATTTACACACGTATTCATTACGTTATAAATGTTTTCATAGATATGTGATTAAGGTCATGCATACATGTGGATACATCTATTTGTTGGTACATAAAAAATATTTATTACAAAAAGGTTTTTATATTTTTCAATTGGTTGCCATTATAAAATATAAAAATTGTATTTTTATATTTTATTACACACATAAAAGTACGTTTACTTAAAAAAATATGGTGCATATATTTTCTTCTATTTTTACGATATAAAAAAAATTTTTATTGTTTATATTTCCATATTGAATTATTTCTCATATATATGTATTATACGTGCATATATACGTATGTATTTACGGTGCACCTATATTTTTTTTTTTTAAACAAAATAGCTTACAACATTTTTTTCCTTATCCTTCCAATGTAAACATAATTTTAAAATTTTATCATTCTGAACGCTAAAAACCAAGTTCCTCTTATTTGAGCAAGAATGAATGAATAATCAGACAAATAAATAAAAAATATATATATGTATACATACATATATGTGTCATTGCGCAAAGTAATTCTCTTTTCATGTTACCATTAACTTTTTTATTATAGGTTATTTCATTTCTTTATTTATTGTTGATAGTGAGCTTATATGAACTTTTAACAATAAATATAAAAGCAGCAAGGTTGTGGAACACGTTTTTTTTTTTTTTTTTTTCTCCTTTTTGTTGTATATATTTTCTTATCAACACTTTTCTTTTCTTTTCTTTTCTTTGCTTTTCTTTTCTTTTCTTTTCTTTGCTTTTTTTTTTTTTTTTTTTTTTTTTTTCCTCTTTTTGTTTAATACAATACAGAACTTCTTTTGTCATAATTTCGCTTTCTTTATTTTGTCGTTTTCGCCTTTCATTTATTCGTAATTGTTATGTAACCATTTAACGGTCTTTCTTAATGCTATCATTTTCTCATCCATGTTATGTATAAACCGAATATTTCATATACGTAATAGTAGTTGTTATGATGTTTATTCAATTTTAAGAAAAAACTGTTTATTTTTTTTTCGAGTTTTGGCTGTTTTCTTTGCATTAGTTTTATTTTACGCGCATTAGAACAATGAAAACACAAAAGGATTCCTTGTTGAATTGCTCTTCAAATCGGAATTAAAAAAAGAAAAAATAATAAAATAATAAAAATAGTAATAATAATAGTAAAATAATAAAAATAATAATAATAAAATAATAAAAATAATAGGAATAAAATGATTATAATAATAATAATATACTTGTATTTGTTTTTGAATTATTTTTGCGTATGCAGAATTCCTTTTTTTCCGTAAAAAATTTATTTTTAAAATAATACTGTATTTATTTGCAAAAAATGTATTTTAAAAATAATACTGTATTTATTTGTAAAAAAATTATTGCAGCATGTCATTTTGTATTTTTTACAAATTTTACGTCATTTTTTGTTTGTTTTTATGCAAAAAATAGTTATCTGCTGATTTGCATTCCTTATAAAAAATTATAAAGTATTTGTTTTACCTTTTTGATAAAAAATTTTTGTTGAATAATTAACGTTTTTTATAAAAATTGTTAAGGTATTACTCTGCGTTTTTTATAAAAACTTTTTGTCGGTATTAAGGTATTGCTTCACGTTTTTTGGAAAGAGAATATTTTGTAAGTATGCATAAAGTACGATGCACGTATATAATCTGCTGAATATTCGGAACTTTTCTATTTCATTTTATTACTTTTTTTCATTTAATACTAACTTATGTCATATGTAAGCATTTTTGTGCAAAAGGAAAACAATTAGCAAGTGCAAAAACTTGGCCCCTTTATTATGTAAAAACATATGTAAACATCCAGCTGCCATATTTGTGTCAAGTTCATTAGCATATATTATTTAAGACAAAAGCTGTAAACTTTTTTAAAAATTCGAAGTAATAATATAAAAAAACTATAAAGTTTACCCGTTTTTTTTTTTTTTTTTTTTTTACAGAATGTGTTGCGTTTGCTCGTAAATGTTAATGCTCTTTTAGTGTGTTGCATGTGCATATGTACTTACATATACATATATATGCGTACACTCCTAAAATCGTACTTGCGTAAATGAACAAATGCATACAGCCCATATTTATGTAAGAGTTAAACATACATTTGACTAAGCACAATTGATATTAAATGAAAATAGTAAATTCAAGAAGACAGGTAAGGATACAAGAGTAAATAATTTAACACAGAAATAAAAATGGATGAAACCGAAGCGCATCTACCAGATTTATTGAATAAAGTGATTAACACGCATAATTATTATGTAGACAAAACAACATTATATATAAAAACAAGATGGTTTGTTTTACTAGGCTTACTTATTTTGTATATACTTAGGGTATATTATGTGACAGGTTTTTATGTTGTATCGTACGCATTATCCATTTTTTTATTAAATTTGTTTTTACGGTTTTTAACGCCACATAATATAGAAGAAATATATGAACAATATGAAAATGAAAATAATGGTTTATTACTACCTATGAAACAAACAAATGAACCAAAAAATGAAAATAATTTGGATGATAAAAAAGAATTTAGACCATTCTTAAGAAAATTAAATGAATTCAAATTCTGGTTATATTCTACTAGAGCTATTTTGATATCAATATTCTGCACATTTTTCCCATTTCTAGACATACCTGTATTTTGGCCGCTCCTACTTTTTTACTTTATATGTTTATTTTTTGCAACCATGAAACAACAAATTAAAAATATGATAAAGTTTAAGTATTTACCCTTTAACACATGTAATAATTCAAAAAGAAAAAAAAAAATATATATATATATATATTCCCTACATGCAACAGTTTTAGAAAGAATTGTATCACGAGATATTTTTCTGACTTTATACAAACGTATGAATGCAAATGATTAGAGAGAATTGTAGATATATACATAAATAAATTTTCTTTTTTCTCCCTGTCCTTTTCAGCTACCAAGCAGACATATGGTTCAATTGCTCGTGGAAATAAAAACAGCAGATAATGCTAAATATGTGCCCCTCTCATTTTACCTTCACGCCCCGCGTTTTTAGATGCGTAACAAGTATTTTTACGTAATTGTTGCACAGCTTTTGTGTATTATATATGTATATACATATACATGTACATATATATAAGACCCATTTTTATGTTATGACTGAACAATTTTTGTAGATTTTTTTTTTTTTTTTTTAATCCATTTGCATTTTTAGAAAAAGTGCTACTATAAGATTAATGCTCTTATTCATTTAATTTTTGTTAAAATGTTTATTATGCTTTTGTTTCAATATATTCAATAATAATTACATATTATTTTGCAAATTCAATCTTTTAAATATTAAAAATTTGAAAACACAAGTGGAATTTATGTTTCAGTGATGTTACAGCAATGTATGCAGGTATATATATATATATATGTGTGTGTACGAATTTGGCTGCTCATTTTGCAATTTAACGACACAGAAGTATGGTGCTGCGTGTTGTGAATGCGAAAGGAAATCCTTATAGCGGTGAAGGATGCTTTTATATTGTGTTCAACTTGGAAAGAAGGAAAGAAAAGGGTTAAGACATAATTATAACGTTAACGTAATTTTTCGCTCAAGGTATATATGCATGTGAACATATTTTAGTATTATACATGTACACACACACACAAAAAAAAAAATTATGCGATAAAGAAAAGATGGATGAGATGCTGAAAAAAAAAACTCGAGGAATTTCTTATCTAAAAGAGAGCATTATCGCAGTTGCTTGTATTTTTACATACTTTTTATTTTTCTCATAAATTTTTATTTTTCTGTTATTTCGTCGTATTGTTCAATCATTTCAAGATCTCTATCAGAAATTTCATATTCTTTCATCAACCTTTCTGTAATGATTCTTTTTCGTCTTTGTGATATGGTTTCATTAGGTGCCAATGTATAAACGGAATAAAGGAAAACAAAAATGATTAATGAATTAACAACAAAACTAGTAAAATCTTTCTTTATGCTTACAAATAATTTTCCTCTGTTATATCCAAAGACACTTAAGTTTCTCTTTGGTTGTGAATTAATTATTTTATATTTGGGGTTTGAATAAAAATTGGTATTATTCTCTTCGTTTCTTTTTCCAGAAGTTTTCTCTTTTAAAAAATAATTGATGTTTTCATTATTTTTTGTGGAGAAATTTAGTTTCTTGCAACCGTGTTCTTTTATATTATTCAAACTGTTCTTGTTACTTATTAAAATGTTACTAATTCGATAAATGAAAAGGCTTCTTTTTGAACTCGAGACGTAATTCATTTTCGTTTAACATTTGTACTTTCGTTCATCTGCATGTTACATCTGCACGTTACATCTGCACAAACACTCGTGTGCATATATATACAAATGCGCTATTTATATTTATATAATTATGACTGCTCTATATGCAACCTCTCTACATGTTTTCTTTTTACAAATTGCACATGTAATCAATTGGGGTATATTAAAAATTGATTATTCTTCGTATTTATTATTTTCAGTTGATATTATTTTCCATAAAACTATTTATTACGCAACATGTTAAGAGAAGTTAATGCAAAAAGAATATTAAAAGGAACAGAAAATTTACGTAATAAATTGGGTTGAGACAGAAAACAAGAATATGGAAAATTCTTTGAACACTTCAAAATGGTTACAAACAAAAGGTTCTTTCCTTTTTCTTCCCTTGTGACCAATAGCATAAGTAAGGATAATTCGAAATTTCTATTTATATATTATTCATGAGTTAAACGTATATAAACAGTCATAAAATATGCATCAATATCAGTGGAAACGTCGCCTTTTATAAGCAGTACGTTTGCGATCGGCATATATGCGATTCGAACGTTCGAGAAAGGTCCTTTTTAAAATGTTCACAAATGAATTTCCTAAAAATGACAGTATTTTAATTTAATATAAAAATGTTTGTACATGATGGAAAATTTTTTTTTTTTTGCCCTGTATGAGAATTTTATGGAACTGTATTTTAATCAGAAACTGAAAAGGAAACTTAAAAATAAGTTCAGACTTATGAAAACGCTCAGAATTAGGGAATTCTAACGACTATTAATTATCATCACAAAAATGCTATCATAAAAAAAAATTATTCCATCAGGGAAGAAAAAAACTGCATATATTTGTATATATACACGCATATATATTTATGAGAGCGTATTTAAGCGTATAAATTTAAATCAGCGTTTTTGCAACAATTGAGAAAAGGGATGCTGTATACATGATGTTCCGTTTCTTTAAACTCAAGGGGCGAGCTACCGCAGAATTAATTCGCTTGCAAAAAAAAAAAAAAAAAAAAAAAAAACCATCTTCATAATGCATTATGTATGCTATGTACGAACAAAATAATTTCGTATTAAATTTTTTTTTTTGCAGGGAGCATAGTCATTTAAAAATGTTAAAAAAGAAGACCCTAACAAAATTAAATGCTACAATTATGCATAGCCCTTTTTAATTATGAATATATAATGCGTAAAGTACATATATGTAACAAACACACGGTAACATGCATATCATTATATAAACACGTACAGTAAAAAAGCAATGCAAAATTTAAGAAATTAATGTATTTACTACTGAATTACGAAAAATAGGAAAAGAGTACACTGTTATTTCATTTACACACTTGCAAGTTAATTTTACAAAATAATAATACGATATCATCTCTTCGTTATGATAATCACACTTCATGTCACACTTGGTATAATATTTCGTATCACACTTTACATTCCTTATGAAATAGCAATATATGGAGAACAGTTTTTTCTCTTGCCTTCATCAAACTAGAAATTATTCTAGCGTATTAATCCAGAAAAATGTGTTTTTTCGTTTGTTTAGCGTCTCTTCCTTCTCATTTTCACATCCATAATATGATCATGCAGAATAAATCCCATAGTTGAAGCTATAATTAATAGAAGTGTACCAGAAACAATTATTGAATAGATTAAATTATACTTCCTATGCATCTTCTCAACTTGTGTACTTAATTCCAAGATTCTTGGATCGATAATATCCTTTTGTCTTGAGTTATTATCCGTGCAGTTACAAATGTTGAATAAGATTATCCATATATGGAAAATAAAAGGGTATAACATTTTTGAGAATTGCATCATCTTGTTATTTCTTGAAAAGAGTAGTTAAAGGGTTGTATATTAATTCGTAAATATGTATTAAACTGTTTCAAACTTTTTGAATCCCTTCATATAAATTTTTGTAAACTTTGCAATTTTTTTAACCTGTAATTTTCGTAATTTTCGTAATTTTTGTAAAGTTTGTAATTTTCGTAATTTTAGTAATTTTTGTAATTTTCGTAATTTTTGTAAAGTTTGTAAGTTTTTATATATCTTTACATATCTTTATATATTTTTATACAGTTTTATGCGATCTTATGCATTTTTACAAATTTTTATGTATTTTATTTTATAAGGTTAAAAATGCTACTTAAATATGAGTAATATATGCAGTGGAAAAAATACTCAGTTTTGCAACTATAATGGTATATATGATTGTTCTAAAGGATACATGTATATGTAGATGTACAACATATGCAAATATTACGCGTGGTAATTTTATTTTTTCCTTTTTGTTTGTGGTCTGCATGCAATAATTATTAATTCTTGTCTTCGTTAATATTTCAGTTTTACTTCACGGTGTTCGGTTCAATAATGTATTATATATTAAAAATCCACATTGCAAGGCATTTTTTCTTTCGAGATTTGTATAAAAAAGGCGTTGTAAAGGGCTATACACAGACGTAGGCACTAAAGCATCGATGTTTTATTTCTTTCAGACAATTATATATTCTTTTTTTTTTTAAATGTTTATATTCCTATTCATGAACAAACTTTTCTTTTTAAGAATGACAAAATGGGAAAAAATAAACTTAGTGAATTTATTAAATCACTAAATGTGCATGCACATTAAAAAATCAACCTCTTCATTTAAAACCACATAAATTTTCAAAAGAGGCCTCTTTTTAGTATTTCTGCATTTAATGAAAATGCTCGTTTTATACGTAAAAATTGGGAATTGTATCATTTTTTCAGAGAAAAAAAATAACACCTTTTAATAAATAACATGAGTTAATTTCAATATGAAAATTTTAAGAAAAAGTAGATTCTCCTTTTTTTTTTTTTTGAATTAAATATCCCTCACGAATTCAGAAATTATTTTATATCATGGATGTGAATAGTTTGAAAAACATTTTTTTAATAAAAAATAAAAAAGCAGGATTTACATAAAGCATAAATGACTTTTTCATTGTAAAAAGGGAATTTCAGAATGCCTAAGTTACATAATTTATTTTACTACCAGATGAAAAACGCTGAACAATTTTTTAATCGTTAATACGGTTTTTAGCTAATTTATTAAATAGAGATATGTATGCATGTATGGACATATGTACATATTTACGTAGATATGCACATACAGAGGATTTTTCAAGACCTTATGCGGAGAAGTTATCCCAATTAAAGTTCAAACGGTTAAATAATCCTATCATACCGATAAAAATGGATATGCAATAGAACACATTTTATAGAACGCGCCAAAATAACGGTGAAATATATATATATATATATATATATACATATATATTTAAGGTAAATACATATGCGGGGTGGAAGTATATTCGTTCATACAAGTTCTGAAAAAAAAAATAAAGGTTTAGTGAATACATCTAAAGGGGGTCCAAATTTTTTCCTCCAAAAAGCGCTATGTTGCGAATTACACTTTTTTTTCTCAAGTTATATTTGTTCATAGACAATTTCACGAATTCAAATGATGCACAAATAAACATGTATATAAGCAGTAAACAAATGAAACAGTCTTCTTTAAACACTGTATAAGTTGTAGTTTCGTGAAGAAACATTTATGGAAGGTACCATGTAACAGAATGTTCATCACTACCCTTTTTTATGAAAAATTTAACTTCAAATTAATGTGTTTAAAGGGATATTTTTAAAATATCATAAAAAAAAATTTTTTTTTTTTAATTTTATATATGCAGTGTTATATGACAGTAAATAAGTATTACTGAAAATTAGGCCATGTTAAAAAAAGAAAGAAGTAATAACTTAGCACTCCCAAATAACACACTATTGAAGTGGAATATTATATATACAGATAAGGGCACATTTTTTTGTTTCTCCTAGAATTTTAAAATATCCCGAATTGCGAACAGCTTCAGGGGTATTTTTCTCTTTACACACATTTACACATGCGAGTATATGTTTATATATGTAGCATGTGTACATTAAATATTCAGCTCAATTACTGATTTTGATGAATATAATAATCTGAAAGAATGTAAGAAATAAAGAGAAAAATAGGGTAACATAATATGTAAATAAATGAATATATATATATATATATCTACATGTGTTATATATAAGTACAATTTAAAAACAGCTAAAGTGTGATGGGAAAAGCAAAGATTAGTTACATCTGATTGCACTTCTCGCAACATAAATTTTTAATTACTATGAGTTTTCAAGAATTATATCTATTGAACTTTCAGTTGTTAGCAATGCAAGCATGCATTTACATTTAAATATTAATGAGCAGAAAAAATTAAAAAAATGAGAGAAAAAAAAAAAAAAAAAAAGTGTAAACATATTTGTAAAATATATTTAACTTATTTTATAATTGTTATAACAAAATTATTATGTACATATTTGGTACGTCAATTCCGCGTGATAATAAATTTAATGATTGTTTTACTTTGAATGGGGACGAGATAAAACATGTAAGAAAATGTGTAAACAGACAAAAACACACAAAAAAGGTTGAGAAAAATGTTTAAAAAAAAAAGAAAAACAAAATAGTGTAAAAAAAAAAAAGTATATATGTATAGATAGAACTAAAGTGCTAAGTACTTGGGATTCCTAGAATTTTCAAAATTTTATGCAGATGTATAATATTTTTGTCCGCAAGGTAATGTTACAATTAGAATTGTTCTCTCTAAATTTTAGGGTAATTTCCTAGGGTTGCAACTTGCTAAAAAACATCATTCATTTTTTGAAAGTCACTACTTTTCTCTTAATATTAATTAATTAAATTATTCACCATGGCTTTAAGAAAGGAAAAGTTTTCGTTAGGATTTTAGGCCAATAAAATCTTCATAAATACAACGAATCAAATTAGAAACAGGTGCATTCACAACCATCATTTATTTATCTATTATAAAATCAGTCAATAGTAAATTTATGTTTTTATTTCAAAACACTTCACTTTTTTTTTTTTTTTTACTTATTTACACTTTCTTGTTCCATAACGACGTTTATTAGGGAGCAATTTATGTAACACATGTTATAATGTAAAAAAATATAAAAATTCTACGAATAATATTTTAACTGCGTTTAAAATATATTTTTTATTTCACGTAATGTATGGCAAGTTCACGTTGTAAATACTCTTTTTTGATTTTCTTTATATTTTTAATTTACGCGTTTATTATTTGTTTTTTTTTTTTTTTTTTTTTTTAATTAATTAAAATATCAAGATTTTTCAGCACATTAATTCACGCATAGTAATTTTTTTCGTTCTTGCTGTTATTGATGTTGTCATTTCTTCCAAAGTTGTAATGCCATCTCAAGTGGTGAATAAGCAGAACGCCACTGGAAGGGTAACACATTTGGAACAACAATGCTATGAAAAAATATTGTACATATTTCCTTTTGGCATAACAATTGATACATTTTCTAGCTAAATTAGCGTTTATTCTTATATTGTTTTATTTTTTGAATTTTGTTCCAGTAGTGTGTAACACACTTCATGTTTTCTTATGTACGCGCTAATTTGATAAAGGCATAAAGAATTTGTACGCTTAAAAAATATATATAAATAAGGACAATGACATTATTTTGAAAATATAAAAGAATTTGCTCTTTTTAAAAGAATAATAATAAAAGTAATTAACACTAGTTATATGTGTAGGTTCTTAGATCTACTTAAAAATGAAACAATTCATTTTAGTCATCCTTTTTAACCTATTTATTTGTCTTGGTAACATAACACATATAGTGCAAACATGTATATATATACTTTTCAACATATTTACATTAATTTATTATGTAAACATTTTTGAACATTTTAAATACCCTTCATTCAGTTCTTTTTCTTTTTCCTATTTAAATTCAGGAACTAGTTTAGGTGCTAATATTTTGGAGGACATAGAAAAAAAAGATGCAAAAGTAAACTTTTTTACATTGGGTTATAATTTAAAGAGGAATAAAAAATTGAAGCATAATAGGGGAAAAAAGAAATATTTTAAAAGTCCTAATTTTTTAAGTGAAAAAGAATATATTAGTAAAAACAATAAGGTAAATGATGAAGGTGATACGACACCATTATCATCAAATGATATATCATTTGTTAGCATAAATAATTATAATAGTGGGGAAAGTTCTCCTTACAACGTTTATTTACATAGACGTAACCCACATATTTCAAAAATAGCTATGAATAATATTTCAAACTCTTTTTTGGAATATGAAGAAGAGGAATTGAAACATAAACTTGTTATTGATAATGTGACTGTCGAAGATAACGAGGCTAATTCACTTTTCTACATGGAAATTGATTATGTTAATCTGCAATACTTTAATATCATACTAGATTTAATTCCAAACGATAAACCATACCGTACACATTACTATAATCAACTTAAACAAGAAGTTGAAGCATATACAGAAAAACTAAAAAATAATATAAGCAAAAGTATAACTGCAAAAAATGAGTACATAAAACTACAACATGAAATGAAGTATGGTAAAAAAGGAACCGAAGAATTAAAAACAGAAGGAGAAATTTTACAAATGATTGAATCTAAAAGGGAAAAATATCAGATTTATATACACGAATATAATTTAAATCTTAAGCCTATAATAAATGTTATTAAAAACCAGGCACATCCTATTTTGAAAGAATCATTTTGTACAAGTAACTGTCATGATTCTATAGTAAAATATAATGATCTTCTTAAAAGCTTTACATTAAATGTTGATAAGTATACGGATGAAACGCACATTCACGTTACAAAGAGCATTAATGATTATGCAAGTTTGGACAAAATATTATCAAGCTCTAAAGCATTAAATATAGACATAGAAGAAACAATTAATTCCTTGAAACTACTAGGAGAAGAAATAAAAGACATTTCAAACATATACCTTATTAACACCACTTTAATTGACGATGCAGTTAAAATTTTATCAAGTATAAATGAGGAAAAAGAATCAGATTTTAATGCAGAAAATTTTGAGAATTCTTCTAAAAAATTAGCAAACAACTATTGTATTTTTCGCTATATGTCAGAGTTCAATACCCCAATTAAAAAAATGTATGAAGATAAAATAATAGATTCTAATAACAAATTTTCTAGCGTATTAGATATCCTCGAAAAGAAAAACAAAACGCTAATTGAAGAAATATTTAATGGTACAGAAAGTGAAAAATTACGCAAAGAATCTGAACAAATATCAACAAAAGTAGCAGAATTACAACAGGAAAATTATGCTATACTGGAAGGACTTCCAGATGATAATCCAGAAATAAGCGAATTGCTGAATGATATTTGGGATATTTACTATGAACAAGAAACCTGCAAAGAAGAAATTGAAAATAAACATGATTTCATATCTCGAAAACATAAAAATTCATATGAAACGATAAGAGAAAACATAGAAAGTGAATTATACCAAATAAAAGAGCAACAGAATGATACAGTAAAAGCAAATTTTCTTTTAGGGCACATTACTAAAATTATTAACGAAAAAAAAAATATAGAAGAAAATTCTGTAACAATAAGAAATTTTTATGATAAATTAAAAGAACTCGAAGAAAATATGAAAAAATTGTGTGTAGATTTTACAAGTAAGCACAATGAAATAAAGAGGTTAATGGATAAGAAGGAAACTGGTAGCAGCAATAAGGAAGAAATTAAAGAAAAATTAGAAGAAATGACTAAAAAATTACATTATTTAAAAGAAATTGTACGGCTAAAGAACAAGGGAAATGAACACATAATGGAGATGAATGAACTACTTGACAGGGGATCACACAACAATATGGATGATTATAAAAGCAAAAAAGATGCAGCAGATAGTGAAATTAATTCTCTATATGCATCTTTACATAATGATGATATAAATAACATTATTAAAAAAAACGAAGATTTTATAATCGAAAAAAAGAGCCTCGATTTAGAAGAACTTTCTGATGAAGTTATAGAACAAACTTTAAAAGAAGTAACAGAAAAGTATAACGATATGGTTTCCATCGATGATAATAAATTAACAGATGTACATAACGAAATGGGAGTGAAAGTAACTAATGCTGAAAAGTTAAAAAAAGAAATCGTGCAAAAGCAAATAGATAATATGTATACCAAACTATCCGAATTATTTAGTAAATATGAGAGTGGACTTGATATATTGAGGAGAAATATGGATGAATACGAAAAGGAAAAAAAATTGTTAGATGCACATAAAGAGAGTATACTGGCGAAAGAAGAAGAGTACTTCAAAAATGTTACTGTAGATAGGAATGAACATGAAAAAAGACAAAATCAAGAAGAGCTTGCTAAACTTCATGGCACTGTTTCTAAACGAAAAGGAGAAATATCTGGAGATATTAGAAATATGAAAGAATTTATAAGTAATATAGAAACCCATTTAAACTTTTATGATGTTATCAAGAAATATTTCAATATAAATGATGACAAGGAAAAAGTTAAAAATGCTGAAATGTTAAAAGAAAAAATCAATATTAATAATATGAATGCCGAAATAAATGAATATGAGGGAAACTTTACCAGTAAAACTGCTGTAATAGAAAATCTCATACAACGTGTTGAAAACTTAAACAAAACTATTAGTTTTCTTAGTACCCTAAATAATGGTATAAATGAATGTAGTTCTAACAACATTTCAATTGAACTTTTAAAGAGCAAGGCGAAAAGTTTAAGGGAGGAAGTGCAAAGAGAAATTAGCCTAATTGAGCAAGATAAAATAATAGGGGGACAGGTTACTGCGTTAATTTTAAAAAATTTAAGAGGGAAAGTGAGTAATATAGATGAGAAATTAAATAAAACTACAATCGACGATTTAGATACCAAATCTAAAGAATTATCAAACTTGTATTTAGAATCGAAAAATACAATTCATGTAAAAAGGGAAGAAGTTGCTTCAGGGGACACACTAATACAAATTAACGAATGGGAAGAAATTAAAAAAAAAATAAACGAATTAAATAGTAATTATGACATATTAACTAAGAATAAAGATATCTTATTTATAAGCAACGCTATTACCTACATAGAAGCAGTTGACAACCTTATAAAGGATTCAATAGAAAAAATAGGTTATGAAAAAAATGAAGTATTAAAAGGTGTTACCGAAATAGAGGAAAAAATAAAACTTATCGAAGCAAATGAAGAATACAAAAAGATAAAGAGTAGCGAAAATGATCAACAAATAGCAGCCGTAAAAGAATCAGTTAGAAAAATTAAAGAGTTAGTCGATAAACATTTACGCGAAATGACACAATTAGAAAGTGATGCAAATAATTTAAAAACCGGTGCTAAGGAAAAAGAGAAGGATATTGCTCATTTGGCTAAAACAAAGAGTGAAATGATAAAAATTTACGAAAAAATGAAAAATATTCCTGGTGAATTAAAAGCAAGTACGGAAATCGAATTAAAGGGTGTAAATGAAAGTGTGTACAACGTGGAATTAACATATGAAAAAAAATTAGTTCAAGATATTTTAGGAAAAATAGAAGGAGAAAGGAACAAAGCAGGGAAGAGTATGGAAGAAATCAACTCCCTTAAAAATAAAATCGAAGATGTAATAAAAAAAACGAGTGATAAAACAGAAGAACAATTATTAGAAGAAAAATGTAGGAAATCTGCTGAGAATGCTAAAAGTCATGAGAGTAATGTAAAACAAATTGAACAAGAATCTGTCCACTTAAATAGCGAAGCAGATAAAATGGAAAAGATTGAGGATGTTAAAAAGATTAAAGATCAAATTAAAGATAAAGTGCAAGCAGCGGTAAAAGGTAATGAAGACATAAATAAAGAGTTAACAGAGCTTAAGGATCTTCACGAATTGGTGCTCTCAACGAATTATAAATCAATTATAGAATTTATTAAGAAGAATGTTAGTGATGCTAAGAAATGTAACACTTCTGTAAATTTAGGACTAGTAAATTCATCAAACACAAATGAAAAAGTAAAAGTAAATTTTATCAGAGCAGGAGAATTCAAAGATAAAATAAATAAGCACCTAGAAGATAAAGATATGGATGATCTAATAAAAAATATTGTAGCAATAAAAGACGAATTTTTAATTGAAAAAAACAAAGCAATGACATATTTATCAGATGCTGAAAAAAACAAAGGAACATGCTCTTTAAATGTTGATAATGTGAAGAAAGGAAAAGAAAAAATTGTGTATTTGAAGGATAATGATAAAGGTAGAACTACCATAATATCAGATTTAGAAATGAGCTTGGTGGAAGAGAATATGAATCATGTAAATCAATATTGTAATGAAGTTGATCAAAATACAAAACAAATTAAAGATCTTTATGACTCAATTTTGCAGTACGAAGTCATGATGGATAATCTTTTAAAAGAATCTTATTTAAAAAGAGAAAAAGGAAAATGTGAAAGGAGAGAAAATAAATTACGCGATACAATGAAACAAATTAATCTTATAGATTCTAATATCAAAGAACAGTTAGAAAAATACGAAAAAAAAATAAACGAAATGAAGGAACAATCCAATATTGAAAAAAAAAGTGAAGTACTTAACGAATTGTGTACAAAATCATTTTTGGATATACAGAATTGCAGACAAGAATTAGATAACGTTCTAGGGATTATACAAACTGTAAAGAATAACGTAACGGAACATTTAAACAATGCCAATGCATCTATCAAATCAGTTTCATCCATATCGCAATTAAACAATTTAAATTCCTTGATAGAATTAGAAAAAGCCAAAGAAAACTATGAAAATAAGTTACAAACAGTTCTAAATGTACAAAAACGCATGAATGAGATAAAAGGTTCACTGCACGAAATAGATACCAAAATAACCAATGTAGATACAGATTTAGAGAAACATAAAAAGGGATATGAAGTAGGATTGATGCAAGATGTGAAGAAAAAGGCAGATAAGAGAATGGCTAACTTTGAATTAATAAAAAGTGAAATAAAATCATTGATAAACACTTCGACGTCCATTTTTGCCAAATGGAACTTAGAGAACTATGATGTAACAAAATATTTAAAAGATTATGGCACGAAACTTAGTAGTATAGAGGAAGAATTTATTAAGTCATATCAGTTAATACACAATCATGAATCAAAAATTGTAAACAGTTCCGTTAAATATAACGATGCAAAAATGTTAAGACGGGAATCAGAAACGGAAGAAGAGAAACTTGGACAAAAGGAACAGGAAGAAAAAGAACTGCTAGAGAACATTAAAAAAGTGGAGTCATTAAGGCTGTTAAACGAGATGAAAAAAATCCTGAAGAAGGAAGATCAAAAAATTATATCCGAAAATACCAAAATTAATGAGCACATTGGAAGAATTAGAAAAAATATTGATGATCTAAAAGAAACAGATGACGTAAATGCTGGCTCCAGTATTGTGTACATGGTAACAAATATTTCTAAGGAAATAAAAAGTACAGAGCACATCCCTTATAAAAATGAATCGGAAAAAATATTTGGAAATATGATTCTTGTGGCAAATCACTTTTTAAATGATTCAATTAAAATACGGTCAGAGGTGTACACCAATTTAGAAGTACCTACTTCTTTTAACTCAAACCTAGAATCCGATATCTTCAGTATAATGAAGGAGTCGCACGATATTTTGAAGAATGTAGAAAAAATGTCAAGCGAAATTGTGAAAAATAAAGCAGAATCTGAAAGATTGTTGACCGAAACGAATGATATTTTTACTGTAATAAAACTGAGAAGTGATTTTAATAAAAAAAGAATCGAAATGGATAATAAAGAAATCCGCGTCATAGAGAAAGTACAGGATGCACTGCATAAACTGAAAAAAATTGAAGATACAAGATGCGATTATAAACATTATGATAAGATGTTAGAAGAGAGAGAGGAATATCAAAAATTAAAAAGTATTACATCAATTTATCAGAATAATAAGAGCAAAATAACACAGGAACAGGTTTTACAAGAAATGCATAAAAATATGAATTCTCACAAAAATTCTATAAGCGATTTAGAACAAATAGTTGCATTTTCCAATGAATCTACATCTGATATTGTTAAGCTGAAAAAATGCAATGATGACATTGAAAATATTAGTAAAAATATAGACACGATAGATGACGACATTACAGAAATTTTGTCATATTTTGATGAGTTACTACATCTGGGAAAAAGTTGTCAAACACAATGGATTCATTTAACTAGTAGTATTGTGAATATTAAAAATTCTAAGTACGCAATAATGATTAAAAAACAAAAGGAAAATACTAAAAATACCTCGAATTATGTTGTAGAAAATGCTGCGTTAGTAAATAAGTACATCGATGAGCTAAATGAGTTCTATAATAATGACCTTACAATTAAGAACACATCTAATAATGTTAATCGTGTAAGTGAGTATTCTAAAAATTTTTATACACATGAAGAAGAAGCGATGAAATTTATTAAAGGAATAAAACAAGGATTATATTCATTAAACGAACATTCTGATATAAATGACGTGGAGAAAACGTTAGGGAAAATGGTAACCTCTTATAACTCATTGAAGAATGAAAAATTGGAAATGGATAAGATTTACTTAAACATGAATGAAACGAGGTTAAACGAAATTGAACATAGTTGTGTTGTTTTTAATCCTGTAATGGAATTACATAAAAATAAGGTAGAAACTAAAAAGAAGAATTTACTGGAAAAAGAAAAACAGCTTATAGCTATTTATGATAATATAAAAAGGCATGAAATTGAACTCGTAAAAATTAGCCTTAAATATACACCCGAATCTGTGAAAAATGTGAACGAAGTATACAGGAATATCGAATTGGAAATGAGAAAACTAGAAGGAATACAAGATAATAATAGTTACATTTATGAGGATGTGGAGATATACAAAGAGCACATTATGAGTCTAATTCGAAGAATAGACAACTTATTGGGTGATGTGGAAATATTTCGAAAAGAAAATAATTATAATTTGATGGAGATAGATGCAGAAATTATACTTAAGGTAAGTAGTTATATAGATAGAATTATAACCAAGTTAAATAATGCAAAGAGCGAGTATCAGAAGTTGCTAAATGATATTTTACAAAATGAGAATATATTATCTATAGTTGTTTATAAAAGGGATGATGTTTACAGAATTTATGAAGAGATGAAGAAAAAAAATGAACGTTTATTAAAAGATCTGAGTGAACAGGATAAACTACTTAAAATAAAAGAAAAATTAGACAACATTCATGTTAGGATAACAGAAAAGATAGTACATCCAAGAATAGAGGAAACTGTAGAAAACTTATCTAAAAAATTCGACTTGAGAATACGCAATCCTGAAGATTACACTTCTATTGATGATATAGATAAAGAATTAAGAGATATTAAAAGTGACACTAAACGGATAACAGATATTAAAATGATACTTTACACTGTATTGGCACACACACAAAGAGACAAAAATGACATGGATGCAATATTCAGACTGATGTCTAATAATAATAATTCCAGTGAATATGAATCTGCAGGAAAATATATTACTGAAGCAGCTAATACAATTTCTATGCTAAATGCTATAATTACTAAAGTGAATAATTTAATAAATGATAATGATGGATTAGCAAAAAAAATGAATGTGCAAAAGAATAATGTAGAACGAGATAATTCCGAAAAAGAATTAAAACATCGTGAGGATATTAGAAGGAAAGAAGAAGAAAGAGAGAATGAAGAACAAAGAAAACGCATAGAACATGCGGAAAATTCACAAATGAGAGACTTACGCTCTGATGAGGTGACAAATGAAGAAACAGGGGTTCGTGAAAACCTTGAAGAAAGAGAAATTTCAGATATTTCTGATTTGGAAGATCATGAAAAAGATGAAATAGATATTCTGCATACGTCAGATGAAGACCATGAAGATAGATTCCAAGGTGATAGTAGTACGGATGCATCAAATTCTGGTAGTGAAAAAAATCATTACTCAGGAATAGGCATATTCGACAGAATTAATTATGCAGGAGGAATGCTTATTGCCATGGGCTTCTTTTCAACTGTTGCCTATATTATCGTAGGTAAGAAAAAAAGAAATGAAGAAAATGGGGAAAATGCTGATTTGGAAAAAGAAGATAAAATTTTTGACGTTAAGAAGAGTATACAAAATCAGAATAAAGAGGAGATTATTGATGTGTCTTTTATCGAATCAGAATATTATTAGGTATAACGAAACATACTGATATTAACTCTATTTTCAGCATAAATTCTTTTCAGTGCATACGTTCATTTGCACGTATCATATTTGTTTATTTCTTTTCTTAATTTTAAAGGTTCACTAAAATTATCCTTTGCTTTTACTGAACGCACAATAAAAGAAGTGGCATTTTACAGAACGAGTTAGCTCCAAAGGGATAGAGGATGTATATTCTGATTCTGCTTATAAATAAAAATTTAACAGGAATAAGAAATATTTAAAAATGATAGAAAAATAAAAAGAATTATGCATAAACTTTTTATGTGACACATTTTAAATTAATTATAAGTTTGTGCACATGAGTACACACATGTGAATACGTGCATAAAAAATCATTTTTACGCTTTTTTCTTTTTTTCCTTTTTGTTATCTTTAATACTTGCTGGACGTTGAGAATTTACACATTTTTGATATTTAACGATGAGGGATTAACTCCTTGCAAAATTTGTTGTACATATGGAAATAACTATTGAATATTTCTTCCATAAGTTTTATATTTTCGGTTATTATAAACCCTTTTTGTTTTTCCACTTTGTGTTTTTTTTTATGAGTTCTTTCCGGGGTGTACGTGATGACATATGTTATATACTATCGTTTCAGCGAGGATATGCAGAAAAAATAGAATAAAGTAAAATAATGGTGGAGAAATAATATAAAATAATAAAAAGAAGTTATACACGTGGTAAAATTTTAAAGAATATGATATAAAGTGCGTTAAATGAATTTCCATTAAAATTTTGTTGGAGCAGGATTAGCAAGTTGTAGCATATTGTATGTCACAATATTAGCTAGTGTAATGTAATCGATTTATGTGCTGCACTTAATATTACATTTGTTCGTGATAAGTTAAAAGTGTAAAAAAGTTGAAATGAAAAAAAAAGTGAAAACATTAAAAAAAAATAAAAGAAAATACAAATTATTTTGAATATAGTAAATTTTAGAACAATATTGTTACACGCCCCGTAACCATAATTTTTTTATAATCCCATTTTGTCGTGGCATTAGAGAATCATTAATACTTGTTCACCTTGAAAATAATAATGTGAAATGGTTTATTTTTATGTAAATAATAAAGGGTAGTAAAAATTGTGAAAAATAATAGAAAAAAAAAAAAAAAAATAAAAGGAGTAAAACTATTTTTAAAGATTATGATGACATAATTTATTATTCAGTTATCACAATCTTCAATCCTATAAATAAGAAATGAAAGAAATTTCTATAACATCTAATTTTAAATTCTTTGAACTTTCATGAACGTGTTGTAAAAAAATTTACGTATTTGTAAAAAGCGTAAACATTTACAAAATTAGGCTGTATACATGTGTTTGCAAGGTAAAAATATAAGTACTGAAACTTGAAGTAAAGGAAAATATACATATATATACGAACGCGTTAATATATTTATAGAGTACATTACCAATGAACTTTATTTCACCTTTTTTCGATAAAATGTGTAAAGGAGTATAAATTTTGTAAATTCCCATGATATTAATACCTTATCAGGAAAAGAAAAATTACAACTACTTGACCGTTAAAAGAATTCCACTTCACGTTAAAGGATTTAAGTTTTTTAAATGAATCTTTTTTTTCCTTTTTTTTTTTTTTTTTTTTTTGTGTAATTTTCCTGTAAGTTCCGATGTGCAAAACGCTTATTCAACAAAATTGACGCATGCATTTTGCCTTGCAAAAGTTCGTTCTTATAGAATTTTCACAAGAAAATTTTGTAAATTTCGAAAAAGCTAATACTCATAGCGGATGCGTTCCTTTAATTCGTCATTAAAACTGTAATTATTTTACTTAATCTGAATTTTTTTTTTTTTTTTTCCCATATTTTCTTGTGCTTTGTACACATTTATGCATAAGCATAGCATAACCCACATCTTTAATTTCCAATAGGGTGAAAATAGAAAATTCACATTTTTTAGGATTCACACTATATTAAATGAATAGAAAATACTATTCTCTCTCTATTTATCTCTCTCGTTTTTCCGTGCTTTTTTTTTGGTATACAAACAGTGTAAATTGACTAATGCCGATATAGTCGAGTTTGTTCTATTTTGCATAAAAAATGTACAGTTATTCATGTGTTAACCCTAAAACTTATATTTGTTTTACACCATAAAAATTGTGAGTTATTTTGTTTAATTTTTAAGCTTATGTTTTATGAATATTTTTATTACTCAACTTTGAATTTCATTTATGTAATATTATGCGTTTTTGTTTTTGTTTTTGTTTTCGATTTTTTTTTTTTTTTTTTTTTTTTATTCACACTTTTGAATACATATGCATATGTGTTCTTTCCATTAAAAACGTCAAACTAAAGGACACATTTTAACACATATATATTAAGAGAAAAATGCAGAAAAAAAATAAAAAAGAGAGAGAGGATGTATTATTTTGAACCAGAGCAAAGGCTAAAAAATAGGATTCATTTGCTCCATTTAAAATATGAGAAAAAGCATTAATTGGATATCCATTGTTCATCTTCTATTTATAGTTTTTGGTAGGAAAATATAGAGATGTTAAATGTGTGTACATTCGTTTATAGTTACCTCTTTTATATTTATACTAAAAAATAAATACACATTTTTGTAGAATATAAATATTTGTACCATTTTTGTGTTATATATAGACATATATGAGGGCATAAATGTTTCGGAAAAAATAAAGAAGAATTATACAAACTTGAACTTTTTATCATTTGATCCTAGTTTAAAGAAAAACAAAAAGTTAGATCATAACACGGGGGAGAAGGAAGATTTAAGAAGTCTCGACTCGTTGAGTCAAAATGTGTATAATAAAAAAATCAATAAGGAAAATAATGAAGATAAATATAAAGATGAACAAGCAAGTAATTCGCACAAAAGTGCTTCATTTTTAAGCCTAAATAATGATAAACTTAGTGGTGCTGCTGAGGACCCTTCTTCAGAAGAGGGGAAACAAGAACACTCTGAAAAAGCTCTCGGGGAATTGGATAGTTCTAAAGATAGCTCCATAAACAGTAGCGATAAGAAATCTAAATTTAAGATCGCTTTTGAAGATTATATTAAAAAAGTTAATGAATCTAATCCCGTATTTTTGATGGAACTGGATTACGTTGATTTACATGCATTAAAAGAAATAACCTATCTGGTTCCATCTGATAAACCATACAACAAATTCTACACGGTTGATGTGGAAAAAAAAATTTTAGAATATACGAATAAACTAAAAACAATGATAATAAATTCTATGCGTGCAAAAAACGAAATGATAAAAATAGAAGCCAAAGTTAAATTAGATAAAAATGAAGTTAAGGAAGAAATTTTACAGGGTGAAGTATTAAAAGAATTTTAATCAAAAAAGAAGGAATATGAAAAATATATAGATGAATATAAAAATGTAATAAAGCATGAGGTAAATAAAATTAAAAGTGAAGCATATGAAAAATTGAAAAGTTCCCATTGTAAACGTCATTGTAGGGAATATGTATTGAACTATGCGCGTCTTCTCAATAAATACGTACGAAATATTAGTAATGTAAAAAACGAGCCCTATATTACTATTCCTAAAAGTGTTAATGATTACTCATCGTTAGATAAGATATTAAAACTTTCGAAGCAAGAAAATATTGATATAGACGAAGCTATGCTTTCTTTGAAGCTATTGGGAGAAGAAGTAAAAGATGTTAAATATGTTTATGTTATTAACAGATCGTTAATTGATGATGCGTCAAAAATTTTACTTGATATGCATAGAAGAAATGAAGTCTTTAATACGAAGGAAGAAAAAATTGTAAATAATGCGAAACAAATAGCGAATAATTACTGCGCTTTTCATCATTTAATTATCTTGAACGCTCCAATTAAAGAAATGTATGAAGAAAAAATAAAAAAGTCTAATGAACTAATTTCTACTATTATCGACAAATTCAAGGAAAACGCGTATTCGACACATCGATCTGTATTTGTAGAGGCAGGAAGTGATAAGATTCGTAAGGATTCAGAGCAAATAGTAGAAGCTGCAAAGAAGATACACGAAGGAAATAGAAGAAAAATAGATTTTTTTTCACGATATCCAAGTATAAAAATACAACCTGATATGGAAACACTTGAGGCATATTATTCTGCAGATGACAATAATTATCAAGAAATATTGTATTACTATGGATTCATTTGCCAGAAACACATAAAAATATATAGTGAAACAAAAATGGAATATTTAAATGAACTGGATACAATAGTGAATTACAAAAATGATACTACAAAAGCAGAATTACTCTTAGAAGAAATAGCTAAAATTAATAGTGAAAAAGAAAATGTAGAAGAGAATCTTGAAAAATTAAAAACATTTTATGATCATATAGTGCATTTAAAAAATAACTTGTCTGAAATAAATGTAGAAATTACAAGTGATAAACAAGAAGCGGACAGACTAAGAGAAATGGATGATAAAATTGCTAAATACACAGAAGAAATTAAGGAAACGTTAAGAGATATGATAAAAAAACTGCTTAAATTGAAGGAAGTTGTCATTTTAAGGGATAAAGGAAGAGAAGACATTGCAAAAATTAATGAGTTAATAAATGCAGGGTCGTATAGCGATATTGATAAATTTAAAAATGCGCGAGATAAATCGAATAATGATATTAGTTCCTTGCTTAAATTTTTGTATGAGGGGGATATAGACAATCTTATTGAAATAATAGGAGATTTTATAAGTAAAAAAAAAAAGAACATGAGTGAGAAGGACTCTCTTGAAAAAATTGAACAAAATAGAGGTGAAATAAAAAGCATGCATGAAAAATTGGCCACTATCACTTATGAGAAATTGAATTCTGTTTATGATAAAATTAGTGAAGAAATAAGAATTACGGAAAATTTAAAAAATGATGTTGTAAGACAGCAGAGTGCTGATCTGTACAAAGAAATGGAAGAATCTTCAAAGAAACTGAAAGTTGAATACGATGCTTTGCTTAAAAGCATGGGTGAGTACGAAAATCAAGAAAAAGTAATAAGCGCATACAAAGGAAGCACTCTGGAAAAGGAAAATCAATACTTTAGTACGCTATATGTAGATGATGATCCTTCAGAAAAGGAAAACACCTCTAAATACTTCTCAAATCTGAAGGAGTATTTTCTCAGAATAAAAACAGAAATATCCACACAATTGGGGAATACTAAGAACGTTATGAGTAGTATCAGTAGACATTTTAAATTTTACAACAACTTAGAAAAATATTTTTACTTACTTAGTGATATAAATTTCATTGAAAATATTAAGTTACTAAAGCAAAACATTCGCAATGAAATAACACGTGAAAATATTAGGGAGTACGAAAAGTTGTATGCGTATAAGACTGACGCGATAAATGAGACCATAAAAAGCATTGAAAGTTTAAACAAGACGATATCCTCTCTTAACTCTTTGAATAATGGTATAAACAAATGCAAATATTTGGAGACATCGATCAGTAACTTAGGGAGGAAAATAAGCAATTTGAAGCAAACGTTACAAAGTGAAATTGAAGGAATTAAAAAAGACAGTTTCATAAGGGCTGATGTTAAAAACGAATTTTTAAGTAAATTAAACGGAAATATAGGACATATAGATAAAAGATTAAAAGAAATTAACATAGATAATACGCTGAAAAATTCTGAAGAATTAAAATTTTTTTATTTCGATTTAAAAAACGTTATTCATGAAAAGAAGCAGGAACATCATCTGCAACCAGCATTAAGTAAAATAAATGATTGGGAACTAATAAGAATAAAATTTGATGAATTGAATGCCAGTTATAACATATTTAGTGAAAATAAGGATAAGCTTTTTTTGGGTAATTCCAGTAAATACTTAGAATTCCTGCACAATCTTATAAAAGAGACAATTAAAAATACGCAAGAAAAAAAATACATCATTTTGAAATCGGTCCAGAAAATGAAGGAAAAATTAGATAATCTACAAATGAACCGAAATTACAAAAGGGTTAGAACTGCGGAAAACGAAGGTACAATAAACAGTATAAAAGAAGTTATCATTGCGAAAATGAAGGAAAATATTGATGGTTTTACAAAAAAACTGACCCAACATGAGGTTGATACTGCAAATTTAATCAATAATCATAAAAATAAAGAAAATGATATTAACCATTTACGTGAAATAATTGAAAAAATGAAAAATGTTTATTACGAATTAGAAAAAATCCCCGTCGAATTAATCAAAGTGGAAAATGAGTTAGAACGCACACAGGGAAGTGTGAACGAGGTAGAATTACAGTATGAAAAAAAATTAATTGACGAGATTTTGAAAATAATTAGGGAAAAAAAGATTGAAGCAGAAGAAAGTATACAAAAAATGATTTCACTTAAGAGCAAAATTGAAGAGACTATAAAAGAAACTGCAGATCCGTATGATAGCGAACTAACTGCAGAAAACTGTGAAAATTACCTTCAGAGGGCTAAAAAATATGAGGAGGAAATAAATGAAGTTGAAAAGATATCAATCCAATGGAAGGAAGATTCCTACGGTATAGAAATTTTAAATGATGTTGTGCGAATTAAGGAAAAACTTTATGAAAATATGAAAAAAGCCATGAGTAATTATGATCATATAAATGAATCATTCAACGGAATCAAGGAGGTTAATGAACTGATACTATCAACGAATTATAATACTATTATTAACTTTATTAAAAGGAATTCTAACGAAGCTAATAAACAAAGAGAACTTGTAAAAATGGAATTAACAAAATCGGAAGATGCAGTTGAGCAAGTAAAAATAAATTTTCAGAAGGCAACGAATTTAAAGGAGCAAATTAATAAAGATCTAGGTGATCAAGACATTGATGGTAAGGTAAAAGAAATTGAGGCAATAAAAGAGGAAGTTCTAGAAGAAATAAAAAACGTACAGACATATTTATCAGATGCTGAAAAATATAAGACCATTTGCTTATCACATTTGGAAAATGCGAATAAGGGAAAAGAAAAAATTGTGCACTTGAGAGATCACACTAATCGTGGGGATGCAAAAATAACATATCATGAAATTGAAATAGTAGAGAATAACATAAAAGTATTGAATCAACACTTTAGTGAAGCAAGCAAAAATGCGGAAGAAACTAAGCAACTTTATGAATCCATTTTAGAATATGAAAGAAGGATGAATAATCTTTTAAATGAATCCTTAACTAAAAGGGCCAGAAGGAAATGCGAAAAAAGAGAAAAAGAGGTAGGAGAAATAATGAACGAAATTAATGTTATAGATGCTAGAATTAAAGAAGAATTGAATAAATTCGAACATAAAATTAATGAAATGAAGAAACAATCAAACGTTGAAAAAAATGGGGAACAGTACGCCAATAAGAAATCAATGCAATCATTATTACAAATAGAAAATTGCAGACAAGAGTTAGAAAACGTTATGATAAATATAAAAAATGTAAAGCACGAAACGCAGCAATTTTTACAGAAGGCGGATGATTTGGTGAAATCAACTTTAAGCACATCTGCATTAAGCAATGATAATTCCTTAGACACCTTAAAAGTGTTAGAAGATAATTTTAAAACAAAATTGACTAGTATGCAAAACGAAAAGCAACACATGTTCGATGAGGAAAAGAAACTAAATATGATTAATCGTGATATGGTGAATATAGAAAATGATTTGGAAAAATATAAAAAGGAGTATGAAGTAGGATTGCTAAGAAATATCAAGGAGAAAGCAGATCAGGGAATGAAGAACTTTGAATTAACTAAAAAAGAAGTAAATTCTTTGATAGATCCGTCTTCGTCCATTTTTGTTCAGTTCAAACTGGGGGAATACAATATAATGAATCATTTAAATAATTACCAAACTGAAATGAAAAAATTTCAAGAAGAAATTAATGAATTGTATAAATTAATAGAAAACCGCCTATCTGAAAAAGTAATTTCTTCTGCCACGTATAGTGACGTAAAACATATAAGGGAGGTAACACAAAGGGAAGAAGAGGGTATCAGAGAAAAGGACAAGGAAGCAAAAGAACTATTGGAAAGTATTAAAAAGGAGGAATTAGAAAGGTTAATAAACGATATGAAAGAAAGGATGCAAAGCGAAAGTGAACAAATTACAACAGATTACACGGAAATTAGTGAACATATGGAAAAAATGAAGGCAAATATTGATCATCTAAAAGAGTTGACTGATATAAATAATGGCCTGAAAATTTTAAACGATTCAGTAAGTAATCTTCATGAAATAAAAAAAAAGGAACCAATTCACCATAAAAAAGAAGCGGAAAGTATATTTGAAAGTATGGTTAGGGTAGCAAGCCATTTTTTAAATGATGAAATTGAAATAGGACAACTGTTACAATTAAATTTATCGTTATTTCCTCTGCTAAAATCAGATATTGAAAAATACCTCTTTACTAAAATAAAGGAATCATATGGTATTTTAAGCAAAATAGAAGAATATTCAAGTAACATTGTGCAAAATCAAAGAAAAGGAGAAAGACTGGTCACTCAAGCCAATACTATTTATAGCATGAAATTATTAAGAAACGAATTTACTAACAGAAAGGATGAAATAAACAGAAAACAACATAATGTTCTAAACAAAATAGATGATGCATTAAATAAATTAAAAAAAATTAACTCAATACAATTTCGTTATGAACATTACGCTAATATATTGCAAAATAGTGAAGAATATGACAAATTTAGGGAGATCCAGTCTTTATTTGAATCCAATAAGAACGGATTGGTAGAAGAGCGTGAAATACATAAAATGAAAGACGATTTGGACAGTTACAAACATGCATTAATTGACTTAGATAAAATAGTTGAATCTTCCAATGAAAGCAACTTTGAAATTGGGAAATTACAAAGTTGCAAAGCTAATAGTGAAGAAATTATGAAAAGAATAAATGCCACAGATAATAATATTATGAAAATTATTTTTACTTTTGATGAATTATTAGAGTTAGGGAAGTTGTGTCAAATGCGTTGGATTTCTTTAATTAGTAAAACTGTGAATACTAAAGCTTCAGGATATTTAATAAAAATAAGAAAACAAAAAGAAAGTACAGAAAAGTGTTTGGATTACATTAAAAATAATCATGCGAGTGTCACTAAATATGCTTCTGAATTGAACCAATTGCACGGAGAAATAATTGAAAATGGTAGTGTACCAGACAACACATCTAATGCAGATAAATATTCTAAAGAATTTAGGGAAAAAGAACAAAATGCTATAGAAATAGTAAAACATATAAAAAAGGAATTGTATTCATTTGACAAAACTACAGATATGGAAACTGCGAAGGTGAATATAAATAATATCAAAGAGTTTTATGATAAATTGGTTACAAAAAAACTAGAAATAGATGATATATACAACAATATGAATGCCACCAAATTAAAAGAAATAGAAGGAACATGTGATGTTTTTAACCCTGTAGCAGAAATGTTTAGCAGTATAGAGGAAAATAAGAGAAAAGAACTATTAGAAAGGGAGAGTCAATTGGAAAATATTCACAATTTTGTAAAAGGAAAAGAAAACGATTTGGTCCATGCTTGTAATACATATACACCAGAATCCATAGGAAATATTGATGAAATATATAAAAGTATTGAACATGAAATTAAGAAGTTAGACAATTTTAAAATGAACAGTCAAGAGGAAGATGACAATATACAAAAACAGGAAGATCAAGTTTTGCATTTATTAGATATAACAGATAAATTGTTGAAGGAGCTGGAAATGTTACAAAATGAAAATAAAAACAATTTAGTGGAGGATGAAACGGAAACAATAGACGAAATAAATGAAAATGTCAACACAATTACACACCAGTTAAATGATTTAAAAAAATTGTATCAAAAAATTTTGGACTACATTAAACAAAATGTGCATTTATCTTCAAACATTGCTCTTAAGAAGGGGAACATTAGTAGAACTTTGGAAAATCTAATTAACCTAAAAGTTACCTTGTTAAAAAAATTAGCCGAAGAGGAAAAATTACATAAAATACGAGACAAATTAGAAGAAATTAATGCCATTATAGAAAAAAATGTAGAAGAACACAGAATAGACGAAAAAATGGAAAAAATGTCTAAAAATGTTGATGCAAGAAAAGATGAAGCACAAACTTACAAAACCGTGGATGAAATAGAAAAAGAAATTAGTTCAATCAAAAACGATAATAACCAATTAAAAGACGATAAACTAATAATAGAGAAAGTTTTGGAAGATGCAAAAAAGAAAGAAGATGAAATGAATAAAATCTTCAATTTATCTTCTAAAGATGGTGGTCTAGGTACACATAAACATGTAGAATTAATTATTGATAATGCAATTAATTTAATTGATGGATTAAGTAGTTTACTTAGGAAAATCGAACGTATAATAAATGATAATGAGTTGTTAATGCAAAAATTGTATACACAAAAAGGGGAAATGGAAGAAGAAAATATCACCAAGGAATTAGCAGATAATACGAATATTAAAGGAGGGGATAAAAACGAACAAATTAAGTACTTAGGGGGAGCAACAAGCAACATAAGTGATACCCTTCATAAGGCCCCCGAAACTGCAGAAGCAATAAAGACAAGTATAGATAAGAAAGAAGATCCTGTCACTCGTGATTTGACGAATGATGATATTATCAAGGAAATGCGAGAAAATGGAAAAGGAATAATTGAGGGAAAAAGATCAATAGAACTGACAAGCAGGATTCCAGATACAGGGGCCACCATCGATGAAGTACATTATAGGGAGAATAAAAAATCTGATAAAGAAAATGGAAAACAAGTAAAAAAAGAAAAAGAAAAATGCACAAAACAAAATGTTTGTATAACTGACGTTTTAGGAAACAGCAAAAATTTAGAAGAAAAAAAGTACACGAAAGAAGGAAATATTGAAAACAAGGTTAGTGATTCCCGGCATGTACCTAATTATAATAATAGTACAATGCATGCACTGAATGTATCGGAGGAAGGAAAAACAAATGAAATTTCAAATGATTACCATAACCGTAATTCCATTGGAGAGTATGGAATTAAGCAATTTACGGAAAATCTCGTTTTGCTTATAATCAATTATAAAAGAACAGTACTCATTATGTTGATCGTTTGTGCTTTTATTTCGTGTATTTTCATTTATAAAAAAATATGTGAAAAGGAAGAAGAAGACACCTCTATGGAGGAGAATGAAAGTGATTTTGCGGCTAAAATTAAATTAAAGCATCGAAAAAAAGAAGAGTTTGCTGAGGTATCCTTTGTTGATCTTGAAGATAATTTGAAATAAGAAAATAAAGTAATATTCTCAAATTTCCCTTTTAACCTAAAAGCTGTTTAAATGTGTAGATAGGATATGAATATATATATATGTGTATACATACGTGTTGATCGTATGATGGGCACGCGAATAGGCACATTACAGCAGTTTTCAAATTTTCCTTAAAAATTGGTTTACACGCTATGGGGAGTAACTAAAAAGATACTTTGCGGAACAGTTATCTCGTTGCAAAAGGCGCGAAATATGTCTATTTTTACACCCTACGTGTAAATAGGAATTTTGTGGGAAAAAATTAAAATAACTAAACATAAAAATTAACTGTTTTATGCATAAAGTGGCGACATGAAAAATGAAATTTATTGTAAGTTTATTAGATATATAATTCGTAGACCTTGCGGAATATAACTACTGTTTTAGGTTTGTCTTATTTTTTTAGCCTTTATTTGAGTTTGAAATTTACTACATTTTTTTGGTAAATAGCGTGAGCATGATTATTTATAAAAAAGGTTATTGTGAAATGTGTAGACATTATTAAAGATTATCCTAGTTTCGTATTTACCTCAGTATGCCCTTTTTTTATCCTTTAAAGATCCTCAAGTTTGTTCCTTGTAAATGTATATATAGCGTTATTTCAGGTGGCACTGGGATAACATGTCTGGAAACACATAATTAAAAATTAAGGGGATACGTTGCATCTGTATACTCATCATGAAGATGAAGATATAGAATATTGTGTAGTAAAATACACTTTCCCTTATCATAATTTAATCTGTTTCATTTTTTGTTTTTATGTGTTTATTTTATTATATTTGATCTTTTGTTTTCATTCATTTTAACATTATAAATATAAAGATTTACATCACTCTAATTAACATTTATTTTGATTTAAATTAACTTATTTTAATTAAATTGCTTGTTTTCACAACAAGGTTAACCATTATTGCAGTTTATGTAATTTCAGCTCTTTTATGCACCTTGCAAAAAAACATAAGTAATGAATGTTACAGTAAATTAATAGTAGGAAACACACTTAAAATGTTTAGGTACCCTTTTTTTTTTTTCGTGTCCATAGGACAAAAAAAAAAAAAAAAAAAAAATAGAAATAAAATATAAAAAATTACGTCCTTAAAATTGTGTACTCATAAATGAACTTAAATGAAGAAATAAAGGAAGACGTTACAACTGTAAGGTAATATTAGACACAAACTGATTGTGTTAAGCATGAAAAATACAAATATAAGATTCAATTACTCTTTTTATTTGTTGTTTTATAATATAAAAAATTTACTGCTTTAAAAATGGATGAATGAGCAAATTACGCAAGAGCAATTACCTGCACGCATGTATACCGAATTCTCCATTTTGTAAATACAAAAGTCTTTTTGCTTTCCTTTTATATTAATTAAAGATAATAATTTTCTTTTGAACTCAATAAATTCATCCTTTTATCGAAAATGTGTACGATAAAAATATTGAAAAGAACTTTGTTGTTTATCAGAATTAGTTTCATTATCATCTTTTAAGATGATCAAACCATTTTCACAATAGGACAGCAGCCTTTCTACGGTCTCCTTTGCATGTAAAACTTTCTTTCTTGTGTGTTTTCATTTTGTATAATTCCAGTCCATGTACTTTTCATTTTGTTCACTACCATAACGCTTCGCATTACTATCATCACGGCGTGTATTCTTTATGTTGTCCTCTACTCATTCTCCAGGCGCGTTTCATGTTTTATATTGTAATAGGTGAATCATATATAATAGGATCACCTGCATTTTCTCATTATATATTTCCCAATTTTTTTATTAATTAATCCATATTTGTATCACCTCCTTTTTTAATCTCCCTTATACTGTATATGCTTAATCCTTTAAGGGCTTGTTCCTTCACTGAATGATACTTTCCTTGATTTTTTTTTTAATATTATTCTGATTTTTTTGACATTTCTCTTAATATTATTTATATTAAAAGGATTTTAAGGGCTCATTTTCGTGCGAAGAGTTCATAAGCCTATATGCATTATTATTTAGCAGTTTCTGTGTCTTTTGTAGTGAGTTCTTCATTCCTCTCTACTATACCACACATATCGTTGATGAATGTAGCGATGTAGCTACTTAATGTGTGACACTTCACATTTAAATGATCTATATTACTTTTAATAACACAGCGTTTGTTTTTTTCTTATTTTAATTTTTCCAGTTCTGCTTCATTAAGTCTCTTAATTTTTTCTTTTGAAAAAATATACTGACTCAATATATTTGCCATCCCTCTATTTAAGTTGTTTACGTGGACATTGTTAATGTGTTCGTCACTGTTATTACTACATGTTTTTAGTATTTTCCAGTTACACCATTCATCATCTTGTTAGAATCGACTATGTCTTGTGTTTCACTAGTGATATTTTAACTAAAAATGTTGACGTGTAAGAAGTTCGTTTATTGTTATCGTTAAAAAATTGTTAAATTCTAAATACACATTGCTCTCTGTTGTGTCTTTTAGGTGAATAAATGGACACATAGCATTAGTTATTCTGTTCACTGGCCAATTTGTGGAACAGTTTAATTGAATTCAAATTAGTAATTTTTTTTTTTCTGATTTAAATTTATAGATGTTTTTTTTTTTTTTTTTTCCATGCTATTTCTTGTTGATTTTAACGCACTTAAAATTTCAGTTACTTTTTCTTAAGGATTTGTATTATCTTATTTTTCCTTTTTTGATCTATCGACAATTTTTCGGGGATTTAATTGAATTTCGTATCTTATTCATAGAAGTAACATCTTTGCTTGATGGATTCTACAAATCTGGAGAATATGTCACTATTTTTTTTTTCTTATAAAATATAGAATGTAGAATTTTACTATAAAAATTGCCATAATTGAACACACTTGGCAATTTTTTATATTTATTTAAGGAGTAAAAGTAATAAATTATTAAAAGATTGTATATTGAATGATCATTTTTTTTTTTGCTTCATTTGCAAATGAACATTTCTTCAGGATAAAGTAAGATACAATTTGGACGGCCATTTGTAAGAAATAACTAATTTAAGTGGCTCATCTTTTGGTTATAAAAATTAGGATAGAATAGTTTAGTAAAACAGGATGAATAATAAAATGAAAAGGCAGAAATAACTTTAATTCTTGTTTAAACTTATAATATTGAGAATTCGGTAAATAAAATAGGTACGAGGTATGTATTATTCTAAAATGTTGATGGTGCAGCCATCCAGCATACTCTATAGAGAACACACTGATAAATAGCTTCTTAAATATGACATTTTTAATACGTCAAATATGGCATTATCTATTTTTACAGAATCATCTAAGATGTATTCCTTATATTTAATTAAAAATAAACAACAAATTTTTATGGTTAAATGTCTAATTATATTATTAATGGAGAAAAACAAAAATAAAAAGATTATTTAAGTTTTTAAAGATTAAAAAAAATAAAAAGGATCGATACGATATAAGAGTATCAATCGCCTCTTTATGGATTTATTAATATGTATATATACATACACATCTATATATATACAAATATGTGTGTCTACGTATACATATACATGTATATATATATATATATATATATATATATATATAGCACACGCAATTATTCTTGAAAACAATGTTAGCAATAAGGGGTTGTTTATTAAGAGAAGGTATCTTTCTGTGTAAAAACAGAATATGCATTTTCCTGCTTAAGGAGATTATTAAATGTATATAGGTATATATGGTAGGAAAACACGTTACCACAAATTGACATTATATACTTATTATTATTAAATGAAAAAGTACGCAAAAAAAGAAAAAAAAAAAAAAATCGTAAGGTTTATGCACCTGTTCCTCTTCATTATTTGAATATATAAGTATATATTATAGCTAAATATTTAAGCTTAAACATTTATATAAATTAGGTTTTATATTTTAATGGTACACCGTTTGACATTATTAATTAATGGAATTTGCTTTATGAAACACTTGGTGAGGCCATATTTGTATGGATATGGATTAAAATGTTTTTACATTTATTTAAAATGTTTTTTATACGAGATTTATAATCGCGTGATTTTGAATCTTTTTTAAAGTGTTGAACTAACATACAGAAGAAACCCTTTGTCGCAAGTGTTTTAATAACTTGACTTCTGCACTTAAGCATCAAATATAGTTTTATTTTATTCAGACATTTTCTAATATATCTGAAAATTTTATATTTAAATCGTAAATATCCGCTCCTATATAACCTTGATTTTTCTGATAAATCAATAATCCTTTTTACACAACTCACATCGTCCATATATGCATTAAAATTTTCTCCACGCTGTGAATGTTTTGTATTATGAAAATGGTAATTCAGTATTTTTTCTCTCAAAATAATTTGATTCATTACGTCTAACAAAACCTCTTTATTTGACAGATCAACACTTTCGTTATCATCATTTAAATTTTTGTAATTATTTAAAAATGATAAATTTTGATCTTTGCTTAGTATCTTATTATATTTTACAGAGTAACCATCTTTATCATCTGGTAATTTTGCTTTATATTCCCTTTTTTCTAAAGTGCGCTTAGTTTTCTCACTTAGTAGCCTTAACGTTTTAAAACACACTTTGCTTCTTGCATCTTTTTCACTATAGTATGGTTTGTGAAAAGTACACTAAAAATTATTATAATCATAAAAAATGTAAAAAAAAAAAAAAAAAAAAAATGAATTTATACTTTCAGTGTTATGTAATAACTGTATATATATGTAGCAAAATACAACGATAGAAACAGAATAGAATATATAAATGTGTATATACTGGTAAATAACTTACACTGTGAAGGTGTTCCAATGAATAAATAGAAGCTACTAATGCAAAAACTTTCACAAAAAAGAGGAATATACTTATTTTTTTTTCCTTGTTCATTTTATTAAAGGTACTATCTCTTCAGTGATACAAATTTTATTTGATTTATCACATATTACATTGTCTGTCCTGATATATATATTTTTTAATTTTCATTCTTCATTATTCATTTTGTTAAACGAAAACATATTAATTCATATAATGAACTATAGGTGAAGGGTAAGAATTTAGGAAACATTTATGTACGATTATTTTATCATTGAAATAATATCGAATTGTATTTAAAAAAAAAGGAATACACAATTATTGTTCTCAAATTTAAAACGGCATAAATCAATAAATCTTAAACATATAAATGTAAAATAAATATAACGTATTATAAGATATGATGATGGTTCATGTATTATTCTTGATTTTTATGATGATCAAAATGTATTATATCACTAAATGTTAAAAAATTAAAAAAAATTAAAAATAAAATAAAATAATAAAATAATATAAAACATAATAAAACAGGATTAGCTAATAAATTTATTAAATTATAAAAAAAATTATTTGCCAGTTAAATAGTCAAAAAAACCTTTTTATCGTTCAGCCTTTTTTTTTTCATTGTATGTAGTGAACATAAAAATAACATAATATGTATACGTCTATCCTGTAAATATATATATATATATATGAATATAGCTATGTATTGTATGTATATGTATTATATATATTTGCGATATGCTTCTTTTAGTTTATAATAACGGGGAATCGAGGTGATTTATATTAAACTTGCGATAAAAAGCAGGATGCAAAGCACAATATAAAAAAAAGAAATTTGGCAATAAATATATTTTATATTTATTGCAATATGTTATGCTTTATACGATTAAAAAAAAGCCATTTCTCTAACTTCATTATACTTTCATGAAAGTATATATATAAATATATATATACATATATATATATATATATAAATATATATATAAATATATATATATATATATATATATAATGTGATTATTTCGTTTTAAAAGTATTTGCTGATGATGCCGCTTGATTAATTTTTTTTAGAGATTGTTGTTAAAATATATAAAGGCGTAAAATATGGATTTTATAGTAATAAATGCAAATAAAATGTTTTAATTAATCAGTTTAGCTCATTATATGTTGCTATTTTAATATTTTGCACTTTTAAGCATGAAAATAATATTCATGGTATATGTAAATATATATATTTATTTGAGTAAGGAACTTTGTAAAATAATAGCTAAAACAGAACATTACTATGTACTTTCGCTGTAAAATGTGCATAAAACCAAAAAAAAAGAAAAAAATTAAGTCCAAAAATATCTGCAGTATTTTGGGGTAGTATATATACAAAAAAAGTTGTCCAATCTTTTTTGTATTATTGTCCCAACAATATTCTATTGCATCCTTTGGAATTATCCATTTTTATTGCAAAAATTTTATATTCTTCGGATTATAATTTGAAGAAAAAGTTTAATTGCTTGGTATATTTTTCATTCTGTTACCTTATCTTATAAAACACAAATTTTTTAAAAGAAATAAGGAATTTCTTCATGTATAACGTGTTGGGAAAACTATTAGGAATAGCTTAGCTAAAGGTTTAGAGTTATCTTTTTGTTTTTAAAAATCTATTTAATATTTCTATGTCATTAAGTTGGCGAAAAAAATAACAAAATGATAATGCTAAATTTGCTTCATATTTTAGTAAAGTATCACTTTAACTGTTCTTTTTAAACGTGTGCTTAATGCCTTAATATTTGGAAGCATGAATAACATTATAACCTCAGGAAACTATATAAGCCTCTTCGTGTTAATAGTTAATTGTGTGCATGGTGAAAGAAATGGGAAGGGGAAAGACATGAATCGGGTAGCAGCAATGCTTATTAACATTGACACAATTTGTTGTTCTTATGTTTCCTTTAGTCTATTACAATTGGTTTTAATTATGTGTTCTTCCAATTTTTTAATTTTTATCTTTTCTTTCATTGCAAAATGAAATGATGGATATATTTAACTGTTAGTGAACACAACGCTTGTTTGGAAAAAATGCTTTTTGTGTAAGAAATGCGAAGAGTTATTAATGAATGTAGCAATTAAACCCTTGTAAGAAAGGTTAATATATACATGTACTATACACATTCGCGTGTTTGCTATTTGTTAGTTCCGATACCTTTAGTAATAAATTTACTCAAAGAGTATATTTATAATATCTCTTCATATGTAATTATTCCTGAATATGCATGGGAAGGCTTTTCTAGCAAAAATGGAATCGTGCTGCATAAAACATATGCTTCCTAACTAGTTTAAGCTTGTTTATAATTTATTTTTCTTATTTTATGTTTCTTTCATTGGCACATTTAAGTACTCTGGGCTATGTAATATGACTTTCATAGCTTACTTTGGAAACATGGGTACATTATCATACTATACTGCGTATTGCGTTTGTTATAAATTTATAATTGTGCATAGTTGAGTCTTAAAAAAGAATTACTGTAAACTACTATTATTTGTATGCATGTTATTTCTTTTGTGAAGTACATGGGTTTATAAAAATTATGAGAAGGTTTATATAAATTAGGTGTGTTGCATACTGTTAAATCAATGTCTTATTTAGTGGGAGGTTTTAGATACATTTTTTAAATGACTAATACTCTTAAATTCAAGCATTTGAATAATTACAATCTTATTCGTTTCGTATATATTGAAATTCCGTTTAAAATCGGTGTTTACATAAAATATTAAAATTACATTTTACAGTCAACTGTTCAAAAATTATGGTAGTTTTTTTTTTTTTTTTTGGTAAATGGAACAAAAGAAAAAAGTTGCATAATAGTCTATAAGGGAAATGTGGTAGGGGAAAAAATAGAAATCAGAAGAAAAGCTTCCAAATAAAACGAGGGAGATGGTAAAATGTTTTAAGAAAAACCGGTCACATGTCAGCAAAAAAAAAAAAAATTATTAATTGAAGCGATAATATTAGAATATTAACAAATATAATATAAAGGGAATATGAAAATGCATAAAATGCTGTGTCATTGTAAAAATGCACCTTATATGAGTGACGGAGTTTACTAGATGGAGGATAAGACCATACTAAAATTAAAAATTAAACACTTAATAATGACTGTTGGTTGTTATTTTTGGCATAATTATTGTTATCCATGAAAGCGTCAATACGTGCGTGTAAAGCAGTAAAAAAATGTCTATTAACGAATTCCGTAATGCGAAAATTATAAATATTCTTACTAAATAAGGAATAATAGTGTATATCGTGACTGGGATAACGTTTCGTTTATCTGTGAATTATTTAATAATTGAATTTATAAAAGAGAATATTATAAAGTTACATTGTATATTTTATTTTGTCATTTGTACTAATAACGGTAGCATTTGAAACGCATTCTATAGTACACATTTAACTTCAATAATATTAAAAATCATTGCCTGTGAAGCTAACGCTGTAAACATAATTATGTCACATACAGTCAAATTCATAATGTAATGAACTTATACATGTGTAAATGTAAGTACACATATATATATGAACATTTTATGGAAAAAAAACAAAAAAAAAAACAAAATGTTATCTTTGTATGTACGTATTATATGTAAATGATATACAATCCAAAAACTAAATATAAAAAGAGAATTTTTAAAAATATAAACACATATAACATAAAAACATAGGAAGAAAAGAAATATCCGTTTGGATGAAAAAATATGCAGTTGCGTGCAATTTTAAATGAAATTCCCTTGGCTTTATGTAGAATCATGTGCTATGATTTATAACATTGTATTTTACGTTTATTTGTAAATTTTCGAATATCTATATATAATTTTTTGCCCCATTTTTATTTTTAGATCCTTTATTTTGCTACGTAAGCCTTATTTGTTATCGGTCTAGTGATTGCAGTTTAATGAAGAAAACATGAAAATTATTGGATTCTTCTATTTTATATTTTTTACCTTTTATGTTTTTCATATATTTGTTGCTAATGGTTCGTGTTGCAGAGGTATATAGGTAAATAAAATAGGCCCAAAAAAATAAAAATTATTTTTTATTTCGTCAAGATGATATCTTTTGCTACATGGAATCATCCTTCGGTAAAGTTAATTCCTTTACCTCATTAACCAGTACGTACCACCGTTTCTCCTGTATCCATTTGTTAACATAAGCATCTACCCACTTGTAGAACAAATTTCGTTTATAATTTTTCCATTTTTTCCACTTTTCCCACTTAGAATTTATATATATATCATCTTTGGTCTGAACCCAGTTTAACCATTGTTCTTTTTCCCTACGATTTCTATCTTTCCATTTGAGCCATTTTTCCTTCTCTTTTAAATTTAAGAATTTTGACAATTTTCCTGATTTCATTTTCTTTTCATATTTTTCCCAATATTCATTTTCGTCAAGTTTCCATTTGTTGTTTTTCCACTCCTGTATTTTTTCGTCTTTCCACTGAACCCATTCTCTTGAGACCCAGCTATACAAATAGGACTCTTTATTAGTAATCCACTGTCTCCATTCTTTTTCAATAAAGTCTCTTCCTTCTGTATTAATCCATACTCTCCACATAGTTTCATTCCAAGTTAATGATTCTGCCAAAGCAGTACGTTTATATTCGCTATCAATATTTCTGCTTAAATGTATCCATTTTTTTTCAATTTCTGTTAACAAGTTATCCCATTCTTTTTCATTTCCTCTGATCCATTCTTCCTTTTCATTTTCTAAGGTATCGTTGAATTCTATCCATTCTTCCTCTAACTGCTGAAACCAATTATTCCATCTGTTTTCTTTCCACTCTTCTGTTTTTTCCCTTGCTCCATGCAGATACTCCAATGAATTCAGCGGATAATGATTTGTCTGGGTCACTGGTGCCTGAGGAAACAGCAATGAAGGTATGTTTAAAGTATTTTCCACCTTTTTAACACCATTATCTTCATATAAACACAAAACTGAGTACATTACATTCATTGGAAACATTTTTGCAGGCTTGCCTACAATTTTCATCTTACTGAGAAAACTTTATTTATAAGAATTGCCAAAGATAAAATAATTACTGTAGAAGGTGAACTCGAAACTACTGAAAGTGTCCTGCCATTTGATGACATAGCTTGTCTCATATTTCTTATTGTAAAATATTGAAGGAGAGATAATTTCGAATTACAATAATGTATTATTTTAGTAACTGTCATGTTTTTTCACATTTTGATATAAAATATAATGCGAGGTAGCATAAAATAAATGAATGTCCCGAATGGGAAAAAATATCTATAAATTTTCGAACAATAAATTTTGAATTAACAAGGTTGTTAATGCTTCATAAATGTTGTTCATATTCTTTCTTTGGGGGTGCAAACATTAATAGTTGTAACTTTCTGAAAAGAAAAAAGCGTATAAACAAATTATCATTCACACAAATTCCAGATATTACGTCTTAAAAAATGAGTTAAAACAGCGAACAAAAGATAAAGAAATTAAACGAGTAAAACGTTATAACTTTAACAATTTAAAAATTAAATTTGTGAATATTTTATAAATTTACAAAAATTACTTGTTTTATGCTCTAACAACACACAACATATTTGGTGCATACTATACATTCTCTTCAGTGATTTCACTTTAAAAACGAAAAACAAAGTCGTGTACAACCTTTTTAAAAGTATATGTTCGTGCATATATTCCCGTATATGTACGCGTGTATGCATGCGTATAGGAGCACATTTGTAAATATAAATGCATATGTGCATGTATATGCATACGTCTACTACGCGCATTTGTGTTCACATTTAATTATACGCACAGTATGGTGAACATATCTAAGTTAGTGACGTGATTTCACGTGTGTACAATATTTTAACAACTTCCCCCCATTTATTTAAACTAATACAATATGTTTATATGGACAGAATTTCGATTTACATATTAATCATTATTTTTGTGTGCAATAGTTATGTAAATGTTTTTAATATATACCTATTTAAGATAGTGAAATGTAGGCGAACATTAAAAAAATACGTTAAATGTATATCTAGATATTTAATAAAAATAAGTGCAAAAAAAAAAAAGAATTCAGGTGTAAATATTCGAAAAAGTTAAGAGAACAAATTATATTAAACACAAGTATTTCTTCCCTTTTCTGTTGTAATTTCTTTTTTTTTCTTGACAGTATTGTTCAACAATATCATATGATGGGTTAAATTACAGGTTTTATTTTTTTGCAAAAATATGCAACTGAATTAACTTAGGAAGAATGATATTTTAGCGAATATGTACATGTATATATATATATATATATAAAACAGTAAAATGGAAGGAGTGTATAACGGTGTGGAAAAGAAAAAGAAAAAATGTGTTTAGTGACTCTTGTTCTCCTTATTATGATCTATTAATGCGATTAGCATAAATAAATGTCCCCAAAGGAAATTATTCTTATGTTTATCCGTTTTGCACAAAGAAATTTTAATATTCAAATATTAGTTTATTTAGTTAGAAAGACATCATTAATGATGTGTTTTCTATAATTACGATTGTGAGGGGGGTTAACGAATTATGCAAAAGTAAAGTTGCGATAGTGTTGCATAATGACACTTTATCACCTTTAAGACAGGAAGAGAATTGTAGGAGGGGGAAAAAACATGATAAAAGAGGAAAAATAATTAACCTAAATATTGCAATATATATTTTTTAAATAGCTATATTAAAAAAATGAAATAATTAAGCGAAAACGGATAACGGATCATGGACAATTTAAATAGGATAGTTGTCATATTAAGTACAGTATGACTTATGCTAATGACAGGATTAACTGGAAAGTTTAACATAGCATAGTAAATGTCTTATTCTTTTCCATTAAAATTTTGAATAAGTTCTAATGTGATGTAATGTAATAGAAGGCATTTTACAGTGCAGAAATTGTAAAATATGGAAGATTATAACAAAAATGAGTATGTCCTCTATGTGTTTATTAAAAAAAAAAAAAAGCAAAAAGACGTTGGGCGCCATTTTTTATCTGTGAATTACAGTGTAAAAGTAGAGAAATACTAGCAATACTATATTGTGTAATAGCCCTTTTGCTTAAAAAAGGGGATGGAAAAAAAGAAAGCATTAAAGAAAATTATATATTTTTATTATATATATAAATGATAAGAAATGCTAAGTGCAACATATCATTATAACAATTTAATGTTAGCAAGTATTAATTCAATTTAGGGACCTTGCACATTTGTATAAAATAAATATGTATGAAACCTAATATTTTAAGGTAGTGGAGGAGACAATTTAATGGTCATAGTCTAACTACAAAGTGCTAATAGGCAAAATATTTTATATATTAAAATAGATGTTTAAATAATGTTAGATAACAAATTAGGTGAAAAATAATGTTAGTGCATGAATATGTTAGGAAAAATATAATCAGTAATTATTGTAAAAATACAAAACTAAGTTTGCTGTATCAGAATGAACGTAAATATTTATATTAAAATAAGTTCTAAAATTAGAATGAAAAAGCCCTTTCACCTACTAAATTAAAAATGAATATTATGGAAACGACACGAAGTGTATTTTTTAATACTTTATTTACAATTATTTTAATAAGAAAAGCAACTTAAAATGGATCAATACGATATTCAACAATATTTGTAAAATTTTAAGGTTGAAATATGCATTAGAATAATCACATTTGGTAATAGTATAAATTCAATTTTCGGACCTTTCTGAAAATTGTTTCGTGCACATGTACATTAAAATGAATAACCGTCTAAGAATAGACCTTATTACGCATAAGATTAATTTTTCTCATATGCGCAATAACAATTAATGGAAAATTCTAAAAGGAAAAATAAAACAATAAATAAAAGCAACTAATAATAAGATTAGTATAAAAAATAATTCACAATAAATTAGAATTTTCATCTTATACTGTAAAAATGAATACACAAAGCAGATGGACGAGTTGAAATTGGTGTTAGACGATGTAACACAAGGAACAAGTAAATATAAATTTAGATTAATAGATATTCCACATTAATAATTATTTCGTATAGAAAAAGGTTGGGTAAGTCCATTTATGTATATATAGATATGCGTATATGCATAAGTTATAAATACTTAAAGCTTATTGTCCAATAATTTAATGGTACTCCTGCAGTGACTGCTACATATTGAAGAAACAAAAGCAAAATAGTTACGTCAAAATGGACTATTTACAAATTTAATTGCACATTAATGCGTATAAAATAATTATTTAATGTATGTATTTCTTTGTTTATTTTGAAAATCGTATGCCTTGCACACAGATCCATAGTGTGCAGATATAAGTTTAACAAAAAAAAATAAAATAAAATAATAATTATTGCATAAAGCATAATGATCAATTGTAATGTCATTTGAAACATTTACACATATGATAACTAATATACATAATACTTATTTCAAAAAGATGCAGAATACAAGGTATTATTCTAAATTATCATTTGTTATATGTAATTAACGACAAAAAAAAAAAAAAATAATAAATAAGATAAAATAACTATTATATGAAAAAAGACATTTGCCAATATTAAAGGAATAATATTTCATATTACAACACACACAACAAACACCACATCGAAATGTATATACATACATATATATACATCATATTAAAAAAAAAAAAAAGTCATGTTTTTAGTTTAGGGCAGTAAATAATCCATTAAAATTTTTTTATTTTCGTTTTTCTTTTATCTTAATGAAATTAGCTGCTTTCGCTTTTTTTCCTTCTGTTATCTTCCTTTTTCATATAGCAATATCTTTTTTTTGATAAATGCACTGTGTTCATTCAAGTAATGGCAAAAAATATAAAAAGTACAAAATAAGTCTGTTTCATATCTTTTGCATATATTTTTCATAAACACTGTGCCAATTTTGTTTGTATGCGTTATTTATGGTATAACGTGTGCGTTAATACTTAAATAGGTAGTACACAAATAAAATTTTATTTCGATTTTAATTTAGTAATTACAAGTTTGCATATTTCTTTCCATTTGAGTTAATATTTTATGGAAGTGTACTGAACACAGGTGGGGTGTTGTCACGTATCCATTCATTGATAAAGTATTCCATCCAATCATAAAATATGATCTTTTTATTGTTTTTCCACTCAGATAATTTGTCCCATTTAGGATTTATATATAACTTTTCTTTCGTGGTTACCCATAAATTCCATTCCATCATTTCCCTATCATTTCTTTTCCTCCAATTAAGCCAATTTATTCTATCTGTTGCATATAAGGATGTTTCCCATGTTTTTTCCCAATTTTCCCAATAAAAGTCTTCTCTACGTTTCCATTCATTCCTTATCCATGGAACAAGTTTTGTGTTTTTCCATTTAAGCCATTTTTTCATGCACCATATATTTAAATAACTTTCATTTTCATAAATCCAGTTTTCCCATTCGCTTTCCATAAAATTTTTCCCTTGTGACTTGATCCATTCTTGCCATTCAGATTCATCCCAATATAAGTGTTTTTCCAAAATGGAATAATCATATGCTTTACTCATGTCTTCATTACATTTTCTTAATTTGTTTTCCATATCCCTTTTCCAGTTTTCCCAATCTGCTTCCATTCCCTGAAGCCATTTGTTTTTTTCATCTTCTATGGAGGAATGGAATATTTCCCAATCATCTTCCAACTTTATTTTCCAAATTTTCCACTGATTTTCCTTCCATTCTTCTGAAATTTCCATTGGCACTTCTGGATATGTTATTGCATACAGGGGAATATTAACTGGCTTGTTTGTTTGTGTGAATAAAGACTACGTAAATTTTAAGAAGGTATACGCATATGTATAATATCATTTATGCAAAAATTTATGTAGACTTATTAATTCGAATAATGTTACGAGAGCAGAGTAAATGCTAATTTACAACCCAGGTATGTTATTTTTATCTTACTTGGGACATATTACTTAAATTAAGAATAGACGATGATAAAAAAAATAAAGCAGTAGATATAAATGAGGTAATTAAATTTTTATGAACAACCAATGGTGCATTATCTTTATTTTTTGAATCCCAATTAGAAGAATTTGGTCCAGTATACTCTTGTGTGTACATATTTTGGTTACTGTTCTGGTTCGCATAAGGGTTCCTGGATACACTTATGTTTTGGTTAATGTACTGATTCCGGAATTCATTTGTGTTATGGTTCATGTACTGATTCCGGAATTCATTCGTACTTTGGTTCATGTACTGATTCCGGAATTCATTCGTACTTTGGTTCATGAACTGATTCCGGAATTCATTCATGTTTTTGTTCATGTACTGGTTCCTTTTTTCGTTCAGGTTTCGGTATATATATTAATACGATAAAAAAAAAAATTGAAAAGAAAAATATTCCTTCTTTTTAAAATATAACAAAAATTGATAATAATTGATGTAATTTTTTTTATATCATGTAGTTCTAATATTCTTTGTGAAAATGAAAAGAGTAATTATATTAAGGAGAATACGAAAAAAATGGGTAAAAAAATAAAATGATTCAAAATGTGATACACTCGTATTCCCCAAAAGGAAGCTCAAAAGGATCGTTACTTAGAAAAATGTGTAGAATAAATAACATAAAAAGTTTTTTCATTTTCTTTCCTAAGGAATACATTTTTTATGAAGATATTAATGTAAACGTTAAAAAAATTGCTTTTATTTACAATAAATTATTTACTTTTATGCATCTTTATTACTTTCAACTTTATTTAACATTTCTTTATCGTTTCTTTTTCGTTTAAATAGGGATATTAGAAAAAAAAAAAATATATCTTATTTGTAATATGCGAGAAGATAAGTATAGTTTGGGTGCATATAACCTAGTTCAAAATCATAATAAGGGATTTATTTTATATATCCCCATAATAATTTATATTGTTTTATTTAAGGATACATATATCCATGTATGATATATTACTTTATCGTTATCTCGAACTATCTTTATTACAAGAACAGATATAATATATAATATTAATTTGGGGGAGCACCAACTTTTATATGAAATAAATTTTATTGTTCTTAAAGGAAAATGTGTCAAAGATGAGAAAAAATAAATTAAAAAAATGTCAGAAATGTTTTTAAATGTTCACTAAAAATATACTAATAATAAGATACAAGATTATAAAAAACATTTTACGTACAAATGGCATTCCCTTATTTTTTTTTTTTGCATTAGTTTACATATATATATATATTAATTTTTATATTATTCTTTTTTATTTTTTAATTTAAAAAACGTATATTGTCCATTATGGTGTGTATTATTTCCCGGTTTTTAGGAGTTTTTTAATAAAATTAGTTAATATTTTGTTGGAAAAATTGGATTATTAAATTAACATGTTTTAGGTATATTAATTGATTTCTTCTTACGTTTAAGGACTTTAAAATGGAAAAATGCGATTTACAATGTTCATGTAATGTTGCGAAAAGAACGTAACCCCTGATTAATGAGTTTCATTATTAAAAGTATTAGTGTTTTTCGACAGTTTCTTTTCTATTAAATCACATTGCAAATTTTGTCAATTTAAAAATATGCACCCTGTAAAAAGAATATTACTTTAGTTTTCCAATAAGATTTGTAAAATTTTTACATATTTTTACGAAGAAAGTCATAATATAATGGTGCCATTTTTGTAATTAAATTTCTTTGCTTATTCGGTAGAAAAAGAAATTTATATAATGCTTATGTATATAATCAGGCAGTGAAAGTGTGTGGATTATAGCCTTTTCTTTTATGAGAATAACTTTTTGTTAGATAAAAAGAAAGAATGATAAATAAGAAATTGAAGAGGGGGGTAGGGGCTATAAGGGTGAATGAATTGACATACGTAGCAGAAGGGCGGATCTCTTAAATTTAACATATATTATTAAAAAAAAAGTAATTAATTTCTATTGAATCATGAACATGCTTAGTAGACGAACTGTCCTGTTATGTATACAAAAGGATAAATGGCGAAATACTTGTTTTTTATTAGATAGAATTCGCAGTTCGTCATATATTCTTTAATGCACTCATTAGCTTATTTGTAACAATCTCCTTTTTGGGTAACTTCAAATACAGAAATAATTATATATGCAAATGGTAGCTTGCACACTTGTAATAAAATTGCGTTGGAAAAAATTGTCTTTAATCTAAATTTTTTTCGTATAATGAAAAACAGAAAAAGACAAATAAAAAAATCATTTAAAAAATTTTTCTGTTGATATTAAAGAAACAGTTAATATGAACAAACAACACACGAAACAAATTCCTTTTGAATGCATTATACCCATGCATAGGTATATGCACTTTATAGGACAGAAGATACATAGAAAAAAAAAAAAAAGAGTTAATTTTTGAATAAAATATACATAAAAAATCTTAACGTTTTATTTTAAAGAAGTTGCCTTGGCATTAATTTGTATGCATTTTCCCCTTGTTTAGTGATCCATATTTATACATGTACACTATTTAATATGAAAAGTCATAAATTCAAACAATAACTGTGAGAGCATTGTGGGGCTAATCCTTCTTGAGCTTCTTCATTCTTTCACAGGCGCACCTTTTGTCCTGTTATAAATTAGAATGCTTATGTATAATTAAAGAGAGGATAAAATAATAAATATTTATTGTTCACTTGACAACGCATTTATTATTTGCGGATTTTACCCCAGAATTAGCATTTTTTATTGCTTTAATCAACACATTCCACTGTTTTTCACTTATCCATTTTTTAACATAGCTTTCTACCCATTCATTAAAAGAAGCGCGTTTATCATCTTTCCATTTTGACCATTTAATCCCATCATCGTGTACGTATACATATTCTTTAATGAGTAACCATTTTAACCATTGTGCCCTTTGGGCACAGATATTTTGTTTGTATTGAAGCCAACAATTTGGGTCTTTTTTATATAGAGATTTTGCAAATTCTGTATCATCCCATTTTTTCGAGCATTCTTCTTCTTTATATTTCCATTTGGTCATTAACCATGCCTTGATTTTGTTATTTCTCCAATTAACCCATTCTTTCATTATCGCCCTTTGCAAAGTTTGTTGTTTTTCAGTAATCCATGTTTCAAAATCTTTTTCGATAATCATTCTTCCCTCTTTATTAATCCAGTTTTTCCATTGTGCATCCTTCCAGTTAACAGATTTTTTCAAAATTTCAGATGCGATATCCATATTTCCGTTAAATTGGATCCACTTATTTTTTGTGCCCTTTATCCATTCGTTCCATTCTTTTTCCTGCTTTTCTATCCATTTGTTTTTTTTTTTTTCAATATTAGCGTTGAATTCTTGCCACTCTTCCTCCAATGTTTGCATCCAATCATTCCACTCATTGTCATTTAATCCGCTAGATGGATATATTTTCCCTTGTTCTAACTCTCTTGCATCAATTGAACTATGTGCAATTTGGCCCATTGGATTCTACGAATATTCCATAATGTTAAAAATGTTTTAAAAAAAGTAGGTTTCTTTCTACCATTTTAAATTGTCAAAGGGGGGTTTTAAATGTATACATATATGAATATATATATGTATATATATATGTATGTGCACATTTTAATATTTTCTTTTTACCGAAGGTGTATTATTAAGAAGAAGAAGAGCAGTGGATAAAATGAATAATGCAAAAGATATCCCTGAAAAAGCGGGAGCCGAATTTTCATCAGGTAGTGCGTAGTTTCTGTTTTTTACGGTTAAGTCACGAACAAAGGAAGTGTCTGGCATAAAGCCATCTACACCCTTAATTGGTTCCATTTTTTTTATTTTTTAATATTTTTACACAATATGTATGTATATTTTGTATGAGGAAAATATTTTTCTATAAATTTCAATTTGTACAATGATACTTTTAAGTTTTCTAATGTTCCATATTTATAATTTTTTTTGGCGAAAAGGATAAATTATTGTTATAACGAGTTTTGCAAAATGGTAAGACGTAAATATAATGGAATAAAAAAAAGGAGAGAAAATAAGGGGAACAAATTTTAATTTATTACTTAAATAAAAATAATTTAAAAGACGTTAAAAAAATCTCAAGTGGCTAAATTTTCAAAATGTAAAAGATTGCAACACTCTTGCTTTTGCAAAACAGTTTAAAGAAAACAAGAATGAATCATCTTTTATATAAATTTCATTTATTAATGTAAAAGTCTCATCTAAACATATGTTTATCATTTATTTAGTAGTATGTAGGTGCTTAGATGTTTTCTTTTCTTTTCACAATTTTATTTAAAAAGCAAAAGACTAAACCTGCATATTTATGAATTAAAGCTGTGTTACGTAATATATACATATATGTATATATATTTAGTTTAAGTGATAATAATAGCATGTATGTGGGTGGGGCTTATCACTATCCATTTTAAAAAATATCTGCAATTTTCAAAATATACATTTCTACTAAAAAAAACAATCATTATGGTTATGCTGAAACATTCTTCTTTTATTCCATATATATATATTCATACCATTCTTATAACTTTTTTTGGTTCAAATATGTTACGTTAAATTAATCATTATTAAAAGAACAAATGTAAAATGAGAAATGTTTAAATTAAAAATGTACCTCAAATGTGCATTTAAGTGTTTAATAAAAATAACATATAAAAAATATATTATAGAAATTATATAAAAAATAAACTTTTACATTTAAAACATGTTTCATACCTTTGTTTGTCTCTTTTTTTTTTTTTTTTCTAACTTAATAATTATCATTAGATGACGTTTGTATAATGGATAAGGTTCTACATTTGTTTTATTGGTTTTTATAAAAATTTGTATGTTGTTAAGTTGACAGTGTGCTTTACGCAGTTCAATTTTTTTGTTAGATCAAAAATTTTCTTATAATATTAAATATATAGTTCAAAAGGCAAGATTGACATGTCAAAAAAAACAAAACAAAAATAATAAAAGTATTTAAATTCGATAAAATATTAAATACAGAATGAGAAAAAAAAGAATGATTTGTTAAGGAATATATTTATTGAAGTTTTTATTACGTTACATATTATTATAAATATGATGAAAAAGGGTAAAATTGTGTGTTTCATTTACCTTATAAAATCGTGTTCACAAAGGAGTACTAATATATCTGCTTAGAAGTGTGAATAAAATAGATTTGTTTGTTATAAAGAGGTTTTCCTCTTTGTTTATTCTGTGCAAAATAGAGCCAATAATACACAATAAGGCATTTTTATGAATAATACCACAAGCGAAAAAACAAATAAGGGTACGTAAGAAAGAAGAATAATAATAGAAAATGATAATAGAGAAAAAAGGAGAAGCATTCTTTGAAATGTGTAAAAAAAAAGAATAGTAAATAATAATTTTTAACAAAATATTGAGCATAATAATTAATGTTATTAACTGTGTATAACACAATAATTTGTGGAAAGGTGCTAAAAATATGCTTGAAGAATTTCACACAAGTTCCGTGTTTATGAGCGCTTTCTTGAGGCGTATGCATAACAATACAGTAATTCTAATAAAAAGACTTTGTTCCTTATTGCAAATGAAGAGATAATATAAATGAAGCAATATTATTATGATTTAATTTTGTGAGATAAGTTTCGTTGCATGCACTTCCGTATGTTTGAAACGATGGTATGAGCACACATAAATAATGTACGTCCTCATATGCGCAATTGCTCTTACATATTAAGTAGAAGAGGATTAAGAAAACGTTGATAAAAAAATGGTATATAATTCGTACAATTATCGAATTTTTCGTTAAGAATAGATAATGCTAGAGAAATTGTATTGTTAGAAATGAACTGATTATGTGCCTAATTCCTGCAAATACAAGCAGCAAAGTTAGGCATAACGTATATATAATTAACGAAGAGGCAGTATGAACATATCAATAATTTAGTGGTAAACTCATCTCGTTCTTATAAATTAAGGAAATATAACAAAGTTTCCACGGAACACCTATCTATTTATTTATATATAACCATGTAATTAAATATATAAAAGGGTTATGGTGAGGCATGTAGCTATTATTTTGTCTTAGCAAATGCTGAACTTGTGTTATTGGCTAAGTGCGCATTTAAAAGTTGAGGAAAGAAAACTAGTATTAACAAAAAATTAATATTGTAAGTTTATAATGGTATATTCATAAATAACCACATAATGAATGTCCAAAATATTAATGAAGAAATATAATGATATAATTCATTTTGGTAGACATAAACTGTGCATAATCTATGACAAAGGTGTAAGAATTACTTAATGAAAAGGTATCTTCTGATGGTTACAAAAAAAAAAATATAAAAAAATAATTCTTCCGAGAAACATTACCTCGAAAAAGCAGAAGTTATATGCATAAATTTTAAAATGTATCTGTTGAGTGTTGTGTAAGAATATGGATTATCAATTTAAAAATTGGACCCTTCATTTGATATCCTTTTTGTGTAAAAAATTGTTGCATTTTTGTTTTTTAACGGGTTAGTTTTTTTTTTTTTTTTTGATGCACATCTTCCTGTGACTGATAAATATCTTTTAAATTATGTTACAAAAAAGAAAAATTGGGTAATTTATGTTTTAATATGTTTTTACTATATTTATTCATTCACAGTTTTTCCGTTGTGATTTTAAGTACATTTGGAAGTGGGGGTAGAAATAATAAGACTTTTTCGTCTATTTTATGTTCATAACTTGTTTGAAGTTTTCATTTTTTTTTAATTCATATTTGTTCTTTGATCCATCCATGCATTCCACTGTTTCATGTTTACTAGTTCATTAATGAAGGAAGTAATCCACTTATTAACGAATATGTTCTTTTTATATTCCCAAATTTCCCAGTTACCACGTTCGTTATTTAAGAATTCATGTTCTTTTTTCTCGAGTGATTGCATCATTTGTTCCTTTTCTTCAATTATTTGTTCACTAGAATTAAACCATGATTTTTTTTCTGCCATGGATAAAATTTTAGTGTAAGACATGTGTTCCCAATTTTCCAGAAGTGCATTCTCGTAATGCAACCAGTGACGTTTTAGCCATTGCTTAATTTTGATGTTCGTCCATTTAAGCCATTCCTTTACAATAAATTTATAAAAGAGCGTTTTATTTAGAGTAGTCCATTTATCCCAATCTTCTTTCATAAAAACCCTTCCTTCTTTTTTAATCCATTCTTTCCAATTATCATCATTCCAGAGATAAGAAATTTTAAAAATGTCACAATTATGTTCTTTACTAATATTTTCGTTAAAGTTCATCCATTTATCTTCGTTGGATGTTATCCATTCCTTAAATTTCTTTTCTTTCTTAGAAAACCATTTATTTTTTTCATTCTGAAAGGAACTGTAAAATTTTTTCCAGTCCTCTTCTAACTCATACATCCACTCATTCCACTCCTCATTCGCCCAATTATCTGCGTTTTGCGGAACAAATGATTCATATTTTGTAGCACCCGTTGTGTAATTTTTAGTTTGATATTTGAGGCCAGAAGAAGACTGGGTAAGATTTAAAGGGTTTTAAAAAAATATATATATTTTATTATATTATTTGAATTTTTTAAAACTAATTACATACATATTTGTGCACAAATATATGTCATTTTATTATACATTATAATAATCCCTTAATGATTCCCCAGCGAAAGATAAAATGAATAAAGTACAAGTTGTATACAAAGTAAGCAATATTGTCCTCATGTTTGGTAATAATTTGGTTTTTACTTTTTATTATTTTACTTATTTTTGAATGAAAAGAAGAAGTTTTGAGACATAAATATATGTTCTAATTGAGTCTTATATTTTCGGAACTTTGAAAGAAGTATTTTTTTGGGGAATAAAAAGAAGTTGCATTAAATGGTTAGTGTGGTAAATAATTATTCTTCCTAAATGCGCACATTACACATTTCTAATTTGCTTTGTGATGATGAAAAAAAATAATACTTACGGCTTTATCAAAATTAGAAAAAATAGTAAATAATTATGAGAAAAAAAGAAAAACAAAAACAAATAATTTATTTTTCAACTGTTAATTATATGAAGAACGTTAAAGGACAATTAACGGTCAATTGTTGGATATAGAAAATGCTGTAATTAGGTTCCTTAAGAATTCATTTTAGGGAAGATTTAACACCGAATTCATAGAAATTACGAGTTTGCTTATAATCACAATTTGTTCTCAACTATAATAATTTCAGCAGTGTTTAATTAATATATCCTCTATATGTTAAAAAAAGATTTGTTCTAAAAAAGAAAAACATAAACGTTTTTTTTGCTCTTGCACATTAATTAAAAATATACACGCATATGACATATTTAGGATGTTAATATTGTAAATATCGTGCTTGCTTTTTCTCTACCCTTTTTTATTAACTAGTTCACAATTACGTTTGTGAATATATGTGGGTATTTATGGTTGTGAGGAGGGGGTTTCTATTTGCGCGATTTTTTATAGAGATGGAATGGGATTTATTATATAGTCCTTAATTTACTTATTCTGAATTGGTAATATTGTTTATAGTAATATAATTTAGTTACCAAAATAGTTTATATTAAACCAAAAAATACCGAAATGGATTTTTTATAAGTTAAATAAGCAAATGGGGGTGTTTCGTGCTCAATTACAAACTGTTACGTTCAATATATGTTTCTTTTTTTTTCTACTGCATTCTCTTTTTTTTATTCATTAAAATTTTAGTAATTGTAAAACCTTATTATTTCACTTTGGAATTGTTTATTCTTCTCTAAACAGTGTATTTTGCTTAATTTAACAAACGTGAATATTTTCATGCATTTAATACAGTACTCGTTTAGAAACTATTCACCTAATTATTTCATTTTTTTTTATTTTAAATAATTTTTCTTTTTACTTTGCTTTACCGAATGAAAGAATTTAGAACAATGCATGAATAAAAATATACAACTTTGTTGAGCAGCTGTGTACCTTCGTAATTTAAAAACTAATACTTTATTATTTTTTTTTTTCTTACTTTTTATTAACAGTGTGATTATTAAAAATGCAAAACATAAAAGGGGAAAAATTTCACATTTACATAGTCCATATAAAGGATTATCATTAAAAGAATAATACATAATTAGTATACTACATTTATAGTTAATGCGCCATTTCACAAAAATTGTTGTTAAGTGAAAAAAATGTATAAAAGTCAAAAAGTGTTATGTAACCCTTTTCAATTATAGTTTATGTATATAACCGGATGAAAGGGAAATGTAAGAAAAAGGGAGCGTAATATAAAATAATTGAATATAATAAGAAAAAAAAAAAAAAAAAAATGTACCTATAACATGTATTGACGTTTACAGAATGATTAACAACATCATAATGGTAATATTGAGTATAAACATATATATTTTAATATTTACACAATGCTGTGAAATTCAGTGGGATCGGTTTTCTGCCAGAATATCGTATAGTATTTATTCCTTTTTTAAGTAGTAAATTTTTGGGTAATTCCAAATAAAATAGTTACATATAAGTTTTTAGCTACTTTAAAATACAAATAATGAGCAATGCATTAATATAATATGAGTGATAAATTTATTATCTAGCAAAAATGGTCATATAGTAAATATTGTAAGGGACATAATGGAAATAAGAAAAACCATTCATCTTTTTAATTGTGGAATGTTCCTCATTCCCAGGTAGAGAAAAATGGAAAAGGATAAAAAAAAAAAAGGAACGTGTGACAAAAGAATAATGTTCTTTATGTTTAGAAGTTTTTTCAGGAAAAATAAAAGTATTTAATCTTTCTTGTATGTATATATGAGTGCATTCATATAGGCAAATAATTAATTTTGCGAATTGGTGTTCATTATAATGTGTAGAAATTATGTGCCCCTCTTTTAAAGATAGATAACAGTGAAGTTTTTATTTCTTGGACCATAATGCTGATTTATGTCTACCCACGTTACATTAAAAATTAATTTATTCTTTTTCTTCGTAGTGTTACTGTTGCGTTTTATAAAAATTTATTTTATCACGTTGAAACTAATACGTTATACTACAGTAGAATAGAAGGATTGTATAAAAGTTGAATACATATTACTAACGGAATCTCGTTTTGGAATCTATATTAACTATGGACTTTTCTCCATATTATAATTTGGTATTAAGACACGTTTTTATGTTCCATAACTCACAATAAATGTTAAATATACATAAGTGAAGTTTTTCTTAAAATGGTTAGCGGAAATTTAATGATAGAATTATATGTCACGAGCGCAATTGTGGCACAACCTATTTAGAATGCAGATAAGAAAATATGACCATACTAATTAGAAAAATTGTTGAGAAAGTAGTGAAGATGCGCATTTCAAACTACCTACTTCTTTATGAAGTAGTTACATAAACAAGCAAAAGACTAATTAATCTACCCATGCTTTGTAAGAAAAACAAATGATGTAGAAACTAGAAAAAAAAATGTCAAATATATACTAATTCGGTTTCAAAAAAGTAATAAGGTAATAAAAAATGGATGTATTAAGAGGTCTGGTTAAAAGTTAAAACGTATGCATTCCTGCCAGGGATGTGATATTAAGAAAATGAAAAAAAGGAAAATAGTAAAGCGGTAAAATAGTAAAGCGGTAAAATAGTAAAGAGGTAAAATAGTAAAGAGGTAAAATAGTAAAGCGGTAAAATAGTAAAGAGGTAAAATAGTAAAGCGGTAAAATAGTAAAGCGGTAAAATAGTAAAGAGGTAAAATAGTAAAGTGGTAAAATAGTAAAGAGGTAAAATAATATTCGATTCAAACGGTGATTGCGATGAAAAAAAAAAAAAAAAACAGAAAACAAATTGAAATGCTGGCAAAAGAATAGAAAAGAGAACATACAAAAAACTAAAAGGCAAAATCCATTTATAAATTAGTATGTATGTAGTGTTGCAGGTATGCATACCCTTCAGTTGAATTAAAGAAAGTGTGCAAAATAGCATTTTAGCATTGATATTTTTTGATGATTAATGCTGTGATGAAAATAAGCATATACACACATATAAATAAATACATGTCTGGTTTGCCATAAGAAACACGGGACGTGGCAACAGTTTTGTGGGTAATATTATGTCTATACTTAGAACCGTAGGAATTCACCAAAAATTGTGGTAGAACATTCCCCACCATTTGTGTATAAATAGCAAAACAAAATTATATTTACCAAAAGGTTACTACGAAATATGAATATTGTTAAAGCATTTTAGTGAACATAAATATTTTTATAGTGACTTAAACAATTAAAGATTTAGAAGAAATAGAAAATTTATAAAGTTCATACAGAAAAAACATTACTGCGACTGTATGCAAAGAACTAAATGAATAAAAATATATTATTTATCAATGAAATGATGTTATATTTGTAACATTTTATTGAAATGTATATTATGTATAGTTTATGGAAAATGTAATACTTTAAAAAATGAAAAATTTTGAATAATAAAGAACAATTTTAAATAAAAAAATGGTAAATATAACGCATTTCTATTTGGGATAAAAAGTGTAAAAATAAAAAAACCGAAAAAAGAAATCCTCAATTTTGTTTAAAAATATGATCATATAAATTTTAGATGTTCTCACATAATTATGTTTTAACACATAAAATTTATTGTTTTGAGGATATTCATTCATTTTGTATTTTTTTTTTTTTCAAATCCATTTTGTTTATTATGGATATATTATGCATTTAAATAATGCTTCATGCGAATTTTGGGATGTTATGGCATTTCAATTTTTCTATTTAAATAACTCTTTTACTGTTTTTCCTTTGTTATTTTAAGGGTACTTTGGTTATTAGTTTTGAAAAGATTTAATTTTCTCATCAAATATCAGGTTCAAAAGTGATATACTTTGTGATTATTTCACTTCTAAATTAAATTCGTATCTGTCTTAAATCACATCGTTGATTTCGCATTTTCGCTATGCATAAACTTGTAAATGAACCGTTCAACCTATTCATTAAACGGAAAGTTTCGGTCCATTATGGTTTTACGTTTACGGCATTGTTATATGCTCTATTTGTATTTCATACATGTTGCGTTTTTTCTGCATTATCCAACACATCCCATCATTCTTTTGTTTGACCGAAGTTTCCATCATTTTATGCATCTTAATTTTTGCCACTTGTTATATATTCCACTGTATTTTTTCCGATGGTCAATGAAATCCCAACATTGGGAAGTACTGATTTTCGTGAAATTTCTATTTCTTGTTTTGCGTTCTTTGCACATTTCTTTGATTTTTGTATCATGTGGTAAGTCAACTTTCTACTAATTCACTTTTTTGAACCTTTTTCTATAAATAGTTTTTTTCCTTGTGCTGATTATTTTTACCTTATTATTATCTTATGTTGATGTTTCTTTCGGATGTTTTAGATTTTTATTATTTATGCACAATTTCGTTATAATGATTTCAATTGTTTTTTAATGGTGTTTATTCATTTTCCTAATTTGTTTTCCACCTAGCGTGTCAACTTTGCATTATCATTTTAATAATAGAAAAAACTAATTGTTTTTTATTCTATTCTTTTTACTTTCCCATTATGCAATTACCGTTCTTCTCTTTTTTTATAATCCAGAATTTGTTTCATCATGGTTGGTGTGTGTACTGTGGAATTTTTTCAATTCATTCAACAATTTCATTTTCAAATTGTGTAATTCGCTAAAAATATATTCATCAAACTTTTGTGCTGGCATATCATTAGGCTGGTTATTATCTACAGGAACGTTGTTATTGTTTTCGTTGATATTATCATTAATAGACTAAATGAAATTATAAAAAAAGAATATATATTTTATATATTAACATAATTTTTAAAAAGGAATTGAGCTATGCACATGAACTGTATATACTTTATACATTTTCACATATATACACATATTCACATAATATACATAATTTTTATATCATACCGCAGAAGCAAAATCCACGAGAAAAGCCGCATATAAGATATATATGGCGATGTATAAGCATGAAATGATGTTTAAGGTTCTCATTTTTGATAATAATTTGGGATTTAAATTATTAGTATGAGGTTTAATAAAACAATTTTTAATATAAAACAATATATATTATTATTATTCGGTTTTGTATTTTTATTTATAATTTAACGTAAAAAAATCAATACTTTTTTTGAAAAAGCGTTATGCTTAAATGTTTGTATAAGAATGCACCTAAATGAGTTTGTGGACTATCTTACAGTAAGGATCTCCTTTGTAAAGGACAATACTTATAATTATGTATTTGTAATTATAATTGTTTTATAAAATAATTAAAAAAAAAAAAATAATAAATTAATTAATTAAAAATATAATTTTTTAAAATAAGAATTATAAATAATATGAGAAAATTTAAAAGAACCAACTAAGCAACAAATAATGGATATACAAAATTTGAATGTAGCTTTTTCAGTTTTTTTAAAACTAGTTCTGAAGTATATTTCATGTAAAAAATTTTATAGAAATTACAAATGGCTCTAGAATAGGCTGTTTCATTTTACAAAGATGTAATAATTTAAATATTATAAAAGTCTGCTTCTATTTTTTTTTTTTTTTTTTTTTTTTAAAAGGATTGTTTATTCTAAAAAAGCAAAACAAAAAAGCTATATATAACGCTTTGAAGCATATACACATTATATAAATGCTACAAAAAATTTTCGATGCATATGTAATGGTGGCTACTTGCTCACTTACAGTTTTGAATTATTTATTCGTGCAATATATTTATTTTATTCAAAGAAATGGTAGTATTTAAATTTGTGCGAGAAGAAGGTTCTTTTTGTAACTGTCACTATTTTGTGTGGTAGCCATTTTATTATGCATAGGGTATCGCTAATTAAATAATAAATGTTAAATTACAGCATATGTATTAAATGCCAAATGTGAATTTAAAATATTTTGTTAAAACAAGGAAAAATCGTGATATATGTAAAAATAACATTTTTCTGCATTTAAAGAGTATTTCTTGCTTTCCCTATTCTATATTAATTTTATTTTAATTAGTAATGACTGACAGATGTTTTGCATGTTTTGCATGCTTTGGTTTTTTATATATGAATTATTTTTATTCCACAGATGTAATTATTGAGGAATTTATAAATCAACTCATTTGCCGTTTCACAGTTGCATTTGTTGCATTTCTGCAATGTTCTACTATTTTTCTGTTTGCGTTGTTGCGGTTATGTTAGTTCTGCTTGCTCTTGTTGCCTTTGCGAGGTACAGTTATGTGCTATTTAGAAATAAATAGCCACAGATGTTTTTTTTTTTTCTACTTATTATATTTGAAATGCCTCAACTTTATGTAATATTTTTAAAAATTCTTTATGTTTTACCAACAACTGAATGCTTAATTTGCTTAAAAGAGGAAATATTTTCAGAAAATGCCTTAAAATCGCAGAATATTTAAGTATGCATGCTATGTAGCATTGTTTGCAATATTTCAGGTGAACTTTTTCGCTTGATATCATATTCCATGTGCCAAAAAATATTTTGATAAGTTGTATTCGAAACAGTATTTAACATTTTTGTATTATTCTTAGTGTTAAAATTATAGTTACGCAAAAGTTGAAGACACAAACTAATAAATGAAATGCACTTTAGGACTTAAAGAAATATTAACACATAAATGAAATACGTGCATGTAAAGGTCAAAACTGTAAGGGATATTTTTACTTTCTCTACATTCTTATTGTTTATGGTAAACGATCAAGGAGTTTGGTGTGTTATAAAGTACTTGTAGAATAATTCTTTATTCACCTGTAAATAACTAATACCTTTTTTTACTATCAACAGAAGGGTATAACTACCTTTTCGCTTTATATAACTATTTCTTTAGTTTCAATAGGACAGTTATATTACTAAATTATGTAGAGTGGAAGATATATAAAATTTTACGTAAATAAGTGCATTTACGGCATCACTAACATAAAGAATTTCTAGTAAACATTATGAAAACAATGAATATGATACGTTACTGAAAAATATTAAAAACTTGGTTCTTATAAATTGTTAAATTTCTATATTTCGGGGAAAAAATGTAACATAAATCTCAATCATGAGTTATTCTTTATATGTAAGGAAACATTAAGGAAAAATTTAAATTAATTTTTAATTGATTTAAAGGCCTTGTGCATAGCTACATAAGCGTTAATTTTTTTTTTTTCTTTATATATATATCCACTGAAAAATTGTCATTATTTTGTATGTAAAATTCATAATAGCGTTCTATTTGATATTTGGCATTTTTTTTTTTTTTTTTGCGTGTTAAATTATTATTAATATTTATTAAGGATATAATTAATGCAATAAGATTGTTAAGATATTTTGCACCTTAAAAATGTTTTAAGAAAAATGTGAGATAATTTAAATAAATATATATGGGAAAATTATTTACATATAAATATTAACAAAACATGCCATGACTGTATGGCCATTATAAAACATATTTTTTTCATAAAACTATCACACAAATAATCAGTATTTTTACACGAGTGGAAAAAACTGCTTTTTTCTAGTAAGGATTAATTTTATTCATATATAAGATATTTTTCTTCAGAATTTTTTAGAGATAAAACTGTTAATAATTTAGTATGCAAATTTTCATATGACTATGTTATAATTATACATGTGTAAAGAAAATGTAATAAAATTGACATTGTACATAGAGACTTCGATAGTGCAACATCAATATCTTAAACAAGGATCTCTTGTATGATGACAGATTCTCATATTTATTAATTATATGGAAAAATTTTCAATTAATTCAATGGATTATTGGAAGGAAAAAAAAATTGTAGAACTTTATGTATATTCCGTTGATTATCCAACTTATGCATAAAATGGCTATAAATTAAATGTAGATTCAGAAAAGCATATATACAGAAATGTATGTTCAGTACCTTCCAAATGTTGTATACCAATGTTTGCTTTTGTCAGCTTAGTGAATAGCATATCGAAAGTAATAAATGAATTAAGTTTTTATTTTTAATTATTTTTATATCATTTAATAATATGGAATACATTTTTCTAAAATAAAAGAGCAAATGCAGGAATTTCTTAACTCTTAGTATTAGTATACACATGTATGTTATGTGCTCATAATAATTTGGTTTGAAATGGTCCTAATGCCATATTGACATCACGGAACTATGAAAAAAAAATATGTTGGTACCATGAATGCTCATAACACGCTTAACCTAAAAGTGCGTAAGACGGAAGGGAAGTATGATATGTAAAGGAGCTAAAATAAGTCAAATATAACAAACAAGATATCGTTTTACAGACATTGTATGATCATATAATTATTCATAGTATGACATTATAATATTCAGTTTAAAATTAAATAATAGCAATTTAAAGAAAATACGCTAATTTTTTTCTTTTTTTTCGTAAAAAATAGTTTTTCCCCCGACATGTAATTATGACTATTCTGTTTGGATTTTTTTTTTATTCTCCTTTTTTGGTTTTTTTACTTAATATCTTCTAAAATGGAAAAATGGAAGAAATGGAAAAAAATATATTAAACAGTTTAACAAAACTCTAGTCTTAGATCCAAAAATGATAAATGAAATAGGTTGCAGTGTGAGAAGTAAAATGATGACTTATAATTTTTTATTCTCCTTAATTCTTAAATACGCAAACGCATTTCCTTTATAATGTTGTGTAATAATAAATATTGCCATTTGACATAAAAAAGAGCATGTTATTTTTCTCTTGTCAAATAATTAAAAAATAAATAATATGTTGTATCCTCATTTGTGTTCATAAATATTTCACAATACATCTAAAGGTGCTATCCTTTTTATTTTTCCCTTTTAAACCTATTTTAAAAGTACATCTGTTCATTTTAAAATAATTTATAATTCCGCATATTCTTTCATTGAGGATCTCAAAAAAAAGATACTTATGATATTAAATAATAACTAGGAGGTGTATAGAGCAGGAGAGATACATGAATATGTGCACCTTAAGGCTACATGCATCTGGTAATCATGTTAATACATTTATTAATAGATATGATTAGATGTAGTAATATTTATACACGCCTTTAATGAAAAACATGTTGTTTTACGTCATTAAAAGAAGAGAAAAATAGAAAAACATATATAATTCAAGTGTCTTGTTATCGCAGAGTTATAAGTTAAACTTTGTAATAGGGTAATTAAAGACAGAAATATTTTTTTTCAGGTTATTTTCACAATTTTCATATTTAAAATATACAAATTATGTACATCTTGTTAAAAATAAAATATAGGTGTGTTTTCAAATAAAATTTATTGTTATTATTGTTATTATTGTTCTTATTGTTCTTATTATATGAATATACAAAAAGAACGAGATAAACTTTTGTTAAGGTAAACTTAGAAGAAAATAAACTAAAGATTTACAAATTTCTTACATTTAATTAAACGAAAATATGAATAAAACAAAAAACACATATTTAAAAAATTACTTTAATATTAAAATGGAAATATGAGTGGAATACAAATATTTTAGCATGACCTAAACGGTTATTGTGTATTGGGGAATATCACGATTTAAAAAATACAGCATCCATTTTAGAAAGTAAGTAACAAATTATATTTCTCTTTAATAATTTACAAAATATAAATATAATCCTTTTCATTATTTATCCATTTGTGTATGCATTTTTGTTACTTTTTTAGACTTTTCATTAGCACTGCTTTTTCTTATTTCTTCGGTTTCCTACCTTTTTTTGTTAAGACAATCGTACTTTTGTTTTTATTCTTTTCTTTCACGTAATTATCCTCAATGTATTTTTAAATTTTTGTTATCCTTTTAGTTTTCCTCTTCATTATCATTCTTTAAACTTTTTTTGTCTTCTTTATCGTTTTCTTCATCTTCCTTTGTACTTTATGTGTCCTTTTTTTTTCTTCTTTTCTTTTTTAACCTTCTTTTTTTCTCCGTCAGAACTTTTACTTTTTTTTTTTTTTTTCTTAGATTTTTCTTTTTCGCCTACTTGGCCACCTTGAAAAATTTCATCATTGTCATTATCATTGTCTTTTTCTTCCTTTCCTATTAAATCCTCTGCCTCTGCTTTATCTTTATTACTCTTTTTTTTACTACCTTTCAAACTTTTCTTCTTTTTTTTTTTTTCATTATCTTCTTTTTCATTTGTTTCAAGTTGTTGAGAAGGGTCATCCTGGTCATTTTCACCGCCTTTTTCCTCTTTTTCTTTCTTACTCTTCTTTGTTCCTTTCAATTTGTTTTTCTTTTTTTTTTTTCTCTTATCTTCTTCCTTTACATTTGTTTCTTTATCTACAGATGAATCCGCCACATTATGCGCATCGTCTTTTTCTACTTTTTCTTCATTTTCATCGTTTTATTTTTCCTGTTTTTCTTCTTTTTCATCTTCTTGTTTTTCCTCATTTTCATCGTCTTGTTCTTCTTTATTTTGTTTTTCCTCATTGTCATCGTCTTGTTTTTCCTGTTCTTCTTCTTTTTCTTCTTTTTCATCTTCTTGTTTTTCTTCATTTTCATCGTTTTGTTTTTCCTGTTTTTCTTCATTTTCATCGTCTTGTTTTTCCTGTTTTTCTTCATTTTCATCGTCTTGTTCTTCTTTATTTTGTTTTTCCTCATTTTCATCGTCTTGTTTTTCCTGTTCTTCTTCTTTTTCTTCTTTTTCATCTTCTTGTTTTTCTTCATTTTCATCGTCATGTTTTTCCTGTTCTTCTTCATTTTCATCGTCTTGTTTTTCCTGTTTTTCTTCTTTTTCATCTTGTTTTTCTTTATTTTCCTTTTCCTCTTTTCTATATATATTTTCCGTGTGATCAGCGTTATTTTCTTTAGAATAATCATTGAATATTTGTTTATTAATTTCGTTGTTTATCTTTTCTTCTTCCTTTGAGAAGTTTTGCTTTGTTTTCCTCTTTTCTTTTTTGTTTTTATTATCTTTCTTTCCAAGAGAAAACCAACTTTTCCCCTTTTCTTGTGATTTAGAAGAACCTGTACTATTAATTGACAAGCGATCTAGGGAAATGTTATCGCCGTCGCAATTTGCATCTTTTGAATCGCTTTCCTTTGCACACTGTTTATCAGTATTTTCCTCTGTTTCTGCATTTACCTTTATGTTTTCTTCTTCCTTTTTTTCTTTCTTATCTTTATCATCGGTCTTTTCCTTCTTTCCAAATGATAACCATCCTTTACTCTTTTCTTTTGTTTTCTTAGGTTCTTCATTTTCCATTGATGTGCTACCTAAGGAAATATTATCTCCATCCGAATTATTATTTTTAGAATCGTTTTCATTTGCACTCAGTTTATCATTATTTTCCGCTATTTCTCCATTTGCCTTTATACCTTCTTCTTCCTTTTTGTCTTTCTTATCTTTTTCATCAGTCTTTTCCTTCTTTCCAAATGTGAACCAACTTTTGCTCTTTTCTTTTGTTTTCTTAGATTCTTCACTTACAATTGATACATTACCCAAGGAAATATTACCTCCTTCGCAATTAGCATCTTTTGAATCGTTTTCCTTTACACTATTTTTATCTGTATTTTCCTTTCTTTCTGCGCTTACACTTATGGATTCTCCTCCCTTTTTATCTTTCTTATCTTTATCATCGGTTTTTTCCTTCTTTCCAAGTGATAGCCAACTTTTACCCTTTTCTTTTGTTTTCTTAGATTCTTCATTTTCCACTGATTCTCTACCTAAGGAAACATTATCTCCATCGCAATTAGCATCTTTTGAATCGTTTTCCTTTACACTATTTTTATCTGTATTTTCCTTTCTTTCTGCGCTTACACTTATGGATTCTCCTCCCTTTTTATCTTTCTTATCTTTATCATCGGTTTTTTCCTTCTTTCCAAATGATAACCAACGTTTGCTCTTTTCTTTTGTTTTCTTAGATTCTTCATTTTCCACTGATTCGCTACCTAAGGAAACATCACCTGCATTAGATGTAGCGCCTTTTTTGTCATTTCCCTTTAAACTTTCTCCATCGATTTTTTGTTTTCCATCATTTTGAGCGTTTTTTTCATAAGCATCCTTTAAATTTTCTGTTTCGTTTTTATTATCTCCTTCATTTTCATATTTTTGTTCATCATTTACACTTAAACGTTCTGTATCATTTTTTTTGTCTCCATCAACTTCAGCATCTTTTTCATCGATTTCTTTTAAGTTTTCTATTTCGTTTTTATCTTCTCCATTACCTACCTTTGTGGCATCTTCTTTTTTATTTTCTTTATTTTTTGCATCGGTTTTTTCCTTCTTTCCAAATGAAAACCAACTTTTCCTCTTTTCTTGTGATTTAGAAGAACCTGTACTATTAACTGACAAGCGATCTGGGGAAATGTTATCTCCGTCGCGATTTGCATCTTTCGAATCGCTTTCCTTTGCACACTGTTTATCAGTATTTTCCTCTGTTTCTCCATTTATCTTTATGTTTTCTTCTTCCTTTTTGTCTTTCTTATCTTGATTATCGGTTTTTTCCTTCTTTCCAAATGATAACCAACCTTTACGCTTTTCTTTTGTTTTCTTCGATTCTTCATTTTCCATTGATTCGCTACTAACGGAAACAGTATCTCCATCGCAATTAGCATCTTTTGAATTGTTTTCCTTTAAACATTCTGTACATTCTTTATTTCCTTCTTTGTTTTCTCCCTTTAAAATTTCTGTATCATTTTCATCTCCTTCATCTTTCTTCAAGTTTTCTTCAGCATTATTGTCATTGTCTTCTTCCTTCTTCAAGGATTCGGTATTTTTATCTTCTCCTTCTTCATCTTTCTCCAAGTTTTCTGCATCATTATTATTATTGTCTGCTTCTTCCTTCAAGGATTCGGTATTTTGACTTTCCCCTTCTTCATCTTTCTTCAATTTTTCAGCAGCATTATTGCCATTGTCTTCTTTCTCCTTCAAGGATTCGGTATTTTGACCTTCCCCTTCTTCATCTTTCTTCAATTTTTCTGTATCATTATTGTTATTGTCTGCTTCTTCCTTCAAGGATTCGGTATTTTGACCTTCTCCTTCTTCATCTCCCTTTAGGCCTTCTTTGTCATTTTTATCGTCTTCTTCATTTCCCTTTAAGCCTTCTTTGTCATTTTTAGCGTCTTCTTCATTTCCCTTTAAGCCTTCTTTGTCATTTTTAGCGTCTTTTTCATTTCCATTTAAACTTTCTCCATTTTGCTCTTCTCCGCCTAACTTAAAAATTTCTGTGTTTTCTTTATTATCATCTTCTTTTAAATCTTTTTTATCTTTTTTACTTTTTTTAGTCTTCTTTTTAGATTCTTTGGAGTCACTACCATTTTTTTTTACTTTATTCTTTTCTTTTTTTTTTTCAACTAATTTATTATCCGCAGCACCATCTTCTTCGTCACTTTCTCCCTTTTTGTCTTCTTTTTGTTCAGTCTTTTCATTATTTTCACTCTTTTCTTCTCTTTCTTTGTCTTCTTTCAAATTATGTGCACCCGTGTTATCATCGTTTTCTTTTTTATCCAAGTTCTCTTCCATTGTTGATGATTCTAGTTGTTCCTTATTTGATATGGGTTGTGATTTAACTCTTTGTTCATAGTTTTCTCTAATTTTTGGTGAGTATTTTCTCTATAAAATATGTAGAAAAAATGCTTAAATGAATTTCATATATTCTTACGCAATTTATTTTTAAATAACTAAACAAAATGTGCTTAAAGAATGTTCATATTTTCATATGTGAAATTCATCTTACGGAAAAGCGAAGGAGAAAAAGAACTATCATCATTATCTGAAACAATGATAACTGATTTCCTTGGTTATTAGTTAAGGGTAAATCTAAAGATTTATCAATCTCTTGCCCTAATCTTGTTGGTTCATCTCTTGATTCTTCCTTAATTCTATCTAGAATATTTGAATCCATAGCTGTTACTTCATTTTCGTGTTCATGGACATAAGGGTTGTTTTCATCTTCCAGTGATGGTGAACTTGAATTGCATGAAGGTGAACATTCATTAGAGAAGTCATGATTGCACACCATCTTATTATAGACTTCTTAATGTCCGAAAAGATAATCGTATGAAATTTTTTCTAATTAAAATTTGAGGTATATGTTACGTGGAATTTATTATTTATTTTTTTTTTTATTATTACTAGTCTTTAATTTACACAAACTAGAACAAATTAAGACATTTTTTAAAGCATTTCAAATTTAAGAAAAAAAATACAAATAAAAAAATATAACAAAGCTTAAGTGGAAAAAAAAAATTTTGAATAAAATTCTATAAATGTTAAATGATTCTAAAAGTTATCATTTTAACAAAAGAGTATACACAATATCTTATAAATAGACTAAAAATAGCAAGTTCGATAAAGAACAAATTACATACATTATTGACGCTATTTTTATTTGAATATTGCATACTATCCTGTTTAAAAGATAAAACATAGAATTAACATTCTTATAAGTAAAATTATTTTAAATAAAGTATATTATTTTCTTCCTTTCAGCGATATTATAAATAATTTCTATACATGTAAGAATTTTATTTAATATGAAATAATAATTAATAATGAATATATGAAAAAAAAGATAACGTAGAAAAAAAGGATAAATTTTTTTTTTTTTTTAACTTTCCTTTGTTTACCTTTATAACATATGCACTAGTTTATAAGTAGAAATGAATTTTTCTAAGTATACAACTTTTTTTAAGTGTTGTTATGTATTTTGTTTTTAAATTTCGAAAAATTCTAAACTAGGGAGTTAGAACTTTTTCTTTGAAATAATAAACAAATCTCTAGTGTTTTATATTTAGTTATAGGCAATTAAAACAAAAGTGAGAACGTTAATAAGGATTAACAAATTTATTAGGAGAAAAAAACTGTAAAAAAAAAAATTATAAAATAGCAGTTTACTCCTGGGTGCAGTGAATAATAGTGGTTTATATATATACGCAACAGGTAACAGTGTTTTATGTAACCATTCTATTATTTCATTAAAAAATGCAATAATTACACTATATTTTTTTACGTTTATGAAAATTGTTATTATTTTATTTTTTTCATTTTTACTTGTGTTTTTCACATATTTTTAATAAAAAGTGTGAGTTCTGTTTTTCAACTAAACTGAACAAATAAAAAAAATAAGAAGGGTAAACAGTAAAAAAATAATAAGTTATAGAATATGTATAATTAATTTATGTTATAAAAAAAAAAAAAAGGGCTACTTAATCTTTTTTTCATGGTTATTTTAAAACTTTAATTTATAATAATATAAAAAAAATTTGCTACATTTCAATAATACTTAGGAGGAAATTTGTAACATGAATATTTGAAAACATAGTAGATTCTTTCTATATTTTGAAGCCTGTATGATAACACTCCAAATGTGAAAATAAAAATCCATTAAAGCGGGAAAAAATTAAGTTACATAATTTAAAATAGACCCACATGAGGTATTATATATATTGGCGAAATTTTAGGCATTACAAAAAATTAAGTTGTTCTGAAAACACTAATTTCAGTCAATCTATATAATATTTTTTATTATGACGAATAAATTTACACTGCTTTTAGGCTAGCGAATTTAATAGAAAGAAGTTTATTTATATATAAATTAAAATAAATAATAATTTGTTTAAGAAAGAATGAATTATCATACGAGTGTATAAACTGAATCGAAATATTAGTGGTTATTTATTCCATGCATTAGAGTTTAGTTTAGGGGTTTCCGGTTACTTATCTTTATTCGTGTTCTCCCAAGGTGTGTAAGCACCCTGAGGTACTATTATATAGTATGTAGTCCAAATTTTTATTTATATGATTATTCATTTTTACGTCATTATCTACGATTGTATGGCTATTAAATAATAATTTGACAAATTATGAAAAGCGAAAAAAGGTTTATGTATTTTTTAGACATCATATCATATTTTAAATGACATGTAAAATATATATTAATAAGTAAATGCACAATTCATCCTTAAGGTATAATTATATATTCACGATTTTAATGCTTTAAGAAATTTATTAAAAAATGCAATTTGAATTTTTATAAAATTGTTAAGTTTTTAGGATTCTCACTTTTCATGAATTTTATGATTCAACATTAATAAAAATTTGGGAATATAAAATTCTAGGTAATACTTGATGGGTAAATGAGTGCGTAAGTCTAGCCTAAATTTTGAAGTTAAAATGCTGTTTTAGAAGCATGTGTGTATAAAAAGTTATGTGAATGAAAAGGTTAATGTTACTCATATGTGCAATGCGATTAAATTTACGTTTATTTCTTTTTTAACGTATATACACAAGTGTATATACTAAGCGTAATAATGTTTATTTTAAGGCAAACTTGTTACGTTGAAGAATATTTCTCCTTTACATTAAGGAGAATATTTAAAGAATTAATTATACACGAGTAGAATATTTTCGCTAAAGTTTAGTGCTAATAATAAGGCGTATATTTTTTACTTTATTATATATTATCTGCATGTATTGTTAGCTTACAGTTCTTATAGTTAAAAAAAAAAATTAATATTAGCTTTTAAATTCATTATAGAATTGAAAATGCTTTTTAATAAAGAAAATTTCAATGTTCCATATTTTTGAATGATAAACTAATTTCTTATTTTCAATTTCAATTGGGAAAATAGTGCGTATATGAAAATAGTACATGTCATCTACTATTTATGCTAAAGGATATTCGTAAGTAATGTTAAATAAATATTTTGATAAATTAGAATATTTAAAGATGCGTCTAGAATCTTGTTAGCCATATAACTTATGTTTACATATAAAACATGACGTAAGGAAAAGTGTAATCCTTTCAGATTATAATATTTATCCTTCATAACACAATTTATATTGACATTTATTTCATTATTTTTTCTTTTCTCTTTTTTAATAGAACATTTCTACTTTAAATATGTGAACTTTCGCTTTTTCTCTTCATACATATTCGGTAAAAGTACTTTTATTATTTTAATTTTTTTCCATTTTTATGTTTTTTGCATAACACTTTTTTAACGTTGGAATTTCGTGTGAGTTATAGTATAGAATTATTATTTTTACACAAATATTCTAAAATTTTACAAAACGATTTGGTAATTATGAGTTGCTACATAGAATACTCGATAAAAATATATCACCCACATATTTTTACTTCTGGTGTCAAATTCTTCTAAAATTATAAAATTAACTCTTTTTTCGAAAAAGACAAGATAAATGATTTAAGTGATAAATCACTAAAGAGTAGGTTATCAATAAATTGTTAATGAAGAAAATAAGAAAATCGATAAATTCGTTTTTAAATGTATTCCATGTTTACGGGGTTATGCTTTCATATAGGGAAGGATAAGCACGTGTATAATGTAAAATCTTAATTATTCTTAATATGATGATAATATTGTTAACCAGTTACCCATAGTTCACATAAGATGACATTCATAATTCATTATTCCACACAATAACAAAATGATCGAAAAAGGACCCAAAGGTATCACATTATTTTTATTTTATCCCAAGGCAAAAAAAAAAAAACTTTATTTTGGAATAATCACCTTATATGGCCTATTCTAACAAAAAGGGACCATTTTATGTCTATTAAAAGAATAAAAGAATACATGAATACATACATACGTACATACATATTTAAATATACACATACATACATATATGTATTTTTGTACTAGCAGTATTCTTATTTGTATACTTTAATTTTAATATTCAGCCTATCTCTAGAAGAAAAAGATAAATTATTCTTTAGAAAAAGGACACCCTGACATACACATAAATAACAGTGTTCTTTAGTTTTTAGGCAAAAAGTAGTGAGGATTAACTGAAGGGGGATAAGATTTACAGATTCGACAATAATGTTATCCCTTGCAACAAATAATGATAAAAAATTTTGAACAGTGTAGATGAAGAAAATAAATGTATTATATATATATACATCGAAAGTACATTTGATAAAACGGCATCTTAAGTAACTTTAATGAATTATCTGTTTTGGATGAAGATATGGACATTGAGAGGATATGATATTTGTCAGATTAATTGCTGTATAATCAAAAGAAATAAAGGTTCTCAGTAAGGAAGGTGATCTAAATGAATAATAGTTGAATGCAGTGAATATTTTAGTATGATTAATAAAATTACAAAAGTGTGTAAAAACATATATTACACTAAACTGCATTAGTAGAATGCAGTTAGAGGATGTATGTGAACCCCCCCAAATTATATTGAGAATGTTTTGAAGAGGGTATATAATGAAATGTGAAGAATATTGTAATTTGGGAAATGGAAAATAAAATTCGAATGTCTGAAATGCAAATAATGTATCTAGTAGCAATTGCGGGTATGCAGTAGTATATTCCACGTTTATAATGCACAAAGTGAAAATATGCAAATAAAATATTTTCTGGAATTCATTTAACGAATTAATGTGTACATAAAAAATATAGTTATGATGTATATTTAATTTAGAAAAATACTTAATATTAACTGTATCTATAGAGCTATACCATATCCTGTGGATGAACGAAATTGTAGTTTAAGAAGAGAAGCGTGTAAAACTTAGATAATTCTGAATTTACAAAAATTGAAAGTGTCTTATATTAAGATGTGGTAACTTTAGGCTATTTTTTCATTTAATTTTTTATGTACACAACTAAATAATAATTTCGCCTATGGTTAAGCATATGCTACAGCTTTGTTAATTGTTTCTTTACAATACAGCTTTAATATTTGAATGTAAATATATATTATCAATTCATAATATTTATACATATGTATATATATAGTTTTCCTTGATAATACCTTCTCTCTGGAACAAAGTCATATGTTCCCCACAAGAAAAAAAGAGAAATCGTTCGAAATTACAAATAGGTTAAAGATGTGAATATATAAAATTTAAGTTGCATAAACGTAAAACTTGCAGAATGATAAATAGAATAATCATAACCATTAAATTCACGATATACGATAAAAAGGAATTGCAACTGTGAACTGGTTATCCGTGCAGAAGCGTATGCTGCATTATAGGTGTAGATCGCTGGATAAACAAATGATCACCCAAAAAGGACGTGCAAGTGGATACATGGCAACATGCTAAAACTTTCATAAAGGTAAAAAAATGGATATCGAACATTATATTAAAAATACTTGCATATTAACACATAAAAGATAACACAAAATGAGAAAGGTTAATTGAATTAAAACGGTTTCCGAAAACAACATAAATGGGTATAAATACTGAAAACAAAAGATATATGAAATGTAATAAACCTGGAATTAATAATGGCCTGTCGACATGAGTTATTTAGAAGACGTACTATAGGAATATCAAAAAAGACAAAAACATTTAATTCTAATAGACATGGATACGACCAATTATTCTCCCATTAACGAAAAAAGAACAACAATAATAATAGTAGTAAATATTAACATGCGAAAAAACTAACATCCAAAAGCCTTAAAAAAAAAAAGAATTTTTTAAGAAAAAAAAATTGTTTATTTAATGTAATATTAATTCAACTTTGACACATTACTTAAAAGACACAAGTGTTAATAGCTTTTAAGCAGATGTGTATATATATGGCTGTTTTAAAGACATATTATTCATACGCTTATACAAAACTGATGATACGAATAGGTATTAAAAATGCGTATATCCCATTTATGTTTGGGAAGACATGTCACATTAAAATTTTTTATCATAAAAAAATATAAAATTAATTAAAAAAGTACACAAATGTTCGAGTATTTACATTTTTGGGAAAGAACAAATGAAACTGTAAAGGTTTTCAAATTATTAAGAAAAGAGCGGAGATTTAGCAAAACAACATTTTAGAAGGATAAATTATTTTCATGCTGATTAATTTGGTTAAACATTGTAAAAAATGTACTAATCATTTTAAGTTTCTTATATTTAATGTAGTAGTAAAGTGATACCAAAAAACCTATATCAATAAATACACCGGCAGCTATAGTTGCTTTAGATGTTAACAATACAATAACAATTAAAAAGTTTATAAGAATTGGAAGAAATACTTTATATTTGTCCATGTAATAAGATAATTTCCTGCGCATACTTTTATGCTTAAAATGACTATATGTACTACCAGAATTTGGTTCCAGTGCACGTTTCATCTCTAGTTCAAATTTGGAGTCTAATTTATTTAAGAACTTCAATATACCTAGTTTATTTTGTTCTTCTACTTTACCATTATATTTCAATGCATGAAGTATTGTTTTATTTTTTTTTTTATGTCGCATTTTTGCTGCTTTATCATATTCTGCTGAATCGAGAGTTTCTAAATAATTATCATTTTTATAATGATTAAATACACTGGGCTTAGTGTCAAAGTGGCCACTATGTTTTAATGTGCCACGTGGTTTTCCAAAGTGGTCATACCGTTTTATTGTTTTGAATGGTCTGTCAAAGTGATCAGCACGTTTCACTGTTTTGTATGAGATATCAAAATGGCCACCTCGCTTTTCCGTTTCGATTGGTATGCCCAAATGGCTACCGCGCTTTTCCGTTTCGATTGGTATGCCAAAATGCCTACCTCGCTTTTTCGTTTCGAATTTATTGTTATAATGGTTTTCATGCTTTAAAACATCAAGTCCCTTATCAAAAGGAACATCATTTTTTAATGTATTAAATGGATTTCCAAAGTGACTATATTTTACTGCATCGTGTTGTTTGCCAAAATTATTATTAGAACTCACTAAATTGTAAGTTTTGTGAATATTCTCATCATTGGGTACACTGTTAACTTGTTTTCGAAAAGGGTCATCGTATATTGGTTCATTTAATTTTTTAACTAAGTGACTATCGTCTTCTTTTGATATTTCTTTTACCTCGTCTTTTAAAGTTGTGTATCTCCGTTCCACACTTAACTGTGCATCTCCAGTTAACAACCTCCTAATTCTTGCAGTAGATGTGTTATTTAGGTTGATTCCCGCATTCCACAAATCACCAATGAGAGTTGCCTAATATGTAATATAAAAATAGAATTTTTTAAAAAAATGTCTGTTTCCATACGAATGAAATTTTCTTTTTAAAATGAAAATATAAAATAGCTAAAAAAAAGGAATATAAGTTCTCAAACATTGTAGTTATTCCACCTTTTCTGAATACTGCCACGTACATATTAAAAGTGTAAAAGTAAAAATTTTAGTAAAAATAATGAAACTTTTATTTATTCTTTTTTGCATATTTGATTTCAAGTTCCTAAACTTTTTGTAATAACAGAACTTTTAGCTTTGTATTAATATTGTGAATACCAATCAATAGCATTTGTATTATACTTTTCCTTTATTATTATCTATTTATTTAAATTTTAATGTACATTTTGTTTTCCTTAATTAAAAAAATGATATATACCTTCGATTAAAAAGAAAAAATGCATTACATAAAAATATTTCGGTAAATAACATATATCAAATTATTTATAAAAATGCAATAATGATAAAATAATTAACATTGAATGTGATTTATTAAATGTTAAAATTCTATAATAATTTCGAACTATATATTGTAAATATCCTTAATAATATATTCATATATACACGAGGAAGAATTTATTAAAAAATGGCTTGATAAATTATCTATAACTATGCACAAAACTTAAATGTTAAATACAGTTCTTATGTACAAAACTAAATGAAAAATGTTGAAGTTTATATTTTGGATTAAAATAGTGAAAATGTTTAAAAAATCATATGGGGTACTATCATTTATGCATTTTTGAAAAATAATTATAACTGTAAAAGAAAAAAATTCATCGGAATAATAATTTTAGGAGATTATAAGCAAAACGAATAATATATATTTACATAACATATACATTGTATATATATATATATATATATATATATACATTTTTAGGCCGAGATAGTAAACATTAGGTAGACAAAATATATATTAGTTTACTGACAACAGTTTTATTGCTAAATTATGTGATATATTTTAAGTATTCGCTTTTATAAATAATTTAAGAGTGCAATCTTCTGATGTAACGAGTAGAGTTTTTTCCCCATGTAAGATGAACTAAAAAACAGCAATATAGATCACAAAATAACATGAAAACTAAAAATTTGAACCTATATTTATTTTCATAAATATTCTTTTATTTAAAATAGAAATTGCGCATAAGATAATAAATTAAAAATAAGAATATAAATTTAATAAAAAAAAATGTGTATGTTTAAAAAGTTGCAGCAAATTATATTTATATGTTTTGTGTGTGCGTATTGCCGTTACCCTTTATAAAAATAAAAAATATTTTACATTACGATACAAATAGCTCCAAAAGAATATGATAATTTAATGAAGTCCAATTTATCGGATAACTAAAATAAGGAAAATAATCGTGCTATATGTTAAATAAACTCTTAAGCTGTTTTCGATTAAAGGTCTAATTTAGGGTTAAAAAAAAATTAAACTGTTTTCATCCGTAATACGTATATAATTCTTTCCCATATTTTTAAAATAAATTTTTAACATTATTCTGATTTGTGGATAATGACTGATAAATGAAAAGGCATTGACGAATAATTTAAATTAACTTTTTTACCTAATAATTTTATAGGTAGTAATACACCACACGATTTAAATATCTTCTCCATATGGAATTATTAGTCAATGTAGATCACATATTGATCGAACGCTTATATTTAACTCTTTGTAAATTATTTTTGTTGTACAAATATAGCACAAATATTTATTTAAAATATTTAATATTACGTTAATGCCGATTAACTCCTTATCATAAAAAAAAATTTTGTTAAAATATTCCACATTTAGTCTAAATTTATAATGCCAACAACTCGAATAATGATTACCAGGGCGTGTATGAGTATGTACTCTTTTTAGTTTTATTTTATTACTCCTACGATAGGTGAAAAGATATAATTATTAAATGACGGTTTAAGTCCAAAACTTACGTTAATTTTTTCCACTCCAAAATGATGAAATTTATGCTATAAAAAAATAATAAAAAAAATTTTAAAACTTTGGAATGTCATAAATGTTTAAGGTTTAACATAAAAGATTCTATGCATTATTAAATTTCCACTTATATTATTATCCGCATAATTACAAAATGCAAAAATAAAATTAAAGTTACATGTTAAAAAAACAAGGCAGAATAATGCCCAGTATAATAACTTTATAAATTCTTCATTTTTAAAGAACCAATTTGAAAAAAATTTAAACAACAGAACAAAATTTTTGTAAAAATTATTTGCATTGCTATAAGTATAAAGAGATGTACATTTAATTTGGAAATAAGCGCAAAAAGGTGCGTAGTAAAATACCGTAAAATGTATAATATTCTTCAATATTCTAAATCATCCAATAGATAAAAAAAAACATATATACTATCTTTGAAGGTATTTCATAAAAGAAAAGTTACGGAAAATATATTTTGGAATTTTTATTTTGTACATCTTTAGGAATTAATACATGAAAAGGACGTTTTTTCAAACAATTTTTTAAATTCCATGATGAACACTGTAGAATCGTTGTTTCCGAGAAAGTTAATTTTAATATAATATTTTTTCCTGGTTGCATGCATTTGTTAAAATATTATTTCATTAGAGTCTTTCGAAAGCGGAAAAAAAAATATATTTAAGCTGTATTTTCTTTTTACTGTAGAATTTTATAAACTTTCTTAATTTATGGAACATTATGTAATTTTTAATTAATATTTTAACTTTTTTCTTTTCATAAGAAAGGGAAAAGTGTTTAAAATAAACAAAATGAATAAAAATAATTATCAAAGTAAAAAGATTAAAATTAACATTAAAATTAAAATTAGAAATTAAGATCGCAAAAGTATCTTTAAGGAGAAAAAATTTAGTTCTTTAATAAGATATAATAATTAGAAAAAGGTACAGTAAGCAGTTTTTACCTTTTCTTTTTTTTTACAACATTGTATTAAATACATATTTACTATTATTGATACATATGTAAAAATATAGTAAAGGGTACAATTGTTTTATCCGAATATTAACCCCCCAACAGATATTTTGTAAAATCATACCTACAATTATGTTTTCTAAACTTTGCATAAGTTATTTTTTCCCCACATTGTGTCTTATATGGTAAGCACAGAAAAATTTTTACTTAAGTAAAGGAAGTATATTATATGTATATTTATTATTTTACAGAAAGAAAAAAAATATATATCTCTAACCAGTTGAACTTGAAAGAGGAGTTTAAATTTTCCTTTTTTTTTCCTTCAATGTTTCCACAGCTTAGGAAATGAAGCATATAACACCGTTATAAGCCCACGATTTAATGAAAATTATGGAAGAAATTTATTAGAAAATTATTTAGATTCTGAAGACAACGAAAATGTAGATTATTCTAGCGTGGAAAATTCATCTGATGAATCTTCACAATATGATAATCTTGAGAAAACGTTAAGGGAAGAGTGGGAGGAGTTAGAGATAGATGAAAGCAACAATTGGTTTGAGGTTATAGGTACAATTTGTCAGACTATCCTTTCAGAATTTGAGAACTTAGACGAAGATGATGGTAAGATTAATAGTTGGTTTTATTTATATAAAACATTATCTGAATTTCGTGAGGCTGAAATCAGCGAAAATAATGCAATTTTTGAAAAATTTTTAAGCACTTTAAAAGAGAGCAGATTGACAGATCCCAAGGATTACCTAAATTATGAAGAAGAAAAGATATGGAACGAAATAAAAGAGTTAAAGCAAGAAAAAGATAGCGAATGGAATAAATATCATATAGGAACTTGGAAATATTGGTTTCAAAAGGAATTTCCCACAATAGAAATACATGCTAACATATAAACGACAATAGAAGAAAAGGAGTGTGTAATTCCTTTAAAAAAAAATAAAACACTTGGATTTTTATTAATTATAATAAAGTTCCCGAGATACTATGCGAGTTTTCTATGTAACATATACTAAAAAAATAAAAAAAGAATAAGAAAAAAAAAAAAAATTTAGGTTCAGATATTATTTTCCATATATATAATTTACTTTTCCTTATTAAAATGTTCTATTTGAATAAGTGAAAGAGAAAAAAGAAGGTACGTTATAAGAAAATTTTTTTAGTAATGTAGCAATAAAAAATTACCAAGTAATTAAGGAATAACCATTACTGCGCATTACATATTTGTTATTGTTGTATGTATAATATGTAAATTAGTTTTTTCACTTGTCAAAAACACCTTTGTTATATTTATTCAAAATTAAAAACTGTGTAACTTTTGTGCATTTTTACATAGATTATTTTATAAAATTATAAAAGAAAACATTGAAACAAATGTTAAGTGAAAATTAGTGAATATTCATTTTTCGTTTATTTAATCTTTTTTTTTTTTTTTTTTTTTTGTTATTCTAAATTACTAGAAAAGTGTTATCTGGCTTTTCAGTAAATAATTTCGTGTTATACTTTGCGTTCTTAAATTCATGTCTTTGTTTTATTCAAAAAGATTATTTGTGTTTGAATAAATTTTGACGATGCCGATGTTAAAACTGTAATATTTAGAAAAAAGTGACTGCGATTTTATGAGCAATTAACAGTAATGTTCTTTTTTTGAAATGAGTAGTAATTAGCTAGTCATAAACACGAGGAAATTGCTAAAGGAGCATAATTAAAATAGAAAAGGAAAATACTAAATTAAGTAACAAGCAAATAGCTAAACAGTTGAAAAAAAGGGAATGCAAATGAAACTTAAAAGGAGAAAATCACATAGTGCGAGGAATTTATTTTCTTTAATGTGCGTTTATCACTTGTAAAGATACATAAAATTATTTTTATTTCATATTTAAAAAACAGAAAATTTAAAACAATGTTTTAAATTAAAAAAAGAATCTAAAATACATTAATTAATTAGAGAAAAACAAAACAAAATATTTGACTCAAAATTTAAAATAGTACGATAAAATAATTCGCAAAAAAAAAAAACAAAAAAAACAATGGTCTCTTGAATTCGCTGTTTTTCTAGTACTTCTGTTTGATTCCTGTACAATTCTTGATAAGTCTTTTTATATGTAGAATTCTTTAACACGCATTGCCTATATAGTACTTGTTTATTTTCTTCAAAATTATCTCTATTTTTCCAGTTACACTATTGACCTTTTAATAAAATTATTATAGGATTTTGTTTTATGAATCCATCGTACTTTGTTATTCTCTGCGCCTACTTATTCATTTGTTTTCCTAATTATATTATTTCATTTTTATTCAAGTGATTATTTTATTATTACTTATATAATTCTACTCTTATTTATGTTCTTTTTCTCTTACATTCTTCAAAATATTAAAAGTGTTCTTCCTATATAATTTCTCAAAAATGTACATGCAAACTCCCATTCATTTGTGTCATAGAATTTTTTTCTTTTCGATGACATTGACAGTTTTCATATTTTTCGTTTTGAATTCAGTATTTGTTGGATTACGATATTTTATATTCCCTTTTTTTATGAGTTATGCGGGTGTCATTTTAGAAAATTTCTTTTGTCCATTCTCACTTTTTCTTTTTTTCGTCCCTCAGTTTGTATCACTATAGTGTTCTTCCAGAGTCTTTTTTCCTTTCTTAAATGTCTACACAATTTCGACTTTACGCTAATATATTTTTTATTGCTTTTTTTAATTATTTATAATCATATATTTGTGTTTTCATGTGAAATTTCATGTAATGCTTGTTCGAAACTGTCATATTTCAAATAGATACAATTTTTTTCGGAAGGCGAAGATGAATATAACATTCTTTTTAATTCCCATTCCATTTCTTTCTTTCTTTCTTTTTTTTTTTTTATTTCCAAACAAGGCACCAAACGCTGTAAACTACAACACAAGTACAAATAATTTTATAGAATTATAATTTAATTAATATAAAAAACAACAATAATTTTTATTATACTTTTAATACATAGGTGTTTTATTTTACTTTACTAAGAAGGAATAATAGAAAAACAACAGCTAATAGTACTACCCCAATTAGTATATACATTTTAGGTTCAATTCCATTAGGCGTTGGATTAATCTTCTCTGGTTCCAATTGCGCAGGGGTATTTTCTTCATCTTGACCTGAAGTTTTATAAAACATTTTTATACTGTTTAAAGGAATTCGTTCTTAAGAAGAATTTCATGTAGTATTAATGGTAAATGGAATTACATAAGAATGTGCAAGTTTTGCATAAAAAAACGCACTAAGCGGAAGTGAAGATAGTTGGGGAGTTGGAATAGACATAGTAGGTAATGAATTATCAGGAAGTGGTTCTTCAAGAAGTTGATCTCGCTTAAGCGATGACACATCTTCTGGAGAATGTGGAATACCATGATTAGGCGAATATTCAGAATTCAAAGTATTCTGTTTAGATCCAACGCCATGTTCTTGTTCAACAGAATATTTTGGATTTACATCTGGGTCAAGAACTAGCGTAACAATAATAGTGCTGTTGTCTTCATCATCTTTAAATGTTCTACCTTTTGGATTGATTACATCTAAATAATATTTTTGAGAGGTATCATGTGAATCAGCATTTTCATTATCTTTCGCTTCTGAAGAAAGGGCACTTGAATGAGTATCTCTTCCATCAGTTGTCAATTTAACTGTTGCAGGTAATATTTCTGCAGAAATGTTCTGCGAATTGGGGAAATAACAGAAATCCATCGTATATTGAAACGATGCATCGTTTGTCACATTACAGTTATTATAATGTGTTTTGTTGTATAACTCTGAAACAGAACATTTGGCTTCTGATTTTTTTTCACTAAAATGGTTTTTTCTTTCTGACATCCATTTAGTGTATTCTGAACATTTTGATTTACAGGTTTCGTTTTCATCACATTTTGACTTTGTTATATATTGCCTTTTTAGTGATTGTATACTCGCTTCGTATTCTGTCTTCTTTTCACAAAATTCATGTATATCTTGTATTATTTTAATACATTCTTTATTCTTACTCATCGTATTTCTAGAACAACGACCTTGTATATTAGAACTATTTAATAAAGCGGACACAGCATCCTCAATATTCGTGGAGTCTCGTAGGGAAGCATATTTACGACATGTTTGAAAATTAGTCTTCTGATTATCTATATATTGTCCTAATTCATGACATTTATCGGCAAAGGTACTTACATTTCTCACCAATTCTAATTCATCAATTAAATCAGAAACTTTACTTGTAATATCATCAAATAATGTTACACATTGTACATCACTCAAATTCTGTCCTCTTGTATAGCTCTTAATAACAGCGCCAGCCATTTTCTAGTTAATTATTGTTACTATAAGAGTTTTCGATTATTTTTTGCTTAAATAAATAATTTGGAATAGTAATTCGTTTATACACGTAAACAACTTCTCAAATGTGTAATTATCTTTTTGCATAATAACCTTGGATTATTACATATAAACGAGACATAAATAGTCATCTTAGTAACACATAAACATTCATATGTTTTAATTTTACAATAGGGCGTTTTTTGCGTTAGTACATATAGATCAATTGAAATTAAAAATTTTGAAAAAATATAATTAATTTTGTGGAAATTTGTAAAATAATTGCATACATTAATATTTCTTTTAGGAACTTGTCCTATGTTTATGCTTCAAATAAATATGTAATAGCTGTTTGTATATCCCAATATCATTTTGAAGTTAAAGAGTAGTAGAACAAATTTTTTCACAAAACAAAATCATAGTTCCTTTATAAAAAAAATCAAAACAATTAATACTAAAAAGTTGCATATGAACAGGAAGAGCAATTGAAAGAAAGATTTCTTCGTAAAATTATAATATACATATATATATGCATTATACTAGCACATATACTCCTTTTTAATATACAAAAATATAAATATTTACTTTGTTACCTATATTCAAGTATGTTATTCTATTTGATTCTTTGTTTTCCTGTAATTTATCTTTGTAAATATGGTTATTAATAAACATACGTTTATATTTGTTACGGAAAGAACTGTTCTTACATTTCTTAAATTGTACCATTGTAATTAGTTTTTTAGTGAAATTTCAAAATTAAAAAGTTCAATCTAAAGATAATAAATAATTTATGAATTATTCTAAATTGCTCTTATGATGGAAACAAACAACAAACTATTGAAACGTCTATTTAATACTTAATATTATCTCGGCATTTTACATGGAAATTAATTATTTTTGTCTTCCCCATATATGTGTATATACATATGTATGCATATGTTCTAATTATTTAAAGATAATTTCTCTGTTTTTATATGGTTATTTTTGCGTCTACCAAATTCTGCATATATACCTAATTTATTTCATAGAGTACATATTTTAATTATTAGAAGGGTAAAAACACAGTTATGTGTGCAATATAACTACTAATTAAGGAAATATTTAATTTATTTTAATTCTTAAAAATTATTAACATATATAAAGAAAAGAATTAATTTTTTTGTCTTGTAAAAACAAAGAAAATAAATAGATTATAACTTCCCAATAAAAAAAATACTGCAATTTGTTATAAATGGAATAGTATATATAACAATTAGTATAAAAAAATACAAGGTTTTTTGTTACATAATTTTAATAATTCATATTATTATAATTGCTCAAACTAGGAAATTAAAAAGGTTAATTTTAACTTCTTATAATGATTTATCACTGAATTATGTTAATACTACTAAATATTTGTTATTTTATCATATATATTATGGGGTAACTGTATTTCGTTGTATTTTACATTTTTAAGGCCTGAATTCTTAAAAAGAATTTAGGAAATGTACATATGTCTGACGAAGAAGTGGGTTGCATTAACATATTGTATATAAATGATTTTTATTATTATTAGTGAATTCAGAAAATGTTTTAAAAATATTTTTTCGTGCAATAATTAAGTTATATTTAATTAAATTACACTATTGAAAATTTTTGCTAATGTTATTTATCCCAAATATTGTCATTTTATTTTTTACATTTTAATTCTCCTATTTTTCTTGTTTCCATTTTTTTTTTTTTTTTGGGGATTTTTTAATTCTAATTTCTTTTTTAATTAATATTATATTACTTAATGTTATAAGCATAAGAACAGTATGAGTACTATGCGTAAAAATAATTTATGTGTGTGTATGCTATTACGTATTTTGAATTCGCACATTTTATCGTGTGTATTTTATGATTAACATAACGTGCAATGAACTTAAATTTGTAGAAGAAAAAGTGTAAAAAACAAAAAATTTTGTTGTATTTGTATTTTAGAAAATGCTTGTAAAAAGTAATTTTATAAATTTATAAAATAATACATATATTTATTTAATAAACATATATAATTATTTTTTTGTGTAACTGAAGTACTTTATCATTTTATACATTCCAGTTTAAGAGTAAAAAACTGCAATGTATAATAGTTTACGGAATTTTATAATTTTTCTTTTTAGTAACATGCATATATTATTTTCTTGCTTGAAGTTCAATATTTCATGACGGAATCGATATATTATATATTAAAATTTGTTATATTTCATAGATAAAACTGGAATATGTAAAAACTGTATGCAGAGTGTCTGAATATATAGGTTAGAGTTACCTTGTTTTGCCTTATTCAGTTGCTTTGAATAACTTATTATATGTTTAAATTTTTCTTTTTACATATTGTTGCAAATCGTCTACTGTTCTGTTTTTCTAACATAGTTTTATGTTCTATTTTTATTATTACCTAAAGCACAAAAGAGGTAAATATTTAATTATAACATTTTGAATTATTTTCCCAGGAATTGCACATTCTACAGAGTAATTTTATAATTATATAGTAGTTTAAAACATTTTATCAAATATTTATATTAAACGTATTATTCGTTAATGAACTTCTAGGACAATACTACTTTATTATTTTATTTTATTTTTACAATAACGTTGACTTTGACTATTCATTGCTCACCCAGATGAAATTTATATGTGTTTGAATATCTTAAATAATTTGCATTTCAACAGTTGTAAGATGCCAAATTCATATATTATTTATATACATCATGGAAACAAGTATTTTTATTTTATTAAACTTTAAATGATGTGTAGTGAATAGTTTGTCGTTCTATTTATTACAGTTATATGTGTACTGTTTTCGTCATGTTTAACTAGTAATTATAAAAAACTTTAATTTTATGTTTAGGAAAGCATACACTTCGTTTTACAATTTCTATCCATGTGTTTTATAGCATGTAATTTGTTCAATAAATTACAAAAAAACGATATTATTCTATGATAATTTTATTGAAAAAACTACTACTGAACTTAATAATGCAATGACAGTTTAAATGTTATGCATTATTATCATTATGCATCGATTAAACTTTCTATAAGTCACCAAAAAAACGTTTTTACGTATTTGAATGTGTAATCTATATAATTAACATGATTAGTGAAATTCTTATAGCGGGATTACACTATAATAACATAAGTAATAATTATCATGAAATTATATGGAATTATGACATATGTGCACACATAAAAAAATTTGTTAGTTAAATAGCGTTTTAGCTTTAAATGTAACTTTAAAAAATTCTAAACAGTAAGGAAAGGATGTAAAAATGTAAAATAGTAAAACGAAAAAAAGCTAATTACTATTTTTAACGTATGAAAAAGAGAAAGCATATACACATATATATGCAAAATATATGATATGAGGATACAAAACAAATGTTTATACTTAATTTACATATATGTACGTCACAAAAAATAATTATTGATATAAAATTTTATGTTTAAATATTCAAATGTTTTCTCCTCACATAATATTTAACTATAATAGACTTCTAAAAAGGAAAATATTAATAGGAAAATGTTGCAAACATAAAACTTATATTATGGTCTATAAATTTTTTTTATCGATAATTTAAAAAATATATATTAGATTATGTTTTATAAGTGAAAGCTTCTAATAGTTATAAGAAAACTTAATTTTTGGATATCATATTAAATCAAATTAGGAATGCAAATATATATTGATCATTTTCTGTGTACGGAGTTTTACGGAAGTATACAAGACCCTCATTATTATAAATTTTGTGAATAATATTTCTTTAATAATGGTACATTTAGTCATTAAAGTGTTAATCCATTATGCGATATATTTTCTTTAATGCAATAATATGCATAAGTGCGGCAATTAAGTAATTATTATTATGTTATAACATAACCTACAAAATATCCATAAATTGGCAACAGGGTAATTGTGGTATAATACTATTATTAGCGTATATCAATTTTGTTCAGTGTTCATACATACATTTCTAATTCATTTTTAATGGTATATTTGATTAATCTACTTTATAACTTTTACCTAATAAGAATTGTTAACATTCATAAAATTTCATAACAAGTTTAATTAACTTTTAATTAACTTTAAAACTTCCTCACAATTTACATAATTCGTTTTAAGAAGGTTTCCTATTCTTATAAAAAATATTTCCAAATTTTGTCTAATTAATTATTGTTTGTTCAATCTTCTAATTAATTTTCTTCTAATTCCTGCGTTAAAGTAGGAAGAGCGCATAAGACGATGGTGATTCCTGAGTTATCAAAGATGAGTACTATAATATGATTAGTTCTATTTCCACATAACCTTTAAACATTTGTGAAATTATTAATATTTTTACTATTAAAGAGAACTGTACATTATAATTAATGGAATAGTGAATTTTAAAAATTCATAGATTTCTTTTTTCATTAATAATCCTTATATAATATGACAATCAAGGAGTGCCACTGAGTAGCAAACTATTTATATGAAACTACTGAACTTTTAAAAAAATGTAATTATAGTAATTTTTGAGTAAAACAAAGATACTTTTTCATTTTATAGTGAACTTAAATTTTTTCCGTTTGACTGAATGCGGCAAAAAATGTATTTATAAAAAATAAATTATTTATTTGCTATGAGTAACGAAAATATAGGTATATGATATATTTTTAGCAAGTATTATTGTTTTCCATACATTAATGCTTTTTTTATATGTGAACTTAATCCGTCATATAGAAGAATACAAGTTTTTATAGACATCTTTTAAATCACTTAATATGTATTTTAAAACAATTTTTCCTAATAATATATTTTGTGTTAACACGGTGAGTATAGAAAAATGTAATATTCCTTAAAACAGCATAAAATATATGCTGTAACAAATATAAATGTTTTGTCAATGTACTAATATAATAACATTCTCACGAAGGTTAATATAATTTTTAAATAAAATACATCTTTGTACGTGAATTACCTAAATTTTATTTTTTTTTATCCTTTATTTATTTACTTGTAAAATTATATCTCCTTGTCATGGTATATATAAGAGCATTTAAATATTTGTGCATATACTTAATTTTTTTTTTTTTCTCCTAAATGTCTTAATATTTGTACTTATTATATATTTCCATGAAATGAATATACCTAAGCCATCGTTCATTTTTGAATGTTTTCATTACTACATGAAAATATGTAATACGTATAATTTGGCTACGAATAATTAATGTTCAAAATTAATAAGAAAAGAGTAAATTGTCCTTTAATAAATTAATTTTTTTTAACACACTGCTTCAGAATAGAATTATTCTAAGTAACTTTTTATTTTGTATAATTTAATAGTAAACCACTCGTTCACATTTAAGTACTACTTCCATTTAATTATTACACATAAAGCATTGTAATATTTAAAATTACGTATAAAAATTATGAAGATAATTATTCATTTATGTTAAATACATAAAGATGAATAACTAATCACTTGTGAATTTTCATTAATGTAGTAATCAAAAGTAGGAACTGTAAATGCTTAACTGATTTCCCTTGTACTTGAAATTAGAAATTTTAATAAATCACTTAAAACGTAAAAGTTGCTTATATTTGATAAGTTCTTAATAATGGAAAATATTATAACTAATAATGATAATATATTTTATGTGTCTCTTTAAATATTCCATTACATTTAATATATATGTACATATATGTGCCTCTACATTTTGGTATATTTTATCAAGATATTATAACTTTATAATCATTTAATATCGTGACATATTACAAGTTTAATAATTCCCTGGGAGTATTCTATTTCAGGCAGTGTAGAACAATACATAGAATATGAATACTACATTAAGTTATACATTTAACTTAAAGTAAAAGAATTAATCATAGATAAATATATATACATCTTTCTATATATATTATTTTAGTGTAAATGAAAGCACAATAACGCATGAATATCGAATTTGGGAATTTTAATATATTTTGCAAGTTTAAAAATTTTCTGAAATACTAAAATATAATTTAATATAATATCTATAATACAATACATTATTCTTCATAGTGTGTGACACATGCAGTGAAATAAAAATGGATAAAATTGTTTAAAAGAATATCCTGCATAGTACATCCCTCATTATGTTATTGGTACCATTATATCATGCATTCCTACAATAGGAACATAAAAATTTAGAGACATAAATCTAAGAAAAATATTACGTCTTATGCATTAATTAATGTGCCAAATATCAACTATTAAATGGAGTATAATTTATTTAAAAATTGTCGCCATAAAAACAAAGAAAATGTGCATATTACCAATGAATTTATACATGTAATAATTATGAAACTACTATTCATAGAAGTTGTTAATATTATTATTCTTATTCTTAAAATAATGTGGTAACAGAATTTCTACTGAATAAAATTATTGAAGTAATGTTGTAAAAACTTTATTCAATAAGAATGTTAACGAGCTTCTGTAGCAATTGAAAAAATATAGTACTCTTATAGCAGTAGATAGTACTTGATAAATGTTGTTTTGGAAAATGCAAAAAATTATTGAATATGTTATATTACGAAAGTGTATAAATTGGACTTGTAACAGCTTAATTAATATATCTTTTACGAAATATAAATGTTATAGATCTTTGCTAAATTCATTTGCCTTAATGACTTTATTTAAAATGCATTTTATGATTCATTTTTTTCCAAATAATTCGAAGTGTAATTATAACGAAAACTTTCTTTTACAAATATTAAACACGAACATGTAAGCTTATATAAATTCTTACAATTTTTTCTTTTAAGAATTAATAAAATTAAAACTCAGTATTGCATTAATTTATAAGAGGTATTTTCGAAGCATACACTAAGCGAAAAAACAAAAAATAATAATTTTGAAATGTTTCCTATGAATTAACTATTAATAAACAAGTATTTATGTTTTTGTATGTCATTTATAATGATAATATTTATTAATTTTATCAGTTTTCAATTTTTTTATTCAATTATATTTAATTTTCCAAAAAAGGCATAGAAACAATTAAAAAAGAAGAAAAAAGCGGGTCGTTATATGCAACACTAATTGATAAAAATTATATAGAATATTTATTGCATACATATAGGCAGGGAAAAATAGGGGATTGATATTTAACTTCTTTTACATTTTTTTAAAAGGAAATAATATTTTTTATTGTGAATACTGTGAAAAGTAACAGAAAAACTTGGAATATTTAAAAGCGTAAAAACATAACATAATATTCTAATATTATTTTCATTACAACCTAAGTATCCATAAATAGATCAAAACATATGCTATGAATATATTTTCAAATAAATATATATATTGTACATGTTAAACAATTTTATTCTATTTAAACCTAACGCTACTATTTCATTGTTGGGGGTAAAGTAAAAATATTTCTGTTAAACGTCGTTATTTTAAAATAATTATTTTCCACATTTTTTTTTAAATATATTTTTGTTTGACACAACTAAATATATTGCCACATTTTAGTATATCTATTAAACTGCAATAATATTAATTGATGTATATATGGTTCGTGGTGAAAGCTATTTATCCAAACGAATTATTAAATTGGTTCTGTAAAATAGCGATAAGTGGATGAGAAGTTTCAGGAACTACAAAATTGTTATGTGAAAAATAACGAACTTATTAGGAAAAATATCTTTGCGTAGCAAATATTTTGTATATATTAGAAAATTATATGATTATTCTTTTTTTTTACTTATACTTTAAGCAATATTCCTGTTACAATTGTTTATATTATAATACTTGTAGGACGCGTTTAGTGACTTTTTTTGCAATTCTTTTTTATTAGTGTATTTGATAGAAGTTACATAACATAATTATAAATATAAAAATTTAAAATGATACATCAAGGAGAAAAGTGCAAACATTTAAAAGAACACATATCTATAATTATTTAGCAAAAAGTTAGGGTTGCTGAATAAACTAGGTGTTACAAATTATATTCAATGCATATCACTGCCAGTAATTATTTCTTTAATTGCGTAATGTAATAGTATAAACATACATTTGTATTACAATTGAATATATTAGGAAATGCCATTTTAACGAATAATATTATATTTAATTTTTAACAATGGAATAAAAGTGTCCTAATTTTTTGTTATAATTATAAATTAATATATTTTACGATATCAACTGTATAAATTTTTTTAAACTTAGAATAACGAAACACATATGATATATCTATAGATTATTTTTTATGGTATTAGGAATATATATTTTTACATAGTTACGAAAATTACTATTTATTAAATTATTATGTCTACTTATACACTGGATCATGATCTTCAAAATTTACTGGTAAATAGGAATTTTATTATTTTATTAAAAATTTTATTAATAGTATACTGTATTGTTTTCTTTATTTTTCCTAAATCAGGATAATTTTTTTTGAATATATGATTTTCTAAAATGATCCTTTTTCTTATTATTCTAGGATTATAAAATTTTATCTGAAATATACTTAGTTGAGTTTTATGAATCCTTAAGTGCCAAATCTGGATCAAACACTTCTAACAATTGTAGTTATTCAAAAGGTGAAACTAAAGAACTAAAAGGTGATATCTGTGAAATTTGGAAAAAGCTTCATGCAATATTAGGTGATTGGAATAATGAACATGCAAAATATGGAGGATTAAATCCTGATAAGTCTTGTGAATATTTAAACTACTGGATATATGGAAAACTGAAAGATATACAAGCCAAAAACGATGACATTGATTGGCTTTACTTTTTTTGGGAGGATTTTGTAAGTAAAAGGCCAAAAAAGGAAGAAAAATGTTATGGTAAAAAATACAATTCCTTTAGCTCAGAGGAAATGGGAAACAAAAAGATTTTTTATGATTTCTTTGAATATTATAATAGAATAAAAAGTGAATTACATGTTAAAAACACTGAGAAGGATGAATATTGCAATTACATAAAGAAAATTTTTCAGTTGTACAAAGAAATGGAACAGAAAAATAGTTCGCAAAGGTATAGCGAAGATATTTACAAATTTAAAAAAAAATTTTTTCTTAATGGTGAATTAAATATTTTGGAAGAATTATGTCCTGATAGATGTCTAAAATTAGTATTTAACACAAACCATGCAACACTATGTCCGTTCGAAAAAGAATCACCTAAAGAAATTGTGGAAGAAGCTCTCAAGTCTTGTAAAGATAAGAGAACTTTATCTGCTGATGGAAATGGAAGCATAAATAAAGAATATGTATATTGTATTTTTTAATTAAATACGCTTTTGTCTACACTTATATAAATGTTGTGTACTTATTGCAGAGTGTAAATAATTTAGCCTTTATTTGTGTATGGACATAAAACATATTATTTCTTTATTTTTCAGGAAGATATTTTAAAAAATTTTACTGAATATAAAACTTATGATGAATTGAATAAAGATGTAGAATTCTATCATTATCATAGTATTTGTTCAGATTTACTAAAACCTAACGAAGAAAACTGTAGTACTTATTATCTGTGTATTAAACTTGCAAAGAATTTAAAAAAATTATCAGAAATGAAGGGTGAAAAACGCTTTAATCACTGTGAATATTTGATCCATTGGATATACGCTGAAATAATCTCACTGTTTAATATTAAATCAAGCAATATATATGACATGCCAGCTCTTAGTGCATTCTTTCACGTAGGATATCGAATTTTATATCATTTAGGTATTACTGATTGTTACTTTGATATTGTTAATATTGATTCCAAAGAATTAAAGCAAAAGAAAAATTTGCATGATTATTTTAAAAATTATAATCAGATTTACTCCGATATTTCTCCTAATCATTCTGAGCGTAAAAAGTATTGCGAATACATTACACATATAAATGATTTATATAATACGCACTTAGATTCCTGCTGCACATACTATGTAGATGGTACGCACTACTCTGATAAATGCAAAAATTATTTTAATTGCAATGTTAGCTATTATCCGTATAACCTGTATTCAAAATTAAAATGTTCCGATATTATAGCACCAGAAAAAAGAATAAAGGAAGTCAAACCTGTAGCTTTGGATTATTATGTTAAATTGTTAACTAAAAAATCACATGAACAACCGAATTTAACAAAATGGGGAAATTCTAGGTCTTCCAGTAGTTTACAGAAAGAATGTAATGGAATTATATGTGATCCTTTCTATATTTTCACATCAGTGGCTTTCACGCTTATGGGAATATTTCTACTTTTTTTCATTTTTTATAAAGTACATATAGATTCCCTTTTAAAGTATAATATCTTATGTCTCAATTTTTAATATATTACACATAAGAATTACAATTACAAAATAAATACTGTATAAAACTTTTATATATTTTGTTCACATGTTAGTTTATTCCCATTGTACCATGGATACATAATAAAGTAAGAAAGAAAAAAAATGTAAATTACGGTTTTCAGCAATCTACGAAGCAATTTTTAGAGTATGAAACAAAACATGTGAATAACAATTCACCTAAGAAGAGATTGAATATAGCTTATCATCAAAGATGAGATTATCTAATGTAAGTTCACACTTAATATTAGCTATTTTCCGATGAATAACTTCAAGAATGCTTATCAAGTGCTATCTCAAATTATATTTATTAAAGAAAAGAAAGTAAAATATGGTTAAAAAATATATTTTTTTTGTTTCATAATATTTTACATAGCTTTTGATATTTAATTATTTCATAACATATATATGTATATTTGTGATTAATTGGCCATCTTTCTGATATGTTGTTTTAATTGACTATTTTTAGTATACAATTAAATAATATCCTTTACATACTAAAAATAAACTACATTTTTATATTTAATTTTTTTTTGTATATAATTATATTATTAATAAAACAAAAAAATATTCTTTAAATGAAATAGAATTATTGTATAATTTGTGATTTATACATAATCATATGTTTGCATATGGGAACTGTCTTATGTAGCTCTGGAATTATATTACTGTTTATCTTTGAGACCACGCATAAATTTAATTTTACTTCTTTCTGACAGAATGAATCGAATTTTGATGTGTACATTTATCTGTTCCTTGATATACATACATACTTATGTATAAGAATATATGTGTAAAGAATAAAAAGTTAATGTAATATTAGAGCATTTTCATTTGTAACAATTTAATTTATTAATAAAATAGAAATGTTATTTAGCACATCGGAAAACGAATACCTTACACACTTAAAAGAGTAAATGAATTATTACGTAAAAATTAAAAAATATATTAATTAAAATAATTTGTTCTCTTTAAAAAAAAAACAATATAACTTAAACCTAACTTTATGTTTTAATACATGATATATATGGAAATATTAACATGGTAAAAATTAAACAGGCAATTAATAAGAATATGCTTGTTGTTCTTATATTCATTGGCTCTTATTTTATATTATAAATATATAAGCGTATAAAATTTAATTTTAAAATTTATAAAACAAAAAATGATAATATATCATGAATGATCTCAATTCATTATTAAACAGTCGAACTATAATTTAAAAAATGAACTCCCTTAAAATTTCTTTTAGGATATACTTATATCTTATTACATGCACTATTAGAGGATACAAATAATATCCTTAATTGGAAGATATGATTGAAAATAAAACAAACCTATATATGTCAAATAAATGTTGTTATAATTTAATTAAATTTACATTGAATTATGTAAAGATTATATAGCATTCAATTATTTAAGGTTATACCTATTTATAATTAAGCAATTGCATTTTATTGTAATAAACAGTTATTATTATCATTAAAAATGAAGAAAAAAAATTGACATTCCTTTTGCAAGTGCGTTAAACTATATGTAATAATATTGCATATATGACACGTAGCATTGTATTCAAATAATTATATATTTATTACAATAAAATATTTTGTCTTCAGAAAATCCAGTTTATTTATTAATGTTTCTTTCAAAGTTATGCCGAAATATTTAACTCCGTGCGGAATTATGAAATAAACAATTTCTTCTGTTTTCTGAATGTTCTTCATTTTTAGAAAAATTTCCTAATAATTTTTTATTTTCTTGTTATCCAGTATACTTAGATTTTTTTTTTTTTTTTGGATTATTTAATCATTATAGAAGAGGAGTAAGCTAATATATAAAAGAAATGTCAAGGAATAATATAAAATATATTATACAACATTTTAATGAACAAATTAATTAGAACTAACGATTATGGAGATTTACAATTATTTGTTATATTTGTTATATTCTTTATAAAAAATAAATAAAATGAAAAAGGTTGCACCAAATGTGCCAAACACAGAGTTAATGAGATCAAGTGTTTTATAAACAGTCGTATTACCATTGGAAGAATTATTATTTGAAAATAATGCTGAAGTTACAGGGATATAATAATTACTGGGAGGACAACAAGGTGGTTCATGGAATACTTTTAGTTGAGGACAATTGTTCTGTGTAGTACAGGGATCTTTTGATGGTGGGGGGAAAGGTATTTATAATTGAATTGTTTTTGAAGGTATTGTAATACAGTTTTTATGAACAGAATTATTGTATGGAGAAGTTATATTATTAGGAAAAGGGTCAAATATGTATTGTTCTTCGTGAAACATATTTACACCATACTTCTTTTGCTTTATTTCTTCTCACTTCAATTGTAAATTTCTCATTTAACAAATTCCATAATGCGTCAATGTGTTTTTTCCACAATGTATTATTTATTCTACAATTTTCTCTTCTCATAAATAAATCCTTTATATAATGAAACCACTTTTTCCAATATTTGACAGGCTTATGTACTATTAATTAGAATGGAACATTTTGCGAATAAATTGTATCAATATTCATAATGTTTTACAAGATATTATGAAATATGTTTTAAAAAATTATCTTAAAATTTATTAATATGAATAACAAAGTTCTTATCTATATTCTCAAATTTATTTGGTATAAAATTAAAAACGGCAACATATATTTCGGGGGAATCATGATTCTGAATGTTAAAAGAAAATGTGAAAAGAAATATATGTAAATAAATATTTTTAAATAAATAAACTATAGTTTACGTTAAATTAAAATAATATGAATTTATTCATATTACGTGATATTATAGGGTATTTAATGAAAATGTTACCTATAAACAACCACATGATGCTTTCTATATGGAAGGTTGCATTACCCTTTTACTAATTGTGACCAAAGAAAGGAAAAAATATTTTTTTTTATAAGAGTTTATATATGTAATGTAAAATGTATATGTAATCAATATTGGTGTAATATGTGGTAATACGTAGATAATATTGAAAATGATTAATTTTGTAAAATTATTAGATCATTTGATGATAAATAGGAAAAAAAGAATATAATTATTTTCACATGAACCTTAATTTTTTTCAAAAATAGGTTATAAACATTCTAATATTATAAAAAAATTCCTAAAAATTAATATTTTTATTTGATTTATATTCTTCTTTTTAATATAATATGTTATAGTATACATTACTGCTATCACAGCAAGAAACACAGTAGCATATTATTTTATTAACAAGTGAATGATTCCTAGATTATTCTTATTTGATGCATAAATTTAAGATAATAAATGTCACTTATAAAAATAAGTAAACATACTTTCGAATTCAGAAAATCGTTGCATATATAATATATATTAATATTGTAGTAATTACAAATTATATTTCTTTATTATATTATATTATATTATATGAAGTTGTAGATAAAAAAAATAATATTTATAATAAAAATAGTTTTTCAATAAATTAAAAAAAAAGTTTAAAAGTAATAAAGATAATACATATTAAAATTATTAAACAATTTTACAGAACATTGTAAAGATGGATTTTTATATTGATGATATACTTATTCCATATTTAAGAATTTTATAGTGTTTACATATCAGGAATCATTTAGAGCGCCTCTTAAAAATATTTATAAATAATTGAATTATCCTTATGATATTAAATAAAAAAACATATGTGATTATTTATGAGTAATATTGAAATGTTGTATATTTTGTAATAAATTTAATTAAATCAAATTATATATATACATATAACTAACAAAATATAATAGTCAAAAAAAAAAAAAAAAGAAAAAATGAAGAGATAAAAAGAGAAACACTAATTCTTATTTGTTCTATTTTTCATTATATATTTAAAGGAACCATAATTTAATTTTAACAAATTCAGTAGGATATCATAATAATATTTATCTAATCATATCAAATAAAATTATAATGATAGCCATTCTATATAAGTATATATTTTTATGTATATACTCAATATTTATTCCTTGATTAATTATTTTTTTAAAAAATATAAATATATTAAAATCCGAAATTAACTATTTATTAAAATTTTAGTATTATTTACCTTAAATAGTGGAACCAAAAAAATGTAGTAATCATATAAAATTATATATTGCATAGGTTTCATATATATACATTAAATAGTTTGAAAATATTTTTAACTATAATAGAAATAAATATTTTATTCATTTTAATTATTATAAAACATATAATATTAATCATTATATGTGCTTTATTTACTTTTTTGTATTGTCTGTTATTATAAAATTATAAAGATATCTTTTTTTTTTCTCATTAAAAATGATAGTAACTTTTTCTAATATTACTAACTTTTTAATTGTTAAACAGTTCTTATTACATGTACATTTCATTCATGTTGCTTCCAGTGTTGAAACATTAGTTCTTATTATTGCTTGCTTACATTAAATCTTTGTTTTAATATTCTATTTTTTTATGTAATATATTTTATTCTTAATTACTATCATACATTACTCCCTCCTTTTGTATTATTTACATGATATATTTTATAATTATAATTTTTTTTAATATTTGTAATATATAAAAACATGGAATAGTTCATTTACCTTTATATAAATTGCTACGTGCCTTTAATAATTTTCACTTCATATTTATACATAATACTATATTAGCAAAATAAGATATTTTTTATTTAAGAATAATGTTTTTCTGTGTTTTCGATTACATACGTATGAGTTTCCTTTTTATCTCTTTATTCTTATAAGTCCATATACTGCACTTAAATATTTTTTTAATAAAATATAATTTTTAAAAATAGGAGTATCTTATATGTTAACATAACACGTGTGAATGAAATTATATGTAATGGCTTAATATATCTGTTATGCATGCGAACACTATTTAATTTTAGCAGAATTTTCTAAGTAATATAATTATTATAAATTTTTTTTTTGGGACTATATCTAAATGTAATAACAATTCATTAGTACTGTTTTATTTAATATCAGAATACGTATATTATATAATTGTCAAAAATTTTCACAATAATGTTTTTATAACAAAGGTATGATAAAATCTGTTCTTTATTGTTACACCTTATAGATTTTTGCATCGTTATTTAGAATATGTTAAACATTTATATTATTTATATAAAGATGTATATATGAAAAAAAATTTACATAAAAAATAGATAATTTACTATTTACAATAATTTATTAAAATTCTACATATCATGAATATTTAGCAATATACATAAATATTAACAATATAAAAAATATTAATATAAATATTATAATATTACATTTATATTTTATTTTTAAAATTTTAAGCATGGTACGATTTCCTTCGAAAAATCCTTGGAACAAGTTGCATGCAGATGTTTTTCATTTTTATAATTAGCATAATGAAATTTTTTTTTTCTCGCTATAGTATTTTGTTCTACACAGAAACGAATATATATATGAAATATAAAAAAATTTAAGTTATGAGTTACTATTCTTCGAATTCGTTAAAAAATATATTACCAAGTGTTATTTTTTAAATATTTAACATACACGATATGAACTGAAGGTCTTAACTGCACGCCTTATACATTATCATGCTGTGGAATTTTAACATAATTTTGTCTCTTCTTATTCAAGAGAAATATTTAATGTAATTATATATGTTAATATAACTTGTAAATTCATAAATTGTAGAACATTCAAATATTTGTTTTTTAAGAGTAGAATGCCCTCATTGCATATGAACACTTTATTACACGTTATATCACACGTTGATGCGTATTGCAAATTTAAATAATATATGCTACTACTGTATTCATTTTTTATGTTGAATTTTTTTGTTATAATAATATTTTGATATTATATATTTTTGTTAAATGCATAGATTAGATGTTAGTAATGGTTGTTATATACACTGTAATCACCGCATTGGCATACGACAAATAAAAAATATAAGCATTTTTACTCATGTTTTAATGATTCCACGTTATTTAAATTTTGTATACATTGTTTAACTTTTAATTTAATAGTATTTTTTTTTCTGTTTAATACAATTTATTATATTTTCTTATACGTTCTTATGGTTATTTAAACTATACATTACTGTATCGTTACACGTTTAATGTTGTATTATTAATTTTTCTAAAATATATTTTCTGAATATTCGATTTTACTTTTCTTATTATATTTTATAAAAATATTCTATAAAATTTATTAATTTTTATTTTTTATGGGCTAATTTTTATTTCATATTATGTGCGAATTATCAATGTCAAGCAGAATTATAATAAATATTAAAATGTTTATTCTCAGATAAGGTTTCCTCACTTTGAGAATTATGTAGAAGTTAATGCATTTCTTTATCTAAATTTCTGAATATATATTTTTCTCTTTGTATTCGAGAAATGAGTAAACCCCTAAGTGGAGTTATATATTTAAAGAAAAAAAAAAAAAAAATTAATTAATACAAAATGCTTATTAAAGGAATATAATTTTTTCATTAATATAATTTTATATGTAAATTGAATTATATATATAATTGCAAATGCAAAAATATAGCTATTAAACTTTTAGAAAAATAATGAAAAAATAATTATTCCCACTTTTCGTGCTAAAACTGTGGTAGGAGTGACAGAATGTAAAAATGTAGTTGACATTGTCCTTTGAGCTATATGTGCATAAGAGATGGTTAATAATTCAGGTATATTATTATCAACACACATTTGGGGTTATATTTATCTTTCTTTTTCAAATAAATGTTTAAGATTTCGTAATGAAGTAGAAAAGTTGCTATTATATTTATGGAAATCTTCACATATAATTTTATTAAAATTATCAGCATATTGTTTAGCGTAAGGACAGTGTATATCATTATCTTTTATTAGTTTAAGCATATTAAAATTATAGTTGTCATAATACACTTCATATAGATTTTTAGTTTTATTAAATGTTTCATTACCAAAATAATAAATATCAGGTATTGTGCATGTGTTTATTTTTTTAATATCTGTATCATACTGCATAATGTTCTTATAATAACTGAAAGTAGAATTTCCTAAACTACAAATTTTATTTCTAATTTCATAATTTAACTAACGGTTTATATATGAACAACAATTACTGCTAATAGTTAATTCATTATATTTATAATGCTTTAGATATATTTCCATTAATTTAATGTGGTTAATAATAGAAGTTCGTTTTTCTTCGTTGTCTGGCACCAAGGTACTCATGAACTAACATCTTCTTCATCACGCTCATACGCGAAGCCTTCTAGTTTATATTTATGAGTTTTATGTTCAAAGAAAGAGAAATAATAAAAGTAGCTAGAATGATTACAACGAAAAAGTGATACAGTGTTATCATTAAAACATATATATTCTTTTTTAAATGAAATTACATTTAAAAAAAAAAAAAACTACAAAGAATGTAATATATAAAAAAAATAAAATACCATTTCTTCCCCAGGGGAAGTTATCATTTTTAGTACAAATACCTATGTTAAAAAGTATAAAAAGATGTATTACTCTATAATAATTAATAAATGGGAGGTAAAAGCAAATAATTTATTACCAAGTGTTAAGATACCTTATATTATTTGTTGAATTCATATAATTTTTTTTAATTGTATTATACTTTAATTATAAATTTTCATTAAATTATAATAGTATGTAAAATAATATGTTAAATAAACATTGTAAATCACGAGTTAAATTGAAACAAATTTAAGAATAAATAATTCATGTATCATGCGATATTGTCTGCAAATATAATGTATAACCTAATTATCTTATATACATGTACTATACGATTAAATTAGTGCATTGTAAATAGAATAATTCGTTTTTAATATATATATGTTGGAAATATATTTTGTAGTAGAACATTTATTTGAAGAAAATTTTCATTATTTGAAATGTTTTTTTAGATATATATGTTTTATAAGTTTAAAATTTTAGTATTAGATGAAAAATTTGGGAATCACTAGTTTTAATGAAGCACAAAAATATTTCTTCAATTTTATGTTTTCGTGGACATAAATTATATGAATGCTTATTAACTTCTTTGAGTAAATATGTAATACACAAAGCAGAATTTAAATTAGTAAAATATAGATTAATAGGTGTGTTCTCTAATTTGCGAATAAAAGATTTCAAAAATTATAGTATATATGTATTTTAGTAATGCTATTTTAATTAAGGATGTATTATTTAACTAAAATCATACATTTTAACAAAAAGATAGAGTATTATCTTCCTACCTTTTAACCTCTAAGTAATATAGTGAAGTATTCATTTGCTATAAAACAGTATCGTTATTTTCAACGTAGTTAAATATATATTATAAATTGACACGTATGCAATAGATTATTTATGATGAAAAAAATAATTTAAAATTGGTATAACATAACTAACATTAAAATGAAAAAAAAAAATTATTTTTAATACATTTTTCTAGCTTCATCCTAATAAAAAAAATATTGAAGTATATTAAAACCTATCTGAGTTTACACATGCTATATAATTTGTATTATATACTTCAAACATATTTATAAAATATATTTTGTATTTTCTATATATTAAAAATACTACAAAATATAATATCACTATTTTTGGGAATAATTGGTAATTGCATTAAAATTTACATGTACGTTTTTTTGTATATAGATAATGTATAAAATAAATACATTTCACTACAAAAAGTTGTAAAAAGAAAAATTAGTAAAATAATTTAAAAAATTTTTTTTTTTTTGGTATAACTTTTTAACTGATTATATATATTATATATTTTTAACTGAATGCAATTGTCATATTGCAATTATTTTATTTTTTATGATCCTAAAATAAGTGTACTTCTATAAATAACTTAAAAGAACAATTAATAAGTTTGTTCTATTAAAAGATAATGAATTTATTTTTTATATTTTAAGATTATGCAAGAGATATTTTTTTAATTATTATTTCATGCGTATTTTTTTTTAGATACAGTGAACAGTATTGTATTTCATGTGTCAAAAAATATAAAGGATTATGTTCGTTTTTAAAATGAATAAAAAATTTGATATATTTCATTTTTGTATTCTTTGTGTTATTTTTTTAATTGTTAGTAGTTTTGGTTATTTCATTTTAAAAAGCATTTTATCGGTATATACGTTCGTTATAGGGGAAATAATTATGTGGTTTAAGAATATATTGCAGTCCAAGAATTATTTTTATTATTAATTTATATATATTCTTATAATTTTCATAATTTTGGGTGTACAATTTTCCTTATTACATTATGTAGTTTTTTCACTATTTATTGCATTAGGCTGTTTGTATAATATTACATTTTTATTACACAATTATATTGCATTAAAATATTCGTATGGAATCTTTTATAATCTTTCGCGGTATCTTGAATTATAAAAAACAATGCACGCTTTTAGTTAACCTTTTCTAAGATTTCAAATTTGTTTTTTATTTATCTCTTTTTAAATTATTGATATTCTTTCCTACCGTATTTTTTGTTCTATATTCTTAGTATATTTTTTTCCTCATAATATTTAATTTTTTAGTAGTTAAATAATAAATGTTTTACGCATTCGAATTACGTTTTTGTAATTATGAGGAATATATCCGTGTCGTATAAAGCATACTGCATACTTTAAGTAGATAATTAATAATTGTTATATATGATAAATTGAAATAATCTTTTAAAAATTTTTATACATCTATATGCTGATAAAATTTTTGGAAAGGCGTTAATTCTGTTTTATTTTTTTAAGAAAAAATAAGAATATATGATATTATGTTAATTATCATTTCATATTATAAAATAATTTTGTACTAAAAACATTGCACGCTTAGCGTATATTAATTAAGAATTTTAATAAAATCTAATTAACCTTACGAATTTATATTTGAACAGCCACGCGTTATTAATCATAATTATAATATATATCTTTATGTGAGTATTATAGAGGAAATATAGATGCTAAATATGTAAATTAAATAATATAATAGAATAATTAAAGATATTTGGATCAAATAGCTTCATTTGTTATTTTAAATTCGTAAATATTACACGATTTACAATAATTGTGTATACAGCAAAGCTATAATGTATAATTACATGATAGTTTTTATGCATATAATAAAGCTTTAACAGAAAAAAATACAAAAAAAACGAAGAAATTAATTATATTATAACTTTTAATTATTAAATTGTTGTGGACAAATTTAAATACAAAAAAAAAAAAATTCACAAAGAAAAAATAACTATTTTATTTATTAGTTATTATGTACATATATGTAAATACCTACATCATAATATATTAATACATAATTAATTATATCCTGAAATTTTAAAAAAAATGTTTGTGTTCCATATATTATTATTAGAATACAGATTTTAATGTGATGTAGTAATAAATTTTATTATAAATATCATGAAAAGTAATAGTTTAATGTTATGTACACATGGGCGCATACAAGAACAATAATTTATGTATTTCCTCCATCTCATATATATATATATATATATATATATATATATATATATATATATATATATATATATATAATACAAGATAATAAGAGCAAATTAACTTCAAGATGTATTATTTTTCTGAATCCTTTTTATTTTAAAATATATTTTGTCATATATATAATTTGGGAGAGCACCGTATATAATGAATAATAAACGTCCTATAATAATACTTTTTTTATTTTCACTATCTAATGTTATTAATACGATATTGTTATTAAGGTAATATTCTTGTTTTAGAAGAAATAATGCCTTTATATGTTCACATAATATATATATTATCATTTTATTTGAATTATATTCTTATAGTATTAAAATGTATCTGCAGAATATAGAATTATCAATTAAAATGTCATTTCTTTATATATTTATTACATATTCTTTTATCACGGTATATTTTTATTTGTTAAAAGGCATTTTCTTTTTACTAATCATTTTTTATTTTAAAGAATATCATTATTTTTTTTTAGTTCCATCCATCATACTGTATATATGAGTATGCGTAATTGCACATTATATTCTGCATAATTTATACATGGGACAGTTATATATAATATTTATATTATTACATGACTTTATAAAGGCATTAATTTTAATTATAATGTGGATATATTCATATCAAAAATTCTATGATTTTTATTATTTTTGCGCATATTCTTAACATTTGGTACCTCATTATATGTTGCATGTCTATTAAATTTGTGTGCTTCATCTTTTTTCTTTATTACAGCAGTAAACTATCCTCTGTACATAAGAAAATTTAATTCAATTTTTGTTGTCATATTAGAGAATTATTTAATTTTTTTCGTTTTTCTTAATGTAGTTTCCCGTTAATTTTTCCTTATAAATGGTTTAGGAGAATAGGCACATATTAGGGTGATTTTATGAATTTTGTAAAGAATAAGTTAAATGATATGATCTGTTTTCTCCATTTATGTTTTGAAATTCAGAAGTTTGCATTAGTTGGGGAAAATTCTCATCCAGGTCATTCCATCCTTTTTTCTTTCTATTTATTAGTGGTCCCAGCCATGAAACAAATGGAGTAAACTAAAGTGAATATTTAAAAAAGGTATGTACATAAAAATATAACATTTATATTATGATATTTTCTTATAGAGGTGTATAAATAAAACTGTAACATGATATTAATATTTTTAAATAGATTTATTATTAACCTTGTTCAACGAAAATAAAATGAAAGGTACTGAAGATATTATAAGAATCGGAAATAAAATAATAAGTGCTAAGTTATTTTTAACCGCTGATGGTAACGTTTTGGGAGCACCATTTGTGCAATTTAGCTTCTCAACCGTTTTTTCGTATATCGCTTTGAAATTTTCTAGTTCATAACAAAAATCGGCATCATAATCTTCCTGACAATATTGTATTTGAATTTTATGTAATTCAGCACATTCGTAAGCGCAATTACAGTCATTAACTTCGTTAAATTTTGAAATGTTACTGAACTTGTCATATATTTCAATGAGCTTTTGGGCTTTTTCAAGTTTAACTTTCTTAACATCAACTAAATAGTTTTTACAGATGTCAGATTCGTTCTCATCTTTATATTTGTTTATTAATTCATTATAAAATGCAAGCAAGTTATCACTATTTTTTTTATCTTCCAATGCATCTCTATATATTAAATAGTACAAGTATTTACAGCCATCAGCTGCATGAATCGGGTCATGAACTGATATATGATATAAAGAGTTCAAACCGTAAATGCAAGTATCAGTAACCTTCTCATAATCACTTTCATACTTTGGAATAATATCCTCACACATTCCTCCATAAATTGTTTGTTGTCCTTCATCAATTTGCTCAAATTTATATTTGTACTCACTAGATAAACTTGCAAAGTTATACTGAAAAACAAAACAAAACATATATTTATAGTACATAAATAACTAAAATAGTACTTACATGAAACAGTTTTTCTCGATATTTAAAGCGTATTGATGTATTTAAATAAAGTTCTATATACAATGCAATGACATTTGTTAAAAAAAATATACATATGGATACCAATGTAGGATATGACATAATGCTTTTAGTTTCCTAAATATACTTATATAATTAAATTGGAAAGTATAAAAGAATTAGAACTTAAACGAAGGATATATATTATATTGACATATTTTATTATTACATTTTTCCTTTTTAAAGAATTTAAATAAATATTTTATTATATTATTTATTCTTTAATATATATTTATTAATAAAAATAGAGTAGTAATATTTTTATCTTATAATTAAAAGAATATATATCATTATAATAATAATTTTTTGACAGAAATAATAATATTATATTAATTATACAATAATTACATAAAATAGTTAATATTATAAGTAAAAGAAAAAATGGATATCAATGATTATGCCTATAAACTACAATATTATTTTTTGGCGTCCTCCATTTCTTTTTTTAAATATTTTACGTAGGTAAATATTACATGTTGAAAAAATTACAAAATATCGTCATATATGAAAGATTATTTGATAATTCGCTTTGGAATAATATATACGTTGTTTATTTATGAAAACTGAATTAGAATTTATAGTAATGTATATATACTGGTTTCCCAACTTAATAATATATCATATTAATAACACTAAAAATGAAGGCAGAAAACTTATTATAATATAAATATATTGTTTCATAACAAATGGATTTATTATTAGATAAAAAATGCATTTTAACACATATATTTTATGTTTAACAGTGTATATCGATAAATGTTAAACACCTTGCAATTACAAAATAATTTTTTTTATATTTTTCAATTTTAATGTGCACCAAACCGTTTATTTTATATTTCTTTTTTGTTGCAGTTGACGTAACAATATATTTGTATCTTATATTATGTATAATTATGTATTTTAAAAATATGCGAATATACATTATTGATTACTTTCAGAAGAAATATATATATAAAAATAACAAATATGACTTAAAAATTGAAAGAAAATATAATCATATTTTTTATGTAATCCAAATATAACAAATATATAATTATAATTTTAATTCAACATTTGGCAAATAAACATGTGCGTTATGTATTATTTTATAAAAGAAATATTTATATTATGCATTTTTTTTTTTGCAAATAATAAAAATTAATTTTGAAAAAAAATATTATAATAAGTTATAACTTAAGGATATCTTTTTTTAAATCATGCATTTTTCTTTTATTTCGCAATAAACTTTTTAAATTATATAATTTTAATTAAAAATAAGAACATAATTGTAATATATTATTCTTAAGTCGTTATGACTGTATTCTTCGGTTAAACATATTTTAATGTCTCCATGTACATATATATACATATATATTATAATAGAATTGTAAAATGTTATTCATCCTCTTATATTTGGTGGTTTCTTAAAGACATATTTTTAAATATATGCATTTTATAACAAATAAAAAATTATTATTATAATATATAATATATAAGATGTATGAAGGAAATATGTGTAATAAATGAGAAGGCCATAATAACATTTTTTTTTTATAAATTAGTAAATTTCTGCTTATTACTTTTTTCTTTAAAGGATAAAATATTTTATAAAGTAATTTGCTATAATAATTTGCTTGCTTTGCGTTATGCCATAAAGGGTAGAAAAAAAGTAAAATATATTTAAAAGTTTCAAAGTCTACATATACGAAAAAATTAATGATATCAAATTTCTTTTTCCATAATACGTATAAAAATATTTAATTAGTTATTTAAAAAGTATGCATAAGATTGCACGTAAAATGAAAAATAAAATAAAAAGAAATTAATAAATTATTTATAATTTATACATTATTTCATGGAATTTTTTTTTATTTCACTAAAAACTTTTACTTTCGCACGAATTCTATTAGAATGTGTAAAACTATAACTAACGAATAAGACATCATAATTTTCTTAATAAATATATTATATAATTACTAAAGCACACACATTATTTATTACTTGTATTATTTTTTTTCTGTTTTCATTTTCCTTGCATTTTTTTTTCTTTATATTCAAGTAAATAAGTCCATATGTAACAAAAAGGAATCTTGGAAATAATATGCTCCGTTCTTAACAATTCAGAAGTAGTGACAGTGAATGTATACGTTTTTTAATATATTACATAATTATTAAAAAGTGCAGAAGTTAATAAATCAGTATCTAGGATGAATTATTTTAAAATAGATATTCAATTCATGTCATTGTTCATCTGCTATTGTGAATAGCAAATTCAGTGATATATATTATTATAATTTATAATACATTAAATTATATCCTGAAAATTTTTCTTATAATAAAACAAACTTTGTATAAAATTACATTTTTCTTTATTATTAGCACGGTATGTTTTTCCATCGAATAAGTTTGTATTACATTCCCTCCTACTTTTTTAATATTAATGCAATAGATTATTTTTTAAAAGCTATATTATTATCCTTTTGTTTAATGTTTACTCATTTTTTATTATAGATATAACTTTAAGTAATATTTACACAGGAATATATCTGTTTATCATTGTCTCATGTTAGATAGTGAAATATTACTATATTTCATTTATAAACTTTTCAAAAAATTTTGACAAAGATACGTTCTTTACTATATGGATATCTTACTTAAGCGCGTTAATTTAGTTCTATAAAATTTTTACAAATTTGTTATTATTTTTGCTTGTTCTATATAAAGTTACGTTAAAATCCTTAGTTTTGTAATATATTTGTATTAATTGTACTTTAATTCTGGTATATGTTTTCTTTTTTTTTTTGTATAGTATTGTATTTCTATACATATATTCATAATTTTACATTATTTACCTGGTACTATTTACTATTACATATTACATTTAAGTTATGAATTTTTAGGAGGGTGATAATTTATATTAAATCCACTATTCTAATAATTTATTTCTTTATATTTATAAATATACAATAATTTCAGTGTTCCTTCATATAAATTATTTGCATATTTTTTTATTACTTTGTATTTGGAGATGTAACCAGGATTATAACGGAATAAACTGATAATAGTTTTTTATGCAAATTTTAAAATATGTTCTTTTTATGAAATTAAAATTAATTGTAAACTTTAATTATAGGTTTTATTATTGTTTTACTATTTTTTAAAATTAATTCAATTTAACCATATGTAATATGGTTAAAATTAAGGTTATTATTATATTAGAAAGAGTTCCTTTAGAATATTAGGAGAAAGATAATTCCTTTTTTACATGATTACAGTTATGTATACTTTCCGTAAGATCATCATATACTATGTTATAATATATTAATTTTTTACACAAATTATTGTTTCTTTATTCGTGACAATTCTCTAAGTAACACGTAATATATTCAACACATTTATTAGCATATTCGGAACTATTTCCAGTATATATTTTTTCTTCTTTTTTAGAGCTACGAAAATCATTATACAAAGTAAATAGACCTTTCAGTTCATAATAATGTTCCGAATAAAATTTTTCTATATTTGTCTCACATATAATACAATTGGAGACAAGATCACGATGCCAATCTATGTTTAAAAATAAAGTGTAGTTTTTACCTTCATTCAGTTTATAGTTTACGTATATGCCGTGGTTAATTCATTCTTTTTGGTAAATAAAATTTTTTAAATTATCTAAATATTTTGCAATCGTTTGAAAATATGGAACAAATTTGCAATCATTTAAAGAATGATGTGTATGAATGGTATTGCAGAGAAATAGCTCAGTATTATTATGTATGATTCTAATAGCGCTTTTGAGTTTTGCATCAAAGAAATAGGTACACATAGTTATACAACAAATAAATAGAAAATACATAGAGCGAATATAACTGAAGTTATACACTGTAGAAGGAAATATATATATTATTATTACAATAACAATACATGCAAAATAGAGTTCTACAAATATTTATTATGATAAATAAAAAACGCTTACTCCTTTCTCTATTATAGTTATTATTATATCTCAGAATATTATTGTTTATGAGATTTAAATTTATCCACAAACAAATATCTATAATATGAAATAGAGAAAACGAATATAATAAAACATGTAGTTCTTGTTATTATATATAGTATGAATTTGATAAAATTTTTTGGTATTTTATCTAATATTTTGTTTTTTTTGAACATTATAAAAAAGAAGAAAAATTTTAAAAATATAAAATCTGCAAATGAAGGGAATAGATAATTGAATAATAGGAGAAATATATAGAAACTAAATAATAATATTATTTCGACGCATTAACATTCTTATGTTTTTCATTTATATGCGAATTGTATAATTTAATTTATATTTGTATGTGTAGAATATTATTTATATTGTACATGGTATAGACTGCAACTTATGCTGAAATGGTTATTTACCCACCTTTTTTTCTTTAGAATATTATGAACATATACACCTTTATTAAGAATCGTAAAATTTGAAAATGTAAAAAAAAATATATATTTTTGAAAGAAAAATTATTTGTTTTAAATTATTTTTTATAATACATATGATAAGTTATACTAATCTACATTTTATTAAGGAATTGTATTTCACACGTATTAAAATAGTAAAATCCGTATAGTATTTTAAGGACTTTTACTAATATTTAAACAATTTATACAATTTCATTTTTGTTACATTACAAGCATATACATGCAAATTTTATTTCATGTTTCAAATATACGTAATATTATTATTTTTTTTAATATAAAATTTATTCCTTCATATCCCTCCATTCTACCCTGAGATATAAAATTTGAGGTTTCCCTTATATTATATTTTATTTACCCATAGAAATATAATTAAATCTCTAATTTAAGAAAAAATAAAAAATATGTAGTTAGCATTATTTAAATTAGCTGTTATAGAAAGTTAGTAGAAGAGTTTATTAAGTGATCTGAATTGTTCAATAAATATTTTATTCAAAAAAATTGGTTATTGGGATCTATTAAAAACATCTTTAGCATATCAGTGAAATTGGATTGTAGAAAATTGTGCAATATACATTTTAGTACAGAATATATACTAATATATTTTTTATTTTATATAAAAATATAATAAATGTATAATGTAAATCTATTATATATTGTTATTTTATAAATTATATTTTTCGTTTTATTTTGTATACCTTATACTTTAGATTATCTGTGTTTACAGTAATATGTTTATTAGGGAAATTAACTTAAACATTGAATGTTATTTTTATACTTTTTCGATATATACTTTTTCTGTAGGTTATCTTATATCCTAATGAATATTTAATATTATAAATACATCTGCTGCTATGATATTTTTTCTAATATCCTCATACTATATATATATGTATTATTATTAACAAAATTACTTTTAAATAAATAAAAAGAAATGTTTTATATCTATTATTAACATATAAATGCCATAAATTCCCCCTTTATTTATAAGTAATACGAAATAAAAAAATATATTTATATATTTTTATTAATAATTAAATAAATAAAGATGACATATTTTATATAAGAAAAAGTAATATAAAATTAATACATCTATAGGGTAAATGAATTTTAAGTCTTTATTCTATTTCTTTCTTTTTTTTTGGGAGGGGAAGCATTAATACTATATTATTATTATTATTTTCTATTATTTTTGTAAAGAGATGATATGAATCACTTAACATGTTTTTGTCTGAAATAACTATAATACATGTTAGAATTTAAGTTATTAATTACTGTTATTCTTAAATTATAATTTATTTTTTAATTCATTTTACGATATATCTATGTTATTTTATTACTAATATATTTTTCTTAATGTATATTTTAAGTTTGTTTTTATGTTTTGTACCGTATTTGTTTTTAACATAAAATATTAATGGGTTATTTTTCAATATTTATAAAAACGTGTAACTGTATGTGAACAATGCATGTAGAAAATAGGTCTATTTAATTAGAATGATATAAAATATTGTTAGAATTAATTTTTTACAATGTAATATTTTTAATTATTATCTTATACATTTTAATGCATTATAGTCTATTGTTCATTATCACCAAAAATTTAATATATACAAATTAGTTTTAATCGGTTAGTTGTAATTTATTAAAATAACATTTATACTTATATTGTGTTTAGAGAAAGAATAATGTATTTTAATTGTAAATGGAAAAAGAAGTGGAAATTAAATAAAAAATTATAGATCATATTTTGAAATAAAATGTCACAGTTTTCTTTATAAGTTTTTTCTTTTATTATTAAGGTAAAATTCATTAAAAAATAGAATTTTCATTACCTATAATATATCTTAGGATATATTTATTTTATCAAGTTTTACTTAAACAGTATAGTTTGCAGTTGTATGCACTACATGAATTATCAAGGTAGATTCAGTTTTTCATAAAAGTATAATTACCATATGAAACAATTTTCATTTTACGTTATATAAAGATTTTATATATTTTTGCGTTGTAAACTTAAGTGAAATGGAATTTTGATTTTGAGAGGGTAATGCAAATAAAATAGTTATTATATTTTCATATAACGTTACTTTCTAAAAAATAAGCATTTTTATTTTTAATTTTTAATATCTATTCTATAAAATTGTAATTTATAACATTGTTAATTTCTCGAGGACATAGCGTAATGTACAGTTTTAGTAAAGGCAGAAAGTATATAATTTATATTAATGAGTTTTTTAAATACCTATCTATATATTTTTAATATTCTATATTCTGAATACATGAATTTTTTAAAATGAGAGGAAATTTCTTATAATATCGCAAATGTATATCTTCAAAGATTTAATATATTTCTCGATAAACCTATGATATTCCCTCATGGGAGAAGTTAATTTGTCTTTACATTTCTAGAGTCATTATTATTGTTATGTATGCTTTATATATTTTCTATATTTTTCTTATTAAACTATTTTTTACTATTACAGTAGAAATTTTATTATGAATTACTAATTAGCTATAACTTAAAAAAGTTTTAAATTATTATTAAATGCAGATGAATTTACATCTTTTTAATGCACTATTATTATAATTTTCTTATTGAAAAAAATTGTTATTTATTTTTATTTTTGCGTTTTTTATGGATATGTTTGTAGAAATTGTTATAATTATATCATTGTATTAGAAATTCTAATTAAATTAGATCACATTTTTACATTTTAAGCATTTGATACAAGATGATAAGGAATATCATAGTCATGGTTCAGTGAACTATGTATTGGATCAAAGTTGTTCATTACTATATCTTCACTTGTGTGAGTATCTAGAGAATCAATTGAACTACGTTTTAGAATGTTTGTATTTACCCAAGTTCCTAATGGTGTGGTCTAAAAAAAAAAAAAAATTATTATAATTTTACAGTTTAACATAAGTTTATATATTAATATTTTATAAATATAAAGTTAGACTATTATAGTAATATATACATGTTTTGTATAATAATTTGAATTTACTCTGTATAATAAGACGCCGGTAGCGACTATGCCTGAAAGGGAAAGGCCAATAGAAGAGCTTTTAATACTGGATGATGATTCACTTTCTGACAAATACTGTTGAATTTCTTCGGCACCTGCTTCTTCTCCAAATTCCTCATTTTCTGAAACTCTTTCAGCACCCGCTCTTACTGTTGATGAAAATTCTTCAGATTCGCCATTACAAGTAATAGAGTCAATCATGCTCCCTATTTTATCAATTGTGCAATCATCACCAATTTTAAATATTTCATTAGTACGATCTATGTCACTAGTAAGTTGTTCATTAAGACGATCTTTATTAGTAGTAATTTTTGTCATCATAGATTTACACACATGTTTGCCCTTAATTTCATCAATATTTGTTCTTATATAATTGATGTCTTCACACAGATTATCTAACAATTTCTTAATATATTTATGTTTATTACCCATATTAACATAACCGTTTCTGCTACATTTTAAATTAGGATGATTAAATAAGATAAATTTGGCAGTAGAGTTCATTTTATGCAGATCAAGATCAAATTTATATTTCTTTATTCCCTTAATTTTTTCATTTATAACATCTAATATATAATTTACATCTCTACAGCGTTTATCACTATTATTTTTAGGCCATGATTGTAATTGACTCCTTACGTAATGACGAAAATTATTTTCAAATTTTGAAAACCATATTTTAATTTGTTGTATTTTATTGGACTCAATAAAGCTTTTTAGTATATTATAGTTTACACCTTTCGCTAATGTAATATCGTTTATTTTAGAAGGAAGTTCATTTTCAGGAGTAACCTGAATATCAAAAAGAAATATATAAGTAAAAATATATGTGTATAATAGAGAATATATTTTATTTTGTGCATGAGAATAAATTTGGAATATTTATGTTAAACGTTCTAGGAAATAGAGTTACTAAGAAAAAAAAAAGAATACCATTTTTACAGAATAAATTTATATATTTTAATTAGCTATAAGACAAAATTCAATTATACAGATCCCTTATAAAAATGGCTTAAGCAAAAAATGATACAGCATTATATTTATTGGTTCCTTCCCTCTTTTTTTAAATTAAAACAAACATTTATAATGAAACATATTGGATGTCTTAATCTCTAAGATATATATAGGAGGTAGGATTATTATGTGTTTATATATTCATACGTATTAAAAAATTTTCTATATTATGATCTATAAGAATACAAATAATAGTATTTTAAATAATAGAAGAAATGTTACTAAATTTAGTTTATTACAAATGACTAGTACATGGTATATATAAGAAATATGTTTTATATTATGTAGTATTTTTTTTGTTGCACATATTCTATATTTGAAAAATATAATAGTATTAGATATTTGCATAATATATATAAAATTAAAATATACGGAAACATTACCTTATATAAATAAAATATGATTGAAAATATATAGGTATAACTTTTTGAAAACATACATTCACTGATCTTATATAATATAAATTAATCATGAGAATAGAAACAATGGATAATAATATATAAGGCACATAATATTATAATTTTGCAAATAAAATTTCCCTGTACTGAAATAATAAAGTACTATTTTATGTTATATAATATATATATTATATTAATAATAATACTAAAGTTTACTTATATTCATTATATTCTCTGTATATTTATAAATATTCCATTTTCAATATTCACATTCAAATTGTTAATATATTTGTATTATATCATTATAAATAATATTTTTATTAATTAAATACATACTTCATAAAGATATAAATGGAATAGAATAAAAGGTATTGCATACATTATGAAAAATAATTATAAAAAGGAATAATTAATTTTTGAAAAATTTTAGATAAATTATTTTGTTTGTTCTATGTGCACACAAATGGAAAAATATAATGGTCATAAAATATAGAGAAAAATAGAGAATATGCATTGATTATAGAAATACAAAAAATGCATTAACATTTAAAAATATGTTATTTTCTATAGTTTATATTATATATTGAATATAAATACGTACCGTGAATTAAATTAAATAAATGTTTTATTTTTGATATTTTATCTTCATTTGTATGTTTCATTTTTGTGCAGTTTTAGAATAATATTTATAAGTCATCTTTTGCGATGTTTTATTGATTAATAAAATAAATTAATTTCCATATTTTAACATTTTTTTTTGGAGGGTTTTGGAAATAAATTACTGTTATATTTTAAATATATGAGTAATCAAAATTTTTTTTTGATAAATAATTTTTTGTTTTTTTTTTACATTATTTAACACAAAAATATGAGGAATATAATTTTTTTTTTTAAATTTATAATTCGCTCATTAGTTTATAGTTTATATATTATTACATGTTAGTACAATTTAAATTGTTTATCTATTGAATCACGAATTAATAAAGATAATAATTATTGCATAATGAATTAATTCATATACTTTTACATATATATTGTCCTAGTGAATGATAATTCAATATTACTTATGATATCATAAAATTGTATTAATAATCAGTATAAAATCGGTTATAATATTTCTTTATCTATTGAATATATAGATGTAATATTTGATTTTATTACAATTTTTATTATTTCCCGTGAAATAAAAATCGGCATACAAGACTGAATTCATATATTTCACCATTATATATAATAAAAAAAAGCCATTAAACTAAAAATTATAGGACTTTTATAAATATTAAAATCAATGTAAAATCCCTTTAATATTTATTAGATTCGTTATTTTTTGAAAGTGTATTTCATTATGGTGTATATTTTTTATTTTCTTAAAAATTCATATTTCTTATGTTTCATATGTACAAAATTTTGCTTATCATTTACTACAAATCATATAGGATAATGTTGACTATAAGGATTATTTGTAGGGATAAAAAATGATAGAACAAATTGCTTTAATACTATAAAAATGTTTTTAATAGATTAGTATAAATTAATGAAGCGATTTTTTGCATACACCGCGCTTAAAGAAAAAACAATACATTTGAAGTATGAATGAAGAATGAATTAGTGGAAAATTAAATATAAAATTAATAATAGTCTTATAAGATAAAGTGTAATAATAATCCTCTATTAACATTGTTCTCTTTACATTATGAAAAGAATAATTCATTGGATAAAATCGTTATTGATCACAATATGGTTTAAGTTATATATAATTAGCCATGTTTTCCTAATGTTACTTTAGAATAGTACTATTATAAATATTATTAAAAATAATTATATTTTTCCTAAAATAGTAGTTAGTATCAGTCATTATTTTTATTTAATGTAGAATACAATAATATTTTTTGTTTTGTAAAACTATGTGAAATAGCAATTTATTTTTTTTAAAATATAGCATAAATAACATAATTATAATAATTTTATCTTAAATTGCTTTTTAAATGTACACTATTTTAATTTTATAAATTTTTTAGCTCATTTTTTATATTGTTGTGTAATAATTAACATTAGCAGCCTATTTAGCACTGATTCTGAAATAACATGTTATAATTTAGGTTAAGTGGAACATATATATTAAGAATATTCTTAAGCATATATCTACTTATTCTTAGTATTCTACATTTATCTTAATTATAATTATTTATACAACTGAAATGTTTTTATAATATCGTATATATAGTAGTTTTTTAATTTAATGTTTTCTCATTTATAACTGGATAACTGCTTGGACTAGATGTTAATTTGTGATTCGTAGATGATAATATTATTATTTTTACATTCATATTATGTATCTCTGATTAATTCCTTTTATATTTCCTTTTTATATTCTTAGAGGAATTTATTAGGAATTATATTTCATCTATGTTTTATTAATTTTTTAAATGATACTTAAGTGCAAACGAATTTACAGTTTTGTATTGTACATTTATAATACTTATTAAAAGAATTCATTCTATGTATTTATTTTCTCATTATTTAAGGATATCTTTGTATAAGTTGTTTTTATTTTATTATATATTGCAAATTCTAATTAAATTAGATTACATTTTTACATCCTATATTTAAGAATTTGATACACGATGATAGGGAATTTCATAGTTATGGTTTAGTGAACTGTGCAATGGATGAAAGTTATTCATTACTATGTCTTCACTTGCGTGAGTATCTAGAGAACTAATTGGACTGCGATTTAGGATATTTGTATTTACCAAAGATTATAATGGTGCGGTCTAAAAAAAAAATTTGTTATTATTTTACATTTGAGCATAGGTTTATATATTGGTATTTTATAAATATAAAGTTAGACTATTATAGTAATATATACATGTTTTGTACAATAATTTGAATTTACTCTGTATAATAAGAGGCCAGTAGCGACTACGCCTGAAAGGGAAAGGCCAATAGAAGTGCTTTTAATATTGGATGGTGATTCACTTTCTGACAAATACTGCTGAATTTCTTCGGCACCTGCTTCTTCTCCAAATTCCCTATCTACTGAATATCTTTGAGAAACTGCTACTTCCCCAAATTACTCATTTGATGAACCTCTTTCAGCACATGCTCTTAATGTTGCTGGAATATCTGCAGATTTATTATTGCATTTGATAGATTCGAGCATGGAGTTAATTTTATCAATTGTGCAATCACTACTAATTTAAAATAGTTTATTAGCATGATCTATACCATCAGAAAGTTGTTGATTAAGATGATTCTTGTTGGATGTGATTTTAGAAATAATAGCTTTACAAGTGCCTTTTTGTTTATAATCTTCTATATGATTTCGTATGTAATTGCTATCTTCACAAAAATTATCCATCAATTTCCTAATATTTATATATTTATTACCCATATTAACATAACCGTTTCTGTTACATTTTAAATTAGGATGATTAAATAAGATAAATTCGGCAGTAGAGTTCATTTTATGCAGATCAAGATCAAATTTATATTTCTTTATTCCCTTAATTTTTTCATTTATAACATCTACTATATAATTTACATCTCTACAGCGTTTATCACCATTACCTTCAGACCATGATTTTAATTGATTTTGTATGTGTGCATCAAAATATTTTTGAAAATGGAATAATCACTTTTTAATTTTTTTTATATCTTTTAATTTGATGAATGATCTTAGCACATCATAATAGACACCTTTCCTTAATAGAATATCGTATTTTTCTGAAGGAACTTGAATTTTAACTTTACCCTGAGCATTAAAAATAAATACATAAGTATATATATAAATATACACATACATATATATATGTGCAATTAAGTATTTCTTTTTTTCCATTTATGTGTATAAAGTTAGAATATTAATGTTGAATGTTCTAAGTAACATGATAACTAGAAAAAAAAGAAATAATACCATTTTTATAGTATAATTTAAAATTCTAAAAATTTTAATTAAATGTAAAATGAAGTACGATTATACAAAATGTACGCAGTAGGTGTAAGCAGAAAATGATACTATATCATATTTTTTGATGTTTCGTTTTTTTTAAGTAAAATATTTATAATAATAAACAATGATTTTTTTAATTCCTAAGACATACATAAGAGGAGCTATTTTTTCATATACATATAGTAAGGAATTTTGTTGAATATGATCTGTTAAAAAAATAAGTAGTATAATTGTGAATAACAGTAGCAATGTTATTATCTTATTCACAGTATAAATAAACAGTATAATTCATATATTCGAAATATTATTTATTTTATATAGAATATATTTTTTCTATACTTTTCATAATTAGATAATATACTGTGTTATAAATATATATTTAAAATTATGAAATCCAGTAGTATTATATAAAATAAATAGTATGCAATGCAAAAATTTAGATATATGCTTTAGGAAAACCTAATTTCTATGTTTTGTAAATAATATAAATTAATCGTAAAAGTTGATATCATGTGTAAATAATATAGAAAGAAAATATAATAATAATATTTCATATAAGAATTTCCTTAAATTATGAAAAATTATTTTATAATACATAACATATTGTTTATATTAATTATTGTATTGATTTTGAATATTATTGAGATTATTCTCTATATATTTTTATATATCAAATTTTTAATATTCTCTTATGCTTTACTAATGTACTTGTCTTATACTATTGTATTGAATATTTTTATTAATTAAATGTTCTTAATAAAAATATGAATGAATTTCCTGTAAAGCTAGTGCGTAAAATATGGAAAATAATTATGAATTGAAGAAATTCATTTATAAAAAATTTTAGACAAACCATTTTAAAATTGTCGTCTTTATATAAAAGGAAAAATATTACAGATATATAAAATATAGAAAAAAAACAGAGAGCGTGGATTGATTACAGAAATACGAGAATGTATTAAATTTGCACTTTCTATATTTTTATTTATTTTATATTATGTAATGGACAAAATAAAACTTGGAAAATCAATTTAAAAAGTAAACGTATTTTTTTTAATATTTTATCCCCATTTATATATTTCTTTTTTGTGAAGTTTTAGAATAGCATTTTAATATTACCACTTGGGGCATTTCATTAAATAATAGATTAATTTATTTTCATATTTTATCATTTACTTTGTTATTTTTCTCATTTTTTCATATAAACTCCATTATGTTTTGCGTGTATATGTAATAATAATACCTTTTCGATAAATAATTTTTTTTTATGTTGTGTCAACATAATGAACAAAAATAAAGGGAATATATGCTTCTGTTCAAAATTTATATACTATTAATTAATATAATGTTTATATATTATTCTTTTTTAGTACATTATAAATTGTTTATTTACCAAATAAACAATTAATATAGCTAATTAATGTTTCATATAGGTTCTATTTAAATAACTGAATATTTGTAACATTACTCATGAATTATAATACAACGTACTTTTGGTATTATAATATCGTTGTATCAATCAAATAAAATTAATTATTATACTTTTTCCTCTATTAATTTATATATTCAGTATTTCATTATTTCATTATTTCATATTTTGCGTTATTTCCTGTGAATAAACTTTTGCACAAAAATAACATTTGTACATTTTTACTCTATATGAAATAAATTAATAGAGTTATACTAAAATTTTTTGGCCTTAAATACATAATATAACTTTAGTAGAAGTCCATATACATATGATTAGGTATGTTCATTATTAAGCATATATTTAATAATGGTGTGTGTTTTTTTAAAAGTTACAATTTTTATGTTTAATATATGTAATAATCTGTTAATTATTTATTACAAATTATATAGGATAATATGAATTATAAGTAATTTTTGTAGTACTAAAAATGATTATAAAAATTATTTTAATGTGTAAAAAACGTTTTTTAATAGACTAGTTTAAATTACTGAAGAGACTTTTTACATATATCGCGTTTAGCTGAATGAAATACATTTCAATTATGCATGCAGAATAAATTAATCTTTATTTATACATAAAATTAAAAATAAACCTATAAGATAATATATATAATTGTTTTTTACTAATATTTTTTCATTTACATTATGCTTAGAATTATTGAATGTGTACAATTTTGATTAATGATAGTATATCTCACGCTATGTATACTTGGTAATGTCTTTCCTATTTTTACAAATGTTCGAATAGAACTATAATAATTTAAAAATACAAATTAATTTCCTTAAAGAAATTAAATGTAGTTCAATCAATTTTATATTTCTTACACAATTAAAGTATTATTACAGTTATTATATATAACAATTCATATAAAATGTATGTCGCATATAATATTTTTTATTTTTTTATTTACTGTTTTATAGATATTAATGTAATTACGAATAATAAAGTATAATATCGTATTTTATATACACTCTTTATAATTTTTCATTTTTATGCATTCATTTATATATGATTTTTTGTATATGAATGTATTATTTCAACGGAATATGGAAAAAAATTGTATAATAATTTTTATTTTATTTATTAATTCTCCATAAATATAAACATTTTTAAAGATTTTGTATGTATTGGGGGATACGCATATATATAATGAGGGTATTTCAACATTGATACAAATATGAATATACTTATGTTGAAATAGGCATATTAAAACAATATTTAGAAATTAATAAGTTGTTAAATTACAAGAAATATGTATATTTTTTTTTATTAAGAATTTTGCATAAGAATGAACTTTTATTTTTTGTTTTCCTTTTTTTTTAGTATAAGCTATTATACATAATTATTTAAACTTTTTATTATTACATATATGTTATGTTGTATCTTCGCAAAAGTAAATGAAATGAAAGGATTACTTTTTCAGATTGTTCAAATATGTTACATCATTTATTAAATAGTATGTTGCATATTATTTTATTCAGTTCAGTTGTTATCATCATATAAGCTTTTTTAAAAGTGAAAAAAATTCACAGATTATGAGGCATGAACTTTCTCTTTAATAAAAATATTCTAGCTTTATTATTTACCAAAAAACAAAAAAGTAAAAATATTTTGATATATTGATATAAGTCAAGCGCTATTTTAATTTAGACAAAACATTATATATAATTAACGCTAAATTACGAAAATATCTTTGGAAACTGGAATATATAAATACATAATATCCTATTATAATGAATAATTAAAAATAAAAAATTATAAAATTTTTCATTAAATAAAATATATTGAATAAGTGCTGTATATAAAAATGTGAATTTTATCAATGTTATGTGGATCGTTAAAATATGTAATAATCTTGCTTAAATATATACATATAATTCATTTTGTATAATGAACATATATACATACAATTTTTTATTATACTTTTGAATTATAGTTTAGAACAGGTGAATATGCACTTCGTGCAATGTAAATTTATGGAATAAGACGCAATGGAATATTTTAAGTAATTTTGAATATAGCAATATTGTACTAAATTATTAAAAAATGAATTCAATTTAATCATTGAGGTATAAAAATTATTAGTATTTATTATATATATTAAATAATATATTAATTTCTGTTGAATAATAGACGTGCAAAAGGTAAATAAATATGTTTTTGAGTGCATTCAGATTTTTATTAGTATATTTCTCTTATTTGCTTAATACATGTGCCTATTCATATTTATAATTGTTTAATAAAATTCATTTATTCATGTATCATTGTATGACATTTATATAAATAATAAAGTATAACAATTTCAATAAAATACTATAGTAACTACACTTTTTGAAATTGTTTACAATATATGGGTATTTATAAAATAGGATATGTAATTGCCTTTTATAGACCCTTGTTCTTATAAAATAGTAGTGATTTATCATTTTCGTTGTTAATATAGAAAAGTATTTCGTAATTTCATAATATTTAACGTCGCCTGAAATGATAAGCCATATGAATATTACTGTTTCCTAAAGGTAAGGAAGAACTTGAAGATGATCCATATAATTCCTCAGAGGCTTCATTATTATTATATGTCGTTTTTTTTATTTTTCTTGTGAAATTATTTAACCAATATCGAAAAAGGCTAAACTGTAATAGAAAAAGAATATTATAAAATACCATTAGGTATCTATATTATTTTGCTAATATTTAGATAGGAATTAATTGTACATTAATGTTTATATTATGAATACTTCCTAAGAATAAACGTTATTTCACATTATATAAAAAGACACAAACGAAAAGAACTGAAAATAATACATAACCCAATGCTGCCGAAGCAGGAGATAATTGAGAAGAGCCTGAATGTGATTGGGATAATCCTTCGCTTGCATAACCAGGAACATTATTTCAACTTGCAGATACTTCAATTGGGTTACTGTTATTACAGGTCTTTGGAATCCAATTTTCAGGAAGGTAACCATAATATGTAGCCGACTTTATAGTACACCAACCACCTTATGCTTCTGCATTCTGCCTTAATTTATTAATGAGGGGCACAATATAAATACTGCATAATATTCCATTTGCGTTACACTTACCATGAGATGTGTAAATTGCTTCTTTTTCATGTAACCATTTATTCAAATATTCACAATGATCTTTACATTGTTGAATGCAATTTTTTCCATTGCTCGAACATGACAAGGTACAAAAAGTATTTAATTCATTGTAAATTTATGCAAAATACAGCGCAGCATTTCGTAAAACAGGGTCATTTATTTTTAACACTTGTGTATATCCAGCTTGATGAGAATTAAAGACCTTTCTTATTTTAAAGCATATGTTATAATACTGGTCTTTTGTTAATGTGATACCCTCTTAAAAATTCACAGAAAAATAGGGAAAATAAGAATAAAAATATTATATAAAAAACATTAATATCATTAATTTGTGACTATCTCTATATTCATATGAAATATATAATGAACTTATATCATATTTATACGTACTCCTCTATCAGACATTTTAAAAAGAATTATATAAAATTTTTTATAATTGAATTAGATGATTTAATGAATCTCCAAAAGTGATTTATAAAAAGAGTAAAATATTAATTAGATATGCATATTAATATAGCTGATCAAATTATAGAATTCCCAGAATGATGCTTTCTTAATATCTATATGTGTTAGATTATTAATGAATAAAATTAATTTAATCCATAATATATTTAATATATTTTCTCTTATAGAATAAAAACAATTAAAACAGAGTCATCGAATATATATAATTGTATTTATCTTTATTATATTTGTTGTATTTAATGTAATAGCATATATTATTGTTAAAATGAAATTACAAAAAGATAACACTAATATATAAGCGTGATACTTTTTTTGAATTAGGCCTTATTATAAATATATTTGTATATTACATAATGTTATGTAAAAAATAACGTTAAAAATTTTGTGTCATTGTCATCGAACTTCAAAAATAAGATAATTCCTATTATAATATGTGCATGCAAAGATTTATTATTATATATAAATGCATAAATGGGCATAAAAGGATATGAATACATTAATTATATTCTAATAAAAAACTTACATAAATGAAATATAAATTTCATATAATAATCAATGCAAATACTACCATTTAACTCCCTATTTATTTATTAAAAACAATAAAAGGATATTCCAAATATATATATTATTAGCATGACTATGTATCTCTTGTATCTCTCCTGTATGTTATCATATATCATTGTAATTTTATACTATAGAATAATATATATCTTTAGATAAATAAAGTTCTTACGAAAATTTTAATAACAGATTATAATTCTATATATTATCAACATACATTATATTAAAAGACATATATAGCTAGACACAAATATATTTAAATACTTATAAGAAAAATTAAGTACAAATTTTAAAGTTCATGTAGTATTTATTCTATATTTCTATTATGAAAATAAATGGAATTATATACACGTAAAAGTTAAAAAAATATATCATGTACCACACGTTATGCATTATATGAATATAATGTATCTATATAAATGCTCTAATTCCTTTAAATGCTTTATATTTATATTTAATATTAATTTTTCTTTTATCTAAGGTATTTTCATTAAATAAGATTGTACACTTTATTATTATACAATAAAGTTAGGATAAATATACTCTTCTAGCTTATGATATATGGAAATTAAATTCTTGCACTTATGTAATTAAATATATTTATTAAGGAATATTTTATGATTATAAATAGCTAATTCAATGTTCATTGTGATGGTTGAATAACTCCATTGTAATACAAAGGAATATGAACTATTCTCTAATAATTTATGATTATCTAAGATTATTATGATAAAGTTAAAATGTACCTATATGATCGTATGAATATTATATATAAAATTTAAGTGTTTTATATTTATTTCTTAATTAAATTGACCATTCTATGTTATTAATGCATTATATTTTCTGAGTTAATATTTTATTTATGGGAATAATTCTTTTCCTTTTTATTTAACATTACTAAATATATTAGTTTGGAATATCATAATTTTATTACATTTATTTATATATATATATTATTATTTTATATTTTTACCTTTGCATGCTTTACGTGCATATTAAAAATACCATATATATTGTACAGTACACATTGTTTTTTTTATGTGTACTAGCAATTTTAGTATATATTAATATTTCGCTACGAAAAAATGCGTTATTTTGTTTATTTTGTTTATTTTGTTTTATCAAAATTATTATCTTTATAATGTATTAGGATGACACTGAATACATTTCATTTTTTATCACATATGTTTTTATTTCATTTAAAAAAATATAAGGTATTCTATTCATGTATAAGCTATAAATATTTCATAAACAATATATATAATTTTATTTTATGTTGTTACATGTTGTACATTTTATAGATGTGCTCCTTCATTTTGTTTACTTTTCTGAAAAATTAACCTTCCTATTTTATCCTGATATTATATATTTATAAATGTAATATATTTTTTTTAAAATAGTAACAAAAAATGCTTTTTGTTTATAAAATTTGGAAGAATCTTTCCATTTAATCATTCCGCTTCTACAAAAAATGCAAAATATAACCTTTTAATTATTTATACGAGTATAATATGGATTTTTATATTTTGTCTAAGCTATTGTGATATTTGTTGTTAAAAAATAAATTATTACTTCAGTAGCATTATAAAATATTTTGTAATCACTTAAAAATGCACTCTGTTTAGAAAAAATGATCTCATATATTTTTAATTACCAATATATGTTATTAAAATATATATAAAAATATCAGGTAATATGATTAAAGTAAAAATAATGCAAAATAATTGGAATGAATTTATTTTTTCGCTATCTTTGGAAAATTGTAATAATACAAATACACATTTACAAAATTTTTGTTATATCAAAATATGATAAGGAATGGTACTTTACAAAATGTACGTTTTTAACTAAAATCATTTTATCATAAAAGAGTAAAACAGTAAATATATAAAAAATAATAATAAGGCTAAAATTATATTTCTCCTCGATATCAATGCAAAAAAGTGCACTATCTTTTCTTAAATGCACAATAATTTTTTTTTAAAATGATCACATAAAAATGTAAGCATGTTATTACTTTTGCAGTATTAGCATTAGTTATTCTAATGAAAGTGATACTATGTATATTTTATTTTTTTATGAATTCTCTATAGGGTAGTATACTACATAATGTTCTTTGTTTTCTTTATTTGTATTTGAAAATTCATATGTATTTTCTAGCAATTCTTCAGTTTCTTTACTATCAATATCATATTGAATTACTTTTTTTCTTAAAAGCTTAACATTTACCCACGTTCCAAAAGGAGTAAACTAATAAATATGTGAAAACAAAGAAAATATATTCGATTGATAATAATACTGTAAGAAATATATGTTAACAGCATAGATACAGAATATATATTTTTTATGATTTCATTTATATTAACCTTATACAAAATAAAAAAGACGCAGAAAATTCCAAAAATTGGGAAAAGAATTGGCATCACATTATCAAAAGATGAATTATTGGATATATGTCCCCCATGCATTGATCTGTCTTGTATTCTTCCTTCCGAATCTGTTTGTAAGTGTGGTTCATGCAGTCCTGTTCCACGTGATTGAACTTCTCTATATTGTACTCTTTCATCTTCAGAAGATGCCGTTGGATTCTTAGTACCATTACATGTTAATTTTTTTAAATCATCTTTTTCATATTTTTTTACCAATTCTTGGAACATTTTACAATAGTGTTCATTTACCTTTCCAGCACATTCCGCCTTTACGATATTGTAATTTTGGAAACTATCATCAACATGTTTTTTAAGTTCCAGAGTGCAATCAGTACTATTGTAACCAATTTTTTCAAAAATGGTACTGTAATTTTCAAAGTAGTCATATACTTTCTTTAATTTTTTAAACTCCTCTGTTGTTATGCCAAAAATATTTTCATCATATGGATTTTTCTCATCACATTTGCTTTTTACAGCTTTAAGGGTGAACATAACATCTCTGAAAGATACAGAATCTCCTAAATTATTAATTATTTTATTTCCCATCCAGTAATACAAATAATCCCAACGTTTACTATATAAATATTTTCCACTATGCATATAACATATATAATGGAAACCTTTTAAAAGGATTTCAGTAATGCTTGTATCTTTGATATGTGTATTTTTAATAAATTCCCAATACTGTTCATCTTCGCTATCATAATATTCTAAACCTATATCTAAATTATCATAAAATATATATGAAGGCAAGATTTTTAAATCCACGTCCTAAAAATTTTGAAGAGTATATATATATAAACGCATATTTTAAGAACATAAAGCATTAGGTAATATTTTTTTGGAAAATAGAATAACAATATATTTCGATAAAATATATAGATTATGTAAATTTTTAATATATACCGTAGTTGGCATTTCGAATGTTTCTTAAAATATATGCTAATGTATAATCATATAATTTTATTTATTAGAAGTTCATTGTTTTACGAAAATAGTAGCAATGTATAAAATACACATGTATTTCTACATATATATTTTGAATTACATATATTTAAATAATAATATGAAATATTCATTGGTTTTTCATTAAGAAAAAGTGACGATATTATAATTAAATTCTCTTTTTTCTAAATATATTTAAAAATAAAAAGTGTATATTATGTACCAAAAAAAAAAAATATTTGGCACATTCAATAAAAAAGTAAAATTATAAGTTTCTTTAAATTTTCAATTAATAAATATATTTGTATTCACTAGAAATACAATAATTTATCAAAACATTTACATTTTCATGTAAATATAAATTATTCATGATTCCTATATATATATATATATATATATCCTTATTAAATTATTTGAAAAAAAATATTATATGTGTTTAACTTCTTTAATATTTATAAATATAAAGTTAATGTTTAAAATAATTTTTTTTTATTTATATATATTTACTTTTATTATTTAAACCAACATCATTGTTATGCAGTGTTATTATTAATATTCACTTACTTTTAAATTAAACTACGTTTAAATATTTTAAAAATGATTTCATATTTTGTAGTATGAGAAATTATGTAACACTGTAATAGTGTAAAATAACTTTATTTCCTAATGAAAAGGAGAAAAAAGATAGAATGAAATTTTGTTATATTCATTTAATGCTATACAGGGAAGTATTCTTATGAAATTTATATTAATTCGTGAAGATCTCTCCATTTTAACCCTTCTACTTTTTTACTTAAAATTTTTATGATACATGTGCATTCTTATGCAAAATTAGATTAGTGGTTTATATAAGAACATAGTTACATATATATAAATTATTTAATTATACTCATCATTTGTTAAAAGTTTATTAAAAATTTATTAAAGCGTTATTATGAGTAATGAGTGTTTATAAAATTTAACAATTCATGTGAATTCTTAGAAAAGAGCGATTATCCAATTCTATTGAAATTATTGAAAATATGTTAGAATTATATATTTTATATAATTTTATTTTTATTTTTATTCATTTAGGAAGTGTCGGATATATCGTAGTTTCCTTAAATGAACTTGTAATTCAAAATATATATAGAAAAACAGGTGATTTTATAAATATCTAGAATATATATATAAAATATTAATATTTTTTTAATTAAATAAGATTATCTATGTAATAAGTTCTGCACATTTTTACTTTCTTATAATTACTATGTATATATCTCAGGATTTATAGAATTCATAATAGTAAGTATTAAAAATTTATTAAAAGATTTCTTTTACAATTTTGCATGCACTAAATATTTTTATTGCTGTTGTTCCTATATTTTTATATTATATTTATATATATATTGTTATAATTATAGTTTAATAATTTCTTTTTCTTTCACATATACTTTTTTTTAATTTAATATACAGTTTGTATTACATATAGAACACGAATTAAATATATGCATATATTAACATCATGTTATAAATGTGATTAATTTACCTTGCTATTGTTGATGCTTCATATATTAGGAAAAATTATTTAAAAATTTTTTAATTAAGGTATGTTTATTTTATATTTATTTTTATAATGGTATCCAAATATTATTACATGAATATTTTTGTGATATAATTAATATCAGTATTGAATTTACTATTTATGACATACGTATTTTAACTATATCTTTGCACATGTAAATACTGTATTATTTTAATTCTTTATGCATTCATAAAGAATAGTCATCTTTTCTTATTTATTTTTATGTATATATTTTTATTATCATATATCATTTAGCGAGCCCTTTGTTATAATATAGTATACCAAATATATCATTAACGGATGCAAGCATTGTTTATTAATTCATTGTTTGCTAATTTTTAGGAAAAATTGTATATATAAATTTTATTTTTAAATACGATATATATGTAAAAATATAAGAATAATAACAAACAATATATATGCTCTCTTTTTATGTATATCTTTTAGTATATCTTTTAGTACTTGTTTTAGGATTTTTTAGGAAAAAAACAGTTATTTAATTCACAACACTTTGAACTTTTCTGCATGCGCAGAGAAATATAAATTTTTTTTTTTTACATCTACATTTATAAAAAATATTTATGACTTTTTGTCTGTATAATATGAAATATATACCGGGCTTATATACAATTATTTCATGAATATCGTTTTAGTATATGATTTAAACAAATGAATACTAATCTTTTAATCGGTATATTATAATAAATATTATATAATATAATGATGTAGTTTAAAATTTTATATATTGTAGTTATTAATTATTATAATTCTAGATAATTATAGGTTCAATGAAAAATTAAATGGCTCTATATTACGAATAAACATATTACGTTTCTATTAAGTACATGTGAAAATATTCACATTATATATATTTCATTAACATGAGTTCTGATTATATGAATTAAAGAAATAATAATGTATGCATTACAAAAATACGTAATTATGTTTTAAATTTGTTAAAATTTGGAAATTTAAGATATTTCACATAAAAAAAAAGAAGAATAGAAACTCATAAAATGATATAATCTTATATATATTTTATGGAAAATATATATATAGAAGTAAACTTTAAAAAGGCATGTACACAATAAAAAAAATTATTCTTTAGTTTTTAATGTCATTTTATATTCTTCATTGTATTAATATAAAAAATAGTACTCGTCAGATTTATAATAAAGAAATTTTATTTTTTTTCATAAATGTAAAAACATAACATATAATTATTTCATTGAATATAATATTATAAATAAAAATTTTAGAGTAGTTGTGAGTTAATATTTAAGAATTATATTTAAAAACATATGTGTAAATTCACTTTTTTAATCTAATTAAATTCTTCATTATACGCTTTAATATATTTTATTTTTAAAGCAATAACATTCATTTTAGCGTAAATGTGTTTAACTTAATAATGTATTCTCTAATGAATATATTTTTATGATTTCATACAAAATATGACGTATAATCCCAGAATGTACATCAAATATTATATATGTTCTTCGATATTAATACTTTATCATTTAAGCTATATTCTTTTATATTTATTAAAATTTATATCATATTAATATTATGAATTATTATGTATATATTTATATACTTACTTTTTTGATACATCATGTTTTTAATTAGTTCACATATTTTTATATATTTACTAAAAATTGAGTATATTCATATTGCTGGAAGTATTGAATGCTGTATATTAATAATTTATAAATCTTAAAGAAAGTCTAAGTTATAATAAGAATAAGAAAGTATGGATTTAATATTGAATAGTAGTGATGCAAATATTTTACCGTCTAAAATGGGTTAGGTACTACAATATCATATATATTAGAAAAATTTAAATCTGCACTTATGTATTATATTAAATAATGATATATGAAAAACAATTCTGAATTCTTATTTTATATTGTACTTGTCAATATAAACTAATGTTTAAATGAAATTAATATTTTCCTTATAGGAATTATTTCCCCTAATGATATAATATAAAATTAGCAATTTTACTTATTTTAACGACGATAAATATACAAATTATTTACTAAAAATAAATTCATTATACTTCATTCTTTTTTATGTATATACTATTGGTAGGTTTCTTATAGTAGATACTTATTAACAGCGTTTATTATGGAACATAATATGAATATATTTTATATATAAATATTTTCATTTTAATTGATCACACTTTTTACTTTGCAAAGTATAATTATTAATCTATTTCTTTTTTTCTATTTTCATTCGTTTTATTTGGTTTAAATTATGAATGTAAATTATGGTATATTAAAATATGCATTTTTTCTATATCCATTTTTTAGTACATTTAAATATTTCCTACTGTTTCCTTTTGAAATTATGTACATTATATGTAAAATTATCACAATAATATTTTCTTTATACTTTTACATATAATTCATATTGTATTGGATTTTTGATAAATCTATGTGAATTATTAAAATACATGCTTAATGATTTTTATGTACCAATTATGAATTTTCTGTAGAATAATATGATATTTGATATTCGTTATTTTCTAAATTAATAGATTCATGTTCAGAATCATCTAATAATAACTCGTATGGTTTCTCTATTTCTATGCCATTTAAAATTGATTTGTTTCCCTTTATTCTATGAGATAACCATGTTCCCATAGGAGTATACTAATATTAATAAAAGAAGTTAAAAATTATGAAATATATTAAGTTTTTAATAATTATTTTTAAAGAAAATAGTTTATTACAATTTATTTGCAGTATTTATATATTTACATGAAAATACTTTTAACCTTAATGGTAGCGAATAATAGTAAGAGTAATCCAAAACCTGCTCCAATAGTTGAGAATATAGTATTAGACCCATCAACGTTTGTACCTTCTTCTGGTTCCATAAGTGATTCTGAGGAATCCTGAACATCTCCATGTACTGCTTGTGTCGCTTGTTGTTGCTGCTGCAGCTGCTGCTGTACTGGTTGATCTTCTGCAACTGTAAATTTACCAGATGGTGTTGATTTTAGTTGTTCTATTTGACATTTTTCTGATGAACCATATATTCCTTCGTATTTTTTTCTAAAATTTTGCAAGCTCTTACAAAAAGCGGCATTATCCTTATCAGAACAACTTTGTGTGGCACGTTCAAAATTTTTAACACATTTCTGAGATAATTCCAAGCATGTCTTTTCGCCTTCATTATGAATATCAGCAATTTTATTTTTAATTTTATTATAATTACCATACATAATATATATCATATTCATATTACTAAAGTGAAATTCATTAATGTTATATATTTTATCCTTTAATTTATATTTTTCATCAAAAGTGCCATCAAAAGAAATCAATTTGTCGTAAAAATCATTAGCAGAAATGGACAAATTATAAATATTTTTTAATTGATAATTCAACCAGAAGTTCATATATTTAATATTATCTTCAACATTATGAGTATCCAAGAAGGAATCTTCAAATAACAAAAAATAAAGGGATTTAAACATTGCGCAAATTTTATTCATTTCGTTGAATTTCCCTGGCATATGTAGTTCTGTGAAATGACAATTTTTAGTATATTTATAATACTGCGAATATTGCTCAACCCATATATCATTTAGAATATATATATCCAAACTGTTGCAAAAGTCGTACTAAAAATGAAAAAGAAAAATAGCGTTAACGAATATATCATTTTTTAATAATTTATGATCTTAATTTTGTGCTACTACGATATTAAAATAAAGAGGTGTAAGAAGTCATTTTATAACAATAAACATTTTACACTTTCTTCCATCATTTTAGATGATATTCGTTTTTTATTTACGTGACTTATATAATATTGTATTTCTATGTAGCAAACTATAATATCAAAACACAAACATAAGATTTATTGGTATATTAAGTATATTTGTGTTTATCTCAAAAATTGAGGAAATATATCTAAATAATATATGTTCATTTTATTCTTGAAATTAAATTGTAATAATACTTCTAATTTGAGTATAGCAAAAATTATTATCTGGGAAAGTTATAAAATGTATATAGTGTTATAATGTTTCAAATAATAGCATTAATATTAAAATATGATGTTGTATAGGTTTAATATATTTAATTATTATATAATTCTATGTATATGTCACTAAATAAAAGAAATAATATTTTTCCTGTATTTTCCGAGAAGGAAATTTATATTGCAAAATTCAGTTATTTACTTATTTGAGTTCTATTTTTTTCCAAATCCGGAATTGCAAATATGGACATAAAAAATTAATATTATTTTTTTTGCCTTACTAAAATACATTTTAATATTAAAACTATACATGTACATTTCGTTAACTTATATTATAACAGTAGCTATCATTATATAGAAAAATTTACAACGTTCAATTAAATATTTGTTATCAAATGTTTTATTTTTATTATCAAAGAGAAATATTAACAATGTATTTGGTAATTACCTCAAATTCACAGAAATTCTAATTTCATAATAATTATTTATGATTTACATGTAATTTTTTTTCAGTTATTTTTGTATTATTTTATAATATATCTTTCTATGAAATTGTAAAATAATACTCTGTATTTATCTCCTATTTAACCTAACAGAAACAAGGTATTTCACATTATACTTATCTTAATGAACATGATAGTCTCGGTGAATTTCTTTTTTTTCAAATTGTTAATTATACGAATATAAGTTAATTTCTCATATAAGTTATTTAAAAAAAAGTATATTTAATAAATGTAATAATTAATAAATTATCTTTCAAATGTGAATAATGTGTTGTTCAAATATTATCCCACATATAATGTAGTAGTACTATGTATAAACTTAATCTTGGAATAATACATCTATCAGTGTTAACTTATTTGCTTTAATTCCATCTAATAAAAATGATAAACGTTAATTTTATATTATTATGTAATTAAGCATACTTCTACCTTATCAGCGATGTATATTTTTATTAGAAGTAATAATGCAGCTTAATAATATTATGAGTAAAAATAAAGAATAGTACATAAAATAAATGTCATTTTGTTATATAACTGTGCTTAGAATAATATATCATAGTCAATATATATATAGATAATAATGACATTATTATATTTTGTCATTCTTTTTATATTTAATAATTATTTAAAATGTAATTTATCAATAAATTTGTACATAAGGAAAAGTATAAAAACTATTATTTTTGTAATGATACGGATTGAATGTATTTTACTTTGTTTGTGACATTAGACATAACAGGAAGAAATAGTCCAATATAAATTTTTTTCTTTTTTTCCTTAAACTAACATGAACTTATTTCATTATATGCTAACAATTATTTAGAGATGTCATATATTCATGAACTCAAATAATACGGATAAATTTTTTTTATTGTAGTTTTATGTTTTATATGTATAAAAATATTTATATATTAACATATATCTGTATTAAAAATTTACATAGCTTAATAAAATAGAAAATTAATAATGTGGATTACTTGTTTGTCTCCTTTTTTTACTATGTGAATATTTCTTAATACATACTTAAGTATAAATAACTTAATAAAACTTTTGTGTACTTTTTGAAAATAGAGTTAAGCCTTTTTTAGGAATTTCGTTATAATTCTAATAAAATAATTTAATTTCGCATAATTTATGTATTATTATATTTTAAAAATATATAAATAATTTAAATAAAATTTATTTTATTACTTATATTTTTTTAATAATAATTTATATTCATAGAAAAAACAGAAATTACAGGGAAAAAAAAGATTAATTTACTATATAATGTATAACACATTAATGAAAAACGAAATAAAAAAGTAATTTTATTTTACAGAATATATTATATATATATATATTAATATAATACATTCTTTTAAATTGACACATAAACAAATAGTATATCTTATGAAGGTTTCAATTACTTCTCACACTGTTTAAAAAACATAGAATACATAATAAAAGTTAAGAACCATAAAATAGAATGGCACTTACAAAAAAACAAATGTTCTTATTCATTAGAAGAAATGATTCCAATTAATACAAGAAAAAAATTCTATTAATCATGTCAAGGTAGAATTTATTATAGTATAAAGTGAACTATTTTAGAGTATTTATTTTCTCTTTGGTATTTCTTTTTTCTCAAAAATATTTATTAGCATTGCAAATATATATATTACTATTGTATATTTACATAGTTTAACATTGAATGGAACACATATAGTTTAACCCTAAATTGGCATATAATATATATATTTAATCACTTTAAAAATATATTAAGTACAGTATTTATAATAATTATTTTCTTCAGTAAGATTATTTAATTAGGTATAATTGTCAACCAATGTTTTATATGTCCCATATTCATATATATTAAAATAGTTATCATACAAAAGGCATATTAATGTAAATTATTGTTTGTCTTTTCTTCGAGATTTTTGTAATAGGATGCATTGTATTTAAAAAATTCTTCCTAATCATAAAATATTATTCATATATATCTTATTATGTTTAATTTTACATGGATTGATAAAATATTTCATTTTGTCTATATCCATAATGTGCATCAGTATTGTGAGAACGACCTGCTAAAAATTCATCTGTTTCATCGTCATCAATGTGATACATTAGGCGTTTTTCCTTTATTCTTCTTCCGTATAACCAGGATATTAGAGGAGTAAACTGTTATGTGAAGGAAATTTCAATTAATAATTTATAGTTTATACATAATCGTAGGACACTGCTAATGTAAATTAATTAGAAATATCATGGTATGTTTGATACACTTCAAGATTATATATACTTTGCATAAAAGAAAAAGAATGAAAAAACATCCGCAAAGCGTCAAAAATACTGAAAGACCTGTATATAATTCCATAGGACAAGGTCGACTATTTTCACAATATTCAGCTTTTTCAGGGCTTGCCGAAATTCTGTCATAACGATTAGTACAATCGCAAGAAGTTGATGGAAGGGTTAAATTATCACAATTATTACATTCGCAAGTAGGACTGTTATATTCTTTTGGAAAAGAATTAATTTTCACAGTAGAAACTGATTTCTGGCAGATATCGGGAAGGGTAATATTTTCAGGAAATGTGTAATGAAAAATGTGAGGATTTATATTACACCAATGTTCGCCTTCATTCTTATTGTTAGAGTGTAATAATTCATATAATGGCTGAATCTGTTCCTTCCAGAATTTTTCCCTTGTTACACACTTTCTACCGCATGTATATATATGTTTTCGTTGACCTAACCAATAATTGAGATGTTGACATGCTGTATGAACATTATTTTTGTATGTACATTTTGAAAATTGTTTACTTCCATATTCATAATGCTTTATAAGAGATAATGAATGATATAATAAAATTGGATCAGTGATGTTCTTAATCTTTTCCAAATAAATTTCATTTATATGAGAAATATTAGGAATTTCATTAAGTTCTTTACGATAGGAATCAGTGGAAATATGCTCCTAAAGAAAAATTGATAAAACATGTGAATAATATATTTGAGACAATATGTTTATATAATAAAAAAGATATGTATTATAATAGTAGAATAATTATATTTTAATTATTGATTATAAATATGAGAATTTAATAAAATAAACACCTTATGACAAGAAGGGCATTTTGTTTCCATATTTGAGGTAAAATATTATTATAATATTTACTCACTTACATTAAAAAAGAAATAGTTTGAATAAATAATTATGTAAAAAATTATAGTAATCAACAATATAAATTTATAGAAAGGTAGCATATAAAAGTAATAAAGTGAAAAAATTTATAAAATAAAAATCTTCATTGCAATATTGATTATATATATGAACATATTTATATTAAAATAACGTTAATTTTTATATTAAAATATAAATAAATAATTAAAAAAATAAAATGGAAACACGAATTATTTGTATTTACTTATGCTCTTTACATATTTTCTTATGAAAAAAATTATCAGTAATAAAAGAATTATTAGAATATACGCACGTATAGGTTACATAAAAATAAATTTGTTCTTATATTATAATTATATGGAAAAAGAAAAAATGCTTATAAATATTTTATTCAAAAAATTTATCTTTTCTTAGTTGTTAATATTTCATAAATTATATTATAAAAAAAATTGCATAAATTTTAATTAGCGTACATAATTATCTAGTAGAAAAAGAAAAAATCTATTAACATAATAAAAAACAGTGTTAACTAGAAGATAAGCGAGATAAACAAGTAAATAGTAGAAATAGTAAAACGAATGAAATGTTATTACATAAAAACGAGAAACACTACTTATTAATTATATCATTATAAAATATCTCACTATTTTAACTTCTTTAAATGCTATAATATTGTTACATAAATCGAATATATATATATATAACAATAAATATACATTTTTATATAATAAATAGACATTATATTATATTAATAAATGCATAAAAATATGATATTTTGATTTTTTCTAAGAATTATATACAAAAATAAATATTTATCAAAAAACTATAATAATTAATTAGAAAAAAAAGTTAAAAAATATACTTTTTGTATTATACATCTTTAGCATAAAATTAGTTTATTCCAAATAAATAAAAAAAGAATACTATATAAAAATTGTTGTATAAGTATGAAAATTCGAAAAAATTAACAGGACAAGTTTTTTATTTTACTTCATATCTTTATTTAATATTATCTTTTTATTATAAAGTAAACTTATGTTATTGTAAAAAATTTCACCTATACAGTTATAATATATAATGGTAGGACATAACAAATATATGTTAATTTTACTATTATATATATATATATATATATATATATATATATATATATATATATATATATATATATATATGTAGTTCTTTACATAGTTAAAAATGTACAACTAAATATTTTTCCCTTAATAATAATAAATACTATTTGGTATGAAGTTATTAATTTTTTAGAAGTTGTGCATTTCTTAATGTAAATTACTTTTAACGAAAATTATAAGCTAACACTTTTATATGGTACATAATTTACATACACACTACAAATAACATTGATAATCCCATAAATATAATATTAATATATATTTTAGAATTGCTTTTTTTCTAACATAAAAATTTATTGGATATTGCATTTTTACTTAATACATTATTTATCTCCCAGTTTTATAAAATAAATTATACTTTTTATTTCTTATAAATATATATTATTATAGTTTACATCAATATATGTGTTGTTCTTATATTTTATTTTTTTCTTTTTTTTCATATTGGTTGTTATCATATTAATTATTTTCTATAATTTTTTTTTTTTTAATGTTCCATTAATATAAATAATTAAATTTGAATATTTATTATATTCTTTATAATTATTTTAGTATATAGTTAATGTTCAAATTTATTTCCGAGTATTTATGCATCTATCGTTTTTAATTAGTATATTTTTAAATATTTCAGGTATAAATAACTTTATTTTGAAATTTTTTATAAGCTGTGTTTATTTTTATATATAAAACATAAATTTTTTAATATTTTTTAGATGTGTATAATGTTTCCTTTTTTTTTCCTCTAAATGACATATGCACTGCTCCGTTTATTTATTCTTGTATTTTTATTGTATATTAATTTTATAAAAATAATATTTAATTTTTGTACTATTTTGCATGAGCGCAAATTTGGTACCAAATTAAATATTCCAATTAACTGAATTAATAATTGAGTTTTACTATTCTCTCATAACGAATTCTACATAAATGCATAACTGTATTAATATTTTATAGAATTTTACAGTATAGTTTATTCTTTATATTTAATACGTTTACAAAATTTAAGTACGATTTTATAATTATATTGAATAACTTATAAATGTTTTTGCAACATATAGTCTAATATACAGAGTATAAGTAAAAAAGGTATACACAGTATGACGTATACTAAATGAAAATATAATTAATAATTTAAGAGCAAAACATATAAATATTTCTTTTTTAGTCTTGAACACGTTATATTTACTTTTCTAGTCCATAAAAAATATTTTTAGTATGCAAGCGTTTAAATAATCTTTAAAATTAATATGTTTTGTTTTCTATTTATAGGTAAAAGTTATTTAATTTGCGATAACATAAAAAATTACTGTATTTATTTCACTTTTCAAGGGAGAAAAATAATAAATATCCAAATCATTATTTTTATTTGAAATAAGGTATAAAATATTACATTATGTAATGTATGCAAAATATATTATATAATCATTATATTTTAAAATTTAAAGAAAATTCTTTTAGATCAATAAAATATGGCTTTTACATTTGTTATCATATATCATAATTAAATTTTTTAAAATATTTTTTTATATAAAACTTCAATGATAATAAATTACAAAGAAAATCAAAAATAAAAATGGCGTATTTTAATTACACATAATATTAAGAAAGTAAATAGAGAACACAATTGTTAAAAAGAAAATATATGTATATAATGAACACACTATACATAAATGTGTAAGTATTTTAAATTATATCTATATATCAAATGTTTTATACTCATGTCGTCGAAAATTGCATGTTCAATTAATATATTTTTTGTACACATTTATATACAATAATATTCATAACAAAATTTTCTATAAATATTTTAAAAAGTAATGCTTTTATATTATTAATAGAAACATAAATATAAAGGCAAATGTATTTGTATTAGATAATATATAAAAGTTATTCATTAATAAATAATAAAAACAAATTCACCTAAAAATGTTTTATACTACTAAAAGATACACCCTTGTGTTTTTTTATATATTTTTAAATATATTTTTGCATAAATAAATAGGAAAACAATAATATATATAATACAAACGAAAATTGCAATTACATTGCTTTTGTGATTGTAATTCCCTATTTACTGCAAACAATATTATTATTATGTGAACAATTTGATGTAATTTTTGGGAAAAAGTGTAAATGATTATTTGACGTGTAATATGTATTTTCATTATTTCAGAATTAATTATTATATTGAGAAAATTCCTCTATAAGATATAAATAATTAATAAGTAAAATGTGTCTTTTTTTATACTTGTACTACACATTTCTTTACTATTGTATAAATAATTTCTTCATAAGCGTATTTTTTATGCTATATATTTGTCCTTTTATCAAAAATTATAATACCTTTCTAATTCCCTTTCTCATAATAAATGTGGAGATATGAGCAATTTTCATTATGTTGTAAAAAGTGAAAAGAAAGCATAATATACATAAGGTTTTAAATACCTATGTATGTGAAAAAATTAAACAAGCAAAATTTTTTTTTCCACAAGGTGAGTAAAAATATTTAATTAGTTATTTAAAAAGGATACATGGGATTACATGTACCGTTGGAAACAAAATAGAAAGAATTTAGTAAATTATTTTTAATGTATACATTATTGCGTGTAATTTTTTTTTCTTTCAGTAAAATGTTTCACATTAGTACGAATTCCAATAGAATATGTAGGGCTATGTCTAAACGATGTACTATTATAATTTTCTTATTAAATACATTATATAATTAGTAAAACATGTATATTGTTTATAAATTTTATGTTTTCCTTTGTTTTTTTCAATTTCATTATATAGATTTTTATTTATATAAATGTAAACACATAAGAATGTAACAATCAGGAAACAATTAAATAACATGTTCTGTATTTAACAATTCGGATCTACTGATGTTGTGGTTATTAATATTATAATATGGCTATTTAATTAAAAAAAATACTAAAACTCATAGATATAATCTAGGATGTTTTATTTTTTAGCACATTAAATTTATATAGTTTGCATCAGCTATTACGCTTTGTTATTTAATTGATATATACTACTATAGTATATATAACATTGAACTATATAGCATTGAACGGTCTTATCCTTATAATCAGATGTTTTTTGTTTAAAATTATCTTTTTCTGCGTTATTTAAATGTTATATTTTTACATAGAGTATATTTCCATTATATTTTCTTTTATGATTTTGAATATTAATGTAGTAAATTTTTTTTTTTTAATTGTAACACTATCTATTTATTTAAAATTTATAATTTTTTTATTACATATATAAATTGTATGCAACATTTCTCTTGAATTAGTCTATGGAGAATTATCCCATATAATATACGTAGACATTAATATATATATTTTTATTAATTTTTCATAATTTCTTGGTATGGATGCATGCTATAGTTCTAGTTTTACATTGTAATAAACCTCTTTAATCATATTCAATATTGTCTATCTATCTATATATATTATTATTGTTAACTTGCTATTGTATAAAGGCACATTAACATTGTTAGATTTGTAATATATATATTGTTAATATCTTTATTATTGAATTTTTATAATTTTAATTTATTTTTTTTTTGAATTACATTTCAATATATATATATATATATCATCTGCATTTATTTTCTCTGTACGATTTATTATTGTTTAATTTACTTAAATTAGAAATTTCCAGAAAATAAATAAATTATATTTAATCCGGTGCTCTAGTAATTTAATTCTTTATGTTCACAATTATTCAAAAATTTTATAGTTTCCTCATATTTATTATTACATATATTTTTTGTCCTATGTATTTGAAGATATACCCAGGATCAAAAGGGAGTAAATTGTATAATTATTTTTTATAATGATTTAAAAATATGTTCATTTTATAACAATAAAATTTATTATAAGGATGAATTATAGTTTTTATTATCGTTTTATTATATTTCTAAATGAATTGTATTTTATCTAATATAAGACGGATAAAATTACAAATATTACCTATATATTAGAAAAAATGTCGTTACAATAATAGGAGAAAATTAATTCCTTTTTATTTGTGGTAATATTTTTATGGTACATTATTATAGTTATATACATTTTCCATATGATGAACATATAGTACTTCAAAATATATTAATTCCTTAGAGAAATTATAGTTTCTATTATTGTGACAATTCCTTATGTGGCTCATATATTATTTAAAACTCTTACCAGCATCCTTACAATTATTTGATGTATATTTTTTCTTTAGTTTTTAAAAATTATGAAAATCATTATTTCAATTTGATAGACAATGAAGTTTATCAAAAAAGTCGGGAATAATTTTTTCTGAATTCCCTTTACACATTATATTATTGGAAAAAATATTACTATATCCTTGTATACATGAAACTATATTGTAATTTTTGTTTGTTTTTAGTTGACAGTTTATGTATTTGCAATGATTAATTCTTGTTAGCTGGTAAATGAACTTTTTTTAATAATCTAAATATTATGCGAAAATTTATTTATGTTATTTTAGAAATGCGTTATTCCAATTTTATTGTTATATAAATTGTATACATTAATGTTCTCTTTTTACTGCAATACTAAATGTGTCTTCTCTAATTTCCCTCCAATCTACCCTGTGGGATTTCAATATTAAGAATCCCATTTTTTATATATTATTTTATATTGTATATATTCTTAAGTCAGTATATAAATTCAAATACATTAATATCTAATTAGTTTAATAGTAACTAGCTCTTATATGAAGAAAGAAATTATTGAATATTTGATGTTATTTTGATAGGAAAATGCTATGGAAACAATGTTATTCATATGATTTATTGAAATTCTTTTTTAGTGCTACAGTAAAAGTGTGTTGTTTTAGGAGTTACACTATATATTTCATTACAAAATATACTTAAAATATTTACTTTGTGCATAAATATAGTAAATATATAGTGTAAATTTTTTACACATTGTAATTTTATACACATACTCTTTCTTTTACATTTTGATATACATTATATCCATGTAATTATCTTTATATAAATATTTTAACAAAATAATTTAATAAAATAAATAAAAATTGTTTTTATATTTTTTCTACATATTTATATGCAGTAAATTATATTATACCCTAATATATACATAATTAAATTGATATATTACAGAAATATTGTAATATTTTAATTGATTTAAAATTGTTTTTTTTTCTAAATTATATTTAATAAAATAATTTAGAAGATATAAATGCAAAATTTATTGTTACTATTAGTATATATCACCAAGGTACTTCTCTTTTTATTATACCTAAAGTAGAACAGAAATATATATTTATATCATTTTATTAATATAGAAATAATATATGATATATCTTGCCGAAGAATATATTTTTTTTATATATATCATTTTTTGTATGGTGATTAAATTTTCATTGATTATTCTTTTCCTTTATTTCTTGTACGCATATAATATTATGCATATTATTATTAGTCTTTTTTTCTGTTTAGTTCAATAAGGTGATATATATTATGTTCGAAATGAAAATAACGAAGTTATATTTTAAAAATTACGGTCATTAATTTAGTTATTATTAGTGTTAAAAAATAATTCATTTTTTAACATACTTTACAATGGACGTATATTGGTTCGAGTATAATAAAATTATTATACGTATTTTATGTTTTAATTTACTTCTACCTTGTCTTATGTATTTATTTTGTATATAAAATATAATTGAAGGATTTTTTATGTTGAATAAATATTTTCAATTTTTAAAAAAAACGCTTGAACAATATATTTTTAGGGAAATAAGAGGTTTTCTTTTAAACACATAATAAAAGATATGATCTAATTATTAAAAACACTTATAATGTAATTATAATATTTTTATATAATAATACTGGGACTGCAACTTTATGCGTAAAAGGTTAATTTTTAATTTTTATGGAAATATACATCTCAAGTAAATGTTATAAATACTTATTACATTTATATTTTTCTGATTTAATATAGTGTGTTATTTTTGTATAGGAATTATAAAAAATGGAACTATTTAATAAAATTACTAAGGTTAAAAATTAAACATAGCTATGTTTTGTCGTTGTACTTAATAGTTATTCCTTTTTGCACTTAAGGTATAATTTATTTCTGCAAATATCCTTTGAAATTTTAATAAATATTAAACTTATTTCATCTATTTTTATTTGTTTAATATTTATATTTATTTCTATTATTTTAAAGTCATAAAAACATGTTTATCCATGTTATTTTATCTATTTAATATAATTCATTAACTTATTTTTTTTCCTTTTTGTCAACATAAATAATAATTTGTTTGTTATTTAACTATCTGAGCAATCTTTGTTATGCATATTGTATGTGTTATGAAACGCTAATTATTATATTAAATGACATACTTTTTTCCATTAATTAAGTTGAGATATATATGTACGTGAATTTAATGATAACAAAATGTTATAATTTTAAAAAAAATTTGTATTATATATCAATTTTATGTGTTAAAAAGTGTTATTATTTCGAAGACATTATTATACCCTATTTGCCTAACATTTTCCTTGCATAAAAAATATGGTACATATTTGTAAAATGAATAAATTGTCATATAAAATCTAAAGAGTATCAATGGAGCAACGTTTTCTTTATAAATTAATAGAAATATAAAAATACAAATATTGTCATAAAACATCACATATACTAAAATACAAAAAATAAAACGTATGATTCATTGTTCTTGGAGAGACTTGTTATAATGTACGCCATATATATGTATAAATTAATAATGTTTCCTCTATACTTTATAAATCTTAATGAAATATATAATACGATAGTTGTGGAAAATGGTTATTTAGAACGAAGTAACATTTTTATTAAAATGTGTTGGAATATTTTTTGTACGATAATAAATTGTAGTACTAAATGAACTATTGAATGTGTACTGAATTTTGTTATAAATCTATTGCATTCATGCATTCCTTTGAAATAATTATTATTTTATATTTATATTTTATTATTTATAGTAATATAAAAATATATAGGACAATGAATAAATGCTTTTTTAGTGCCTATTATTATTTTTTTTTTATTTAAATAAGTGCTTTATACACTTGAATAATTTGGTCTTATATATATTAATAAAGTAATACATATTTGCGGCACATTAAATTTTGTTTGAATATCAATAATAATAAGAAGAATGCAATTCATAATTGTTTATTATATGTTTATATACATAGCTTTCTTAATATACATTACATTGAGCAAGCACCGTTTTACACATGTTTTTCTACCTTCATAGAAATCTACTTCGAAACGTCATCTCTTTTAAAAAAAGTGAATAATAGTCACGGTAAAATGTTTAATTTTGTTCTGGATCATAAAATTAATTCTCTATTAAGTGATTTGTAAGTTAGTATGACAGCCTGAAAAAGTGTTTAAAGAATAATGTGCTACATTTATATCAGCCTTTTGCCATAATCATTTATTCTTTCCTACGTGATTCGGTATACTTGTTTGAATGGGAATGTACTATTATATGTAAGAGAAATTAATTATTTATCTATTATAAAAAGAGAATGTTTTTCTTATCCTTTAGAATAAATATTAATTATAATTCTGTAATGTTTTTGCTTATGAAGGATTATTTCTTTGTGTAAATTTAAAAAAACATATGCAAATGAGAAGTATTAGAAAAAAGAAAAACGTATGTAAATAGGAATGATATGTTTCATACAAGTAGATGTGTTACCAATGTGATGGATTCGTTCCTGTGGAAAAATATCACGTTATTCATTTTTGCTTTTGTTACATCACAGGTTTGCATTTTAATAAGAGTTCTCTATTTATTCCTGTAATGGTTCCGTATAATTATAACATAGTTCCTTATTTGATTTACATTGTTCTATATACGTGTAATCATATTTCATATAATTTATGAATCCATCCAAGTAATCAGAATATGTGTTTATTTTTCGATTTTCATTATGAGTTTATCCCCAATATGGGGCTTCTCCATGATGAGATTTTTTTAATACAGAAAAGTAATATTCATTAAAATTGTAATTTTAGATTAAAAAACATCCATTTCATTTGCATTATTTGCTTTGAAATGAAGTGCACTTATGAAAAACCCTTAAAAAATGTTTGCCTAATTGTCACTGACTTTTCCTGTAAGACATAATTATAGAAATTACGGATTAAGTATATACGTATTTTTAAAAATTTGGAAGGAATGAAAATTTTCGTCAGAAGAAAATTATAATACTGAGTTTGAATGATATAATTTGTCATTTATATTAAAAAAATAAAGGTTATACTATTGCTGTCTTTAAAAGAATGTGCCACAATTAAGGAAATATTTTAGATATTATAATATGCACCCATTATTGAATACTTATATAGAAAAGGACTTTTAGAGTTTACGTTTACAAAATATTATTATTTGCAAAACAAATAAGTGTAATATTCTTAGATAAATATATTAACCTAAGTTTGTTAATCATACGAAATGAAATTACATATGAATAATATTTAATATATTATTACTAAGTTCTTATATTTGTTGATATACTGGTATTCACCCGTTTTTAATTAATTTATTAATATTACATAGAACGGGATGCTTTACATATTTAAATATTTCTTTATTTTGTTCTTATCTTATTATTACAATAAAACAGCAGTAATTAAAAAATAACAAATAAATTATGTTTAATAATATTGTATAAATTATTAGTAATAATCATATGTTAAAAAAATTCAATTAAAAATTGGTAATTAAAATTATATATACATATATTTATATTAAATAATACTTAATATTATTATATATCATATACATTAAAAGAAAAACATATGTTTATATAAAGAATGCATTGAATCAATTATTATATAATTCCCTTATATTTTATATATTTCGAATATATACATAAATTACGATTGTATATATGTTAAGTGCAACAAAAAAAAAAATTCTCTAAGAAACTTAGTGAAACTAAAAAAAAATATTTTTATATTTCTTACACAATTAAAGCATTGGTAAATTATTATATATAAAATTTTATATAGAATGTACATATCATTTGATTCTATTAAATGATTTTTTTTTTTTTATTTACTAGATATTAGTGCATTTGTGAAAAATAAAATATAATATTACATGGTATATTATATTTTTTAGTTTTCCATTTTTTTATGGTGTATTTCGCATAATTTTTTTCCAAATTAATGTAGTGCTTTGAAAAAAATGAGGTAAAAATTAAAGAGTAATTTTTATAATTTTTGTGAATTCGTTATATAAATAAATTTTTTCTAACTTCTGTATATATTTATCATTATATACATAAGACCATTGAAAGCACATTACAAATATTATAATATTAATACTTAAGTAGGTGTTTTTAAAAATTTTTTAGAAATATATGCTTCATTATTAAAGTATATGAAATATATTTTTCTGTTTTGGGTTAAGAACTTTGCATAAGAACAAAAAATGTATTTATTTTTCATGTTTTCCTTTTTTCCATATTTCTTTTATAAGCATTTATATTTGATTATGTACAACTTTTATTACTATAAATATATTATTTTCTACATTAGGGTAAATATGTAAAAGGAAAGAATTATTTTTTCTAACAAAAAATGCATGTTACTTAATGTATTAGGAATAACTTGACAATTCATTTTACTTTACTTTTTATGAGACCTATATTTTCTTTTTCAGAAATAGTTATCATTTAAATCTTATGAGAAATGTTTTCTTCATATAATACTAATATTTATGCCTTATTATTTATTATAATATATATAATAATTGAATCGATTATTATAGGAGAAGTGTTATTTTATTGTAGACAACAACTCATGTGATATTTTTGTAAAATTATAGAAATAACTATAAACCGGAAAAATATTAATTCATTATATCTTCATATAATGATTAATTAAAGAAAAACAAAATAATAAAATTTTGCATTAAATAAAACATACGATTTATATGGTGTATATAACAATGTTAAGTTAATATATTTTACATTTATCGTTAAAATACATATTAGGCATTATTTAAATATAGATCTATATATTTTTTTTTTTATAATGAATATATATACATAAAATTTTAGATTATTATAGTTAGTTATATTATACAGTAGGAGAATATGCATTTCATTTTGTAAAAATTTATGGAATATGATCTAATGGAAAATTTTAATTAATTGTGCATACGACAATGTTCTACTATACTATTAAGGAAGGAATTCAATTAAAGTATCGGAAGTACATTAATTCTTTGTATTTATTTAATATATTTAATAATATATTAACTCACGTTAAATTATATATTTCCAAAGAGTAAAACAATATGTTTTTAAATGCGTTAAGCTTTTTACCAGGAGGTTTCGTGTGTTGCTTAGTCCACGTGGCTATATATTTTTTTAATAATTTAATCAAATACGTTTTTTATTTAATATTGCATTGTATATAGATAAATAATAAAGAAACAAAATTACAATAAAATTACTATAGTAACTACATATATTTAAATTCCTTTCTGTACATATCAGTATTTAAAATACTTCAGATTTTATTCTCTTTTATTTACCCCTTCTCATATAATTGTAGTGATTTATCATTTTCGTTCTTAATATAGAAATGTATTTCGTAATTTCATAATATTTAACTTCGCTTGGAATGATAAGCCATATGAATATTACTGTCTCCTAAAGGTAAGGCAGAACTTGAAGATGATCCATATAATTCCTCAGAGGCTTCATTATTATTATATGTCGTTTTTTTTATTCTTCTTGTGAAATTATTTAACCAATATCGAAAAGGACTAAACTATAATAGGAAAGAAATATTATAAAATAACATTAGTATATATATTATTTTGCTAATATTTTAATATGAATTAATTATACATTTATGATTATATAATGAACACTTCCTAAGAATAAATGTTATATTACATTATATAAAAAGACACAAACGAAAAAAACTGAAAATAATACATAACCCAATGCTGCCGAAGCAGGAGATAATTGAGAAGAGCCTGAATGTGATTGGGATAATCCTTCGCTTTCATGACCAGGAACATTATTGCAACTTGCAGATACTTCAATTGGGTCACTGCTATTACATCTGTTTGGAATCCAATTTTCAGGAACGTAACCATTATATCTAACAGGCTTTATTGTGCACCAACTTCCTTCTGCTTCTTCATTCTGCATTAATTTATAAATGAGGGGCTTAATATAAATATTCCATAATTTTCCATTTGCATTACACTTACCATGAGATGTGTAAATTGCTTCTTTTTCATGTAACCATTTATTCAAATATTCACAATGATCTTTACATTGTTGAATGCAATTTTTTCCATTGCTCGAACATGACAAGGTACAAAAAGTATTTAATTCATTGTAAATTTCTGCAAAATATAAAGCAATGTTTCGTAAAACAGGTTCATTAATTGTCAAAACATCTGTGTATTGTGCTTGCTCGGAACTTTTAAATTCATTTCGCACCTTAAAGCACAAGTTATAATACTGAACGTCTGTCAATGTGGTTACTTTCTAATAATTCATTAAAAAATAAGGAAAATAGGAAAAAGCATAATATATAAAAAATATTAATATCATTCATTTATGATTTTCCTCATATTCATATGAAATACATAAATAATTTATATCATATTTAAGCGTACTCCTCTACCAGACATTTTAAAAAAAATTATATAAAATTTTTTATAATTCAAATAGGTGATTTAATAAATATACAAAGCTATTTATAAAAAAAGTCAAATATTAATTAGATATACATATTAATATAGTATATAAATTAGAATATTCCCCTAATGGTGCTTTGTTAATTTGTATATTTTTTAGTTTACTAAAGAGTAGGGAATTAATATATAAAATTAATTTAATCCATAATATTTTTAATATATGTTCTATTTGAAAATAAAAACAATTAAAAATATTTATTGGATATGCATAATTGTATTTATCATTATTATATTGATTCCATATAATATAGTAACATGCATTATTGTTAAAATGCAATTAGAAAAAGTTAAGAATAATATATAAACGTGATACTTATTTGAATTATGCTTTATTATAAATATATTTCTGTATGATATAATACTATATAAAAAATAAATTTAAAAATTATATTCCATTGTCATTGTATTTCGAAAATAACAAAATTTCGATTATAATAATTAGTGCATGCATCGATCTATAATTTAAATATTAGGACAAAAATGGGCATAAATACATTCGTTATATTATATTAAAAACATTATATATATGAAATACAAATTTCATATAATAATCAATGAAAAATGCCATCATTTAAGTCTTTCATTATTTCTTAAAAGAAAGGAAAAAATCATATTCGTAATGTATATGGTTACAGTACCTATGTATCTTTTTTATCTCTCCTGCATGTTATTATATATCATCGTAATTTTAAAGTATATAATAATATATAAATTCATATAAATAAAGTTCATAAAAGCGTATTAATATCAAATCAATATCATATATATTACCAACATACATGATATTAAAAGATAAATATATAAAGCTAGCCACAAATATATATAAATAATTGTAAGTAAAATTCAACAGAAATTAAAAAGTTCATGTGGTATTTATTATATACATTTATTATGAAAATGAATGGAATTATATACACAAAAACGTGAGAAAATTACATCTATACTATACGTTATACATTATATGAATATAATGTATCTATATAAATGCACGAATTCATTTGAATGTTTTATATTTATATTTAATGTTAATTTTTCTTTTATCTTAGGTATTTTCATTAAATAAGATTGTACACCTTATTATTATACAATAAGCTTAGGATAAATGTACTTTTCTGGCTTATGATATACAGAAATTAAATTCTTGCACTTATGTAATTAATTTTATTTATTAATGAATATTTTATGATTATAAATAGCTAATTGAATGTTAATTGTGATGGGTGCACAACTCCATTTTAATACAAATGAATATGAACTATTCTCTAATAATTTATGATTATCTATCACTATTATGATAAAGCTGAAATATACCTGTATGATGATATGAATTGTATATATAAAATTTAAGTATTTTTATATTTATTTCTTAATTAAATTCACCAAGATATGTTATTAATGCATAATATTTTCTGAGTTCAAATTTTATTTATGGGAATAATACTTGTACCCTTTAATTAACCTTACTAAATATGTTATTCATAAATATAATAATTTTATTATATTTATTTATATATATATTATTATTTTATATTTTTACTTTTGCATGCTTTACATTTAGTTTATGAATTACCTATTTACTGTGTAGTACTCATTGTTTTTTTTTATCTGAACCTTTTATTTTAGTTTATATTCATATTTCGTTATGAAAAGATGTGTTATTTTGTTTATTTTGTGATATTAAAATTATTACTTTTATGATGTATGCAAAAAACACAGAATAAATATCATTTTTTATTACATAGAATTTTATTATTCTATAAAAAAATATAATAACATATGTTCATATTGCATGAACTATAAAAATTTCGGAAATAATATTTAGGATTCCATTTTATGTTTTTATATTTTTTACATTCTGTACAAGTGTTTCCTCATTTTGTTTTCATTTCTGAAAAATGACATTTACTATTTTATTCTGAAATTATATGTATATAAATGTAATATTTCTTTTTTTAAATTGTAACAGAAAATTCATTTTTTTTGTAAAACTGAGAAGGATTTTAATATTTATTCATTGGAATTCTACAATAAGTGAACAACTGTAACATTTTAATTATTTATAAATGTATAATATCGATTTATATATTAAACTTATTGTGATACTATTAAAAAAATAAATTATTACTTCAGCAGCATTATAAAATATTTCGTAATTACTTAAAAATGCATTCTGTTTAGAAAAAATGTTCTCATATATTTTTAATTACCAATATATGTTAATAAAATATACATAAAAATATCAGATAATATGATTAAAGTAAAAATAACACAAAATAATTGGAATGAATTAATTTTTTTGCTATCCTTGAAATGTGCAATAATAGAAATAAACATTTAAATAACTTTTGTTATATCAAAATATGATAACGAATGATACTTTACAATATGTAGTTTTCCAACGAAAATGATTTTATCATAAAAGAGTAAAACAGCAAATATATAAAAAATAATAATGATAAGGCGAAAATTATATCTTCCTACATTGCCAATGAAAAAATGTGTACTACATTGTCTTAAATATATAATAATTTTTTTTTTAAATTATCACATAAAAATGTAAGCATGTTATTACATTTGCAATATTAGCATTAGTTATTCTAATGAAAGTGATACTATGTATATTTTATTTTTTTATGAATTCTCTATAGGGTAATATACTACATGATGTTCTTTGTTTTTTTTATTTGTACTTGAAAATTCATATGTATTTTCTAGTAATTCTTCAGTTTGCTCTCCATCAATATCATATTGAATTACTTTTTTTCCTAAAAGCTTTACATCTAACCACGTTCCAAAAGGAGTAAACTAATAAATATATGAAAACAAAAAAAATTATTTACATTAATAATAATACTTTAAGCGATATATGTTAATAGCATAAATACAGAATATATATATTTTATAATTTCATTTACATTAACCTTATACAAAATAAAAAAGACGCAGAAAATTCCAAAAATTGGGAAAAAAATTGGCGTCACGTTATCAAAAGTTGAATTATTGGGTATATGTCCTCCATGCATTGATCTATCTTGTATTCCCCCTTCGAAACCTGATCGTAAGTGTGATCCTTGCGGTCCTGTTTCGTGTGATTCAAGTTCTCTATATTGTACACTCTTATCTTCAGCAGATGCTGTTGGATCCTTAGTACCATTACATGTTAATTCTTCTAAATCCTCTTTTTCATATTCTGTTACCAATTCTTGGAACATCTTACAATAGTGTTCTGTATCCTTTACGTCACATTCCTGCTTTAGAGTTTTATAAATTTGGAAACTATCTTCAACATGTTTTTTAAGCTCTGGAGTGCAGTCAGAATTACTGTAACCAATTTTTTGAAAAATGCTATTGTAATTTTCAAAATAGTCATATATTTTTTTTAATTTTTCGAACTGATCTTTGGTAATGCTAAAAATATGTTTTTTATAAGGATCACTACTGTTAAATTGATCTCTTATATTTTTAAGTGGGTACATAACTTTTTCAAATGTAATAGAATCTGTTAAGCTCTTAATTATCTTTTCTCCAGTCCAGTAATACAAATAATCCCAACGTTTACTATATAAATCTCTTCCATTACGCATATAACATGTATAATAGAAGCCTCTTAAAAGAATGTCAAGAACTTTTGTATGTTTCATTTCTGATTGCCTAATAAAATTCCAAAAATGTTTATCTTTATCATCATCATTTGTTAAACCTATATCCAAATTATCATAAAATATGTACGAAGGTAAGGATTTTAAATCGACGTCCTAATAAAAATTAATAACAAATATATTATATGTATATTTTCAGAATATAATATATTTAAAGTAACTTAGCTCAGAATAGTATATGAAATTATTTTTATAAAAATTAGGGATTCAATAAATAATTTATATTTACTGTAGTTGGCATTTTTAAGGTTTCTTTAATTTTTTAGTTGAATAATATGCTTAAAATTCTATTTATTTTAAGTCCATATTCTTATAAACTAAATAGCAATGTATAAAATATATGTGATTAGTATATATATATTTTTAAATATATATAACTAGGTAACTGGAAAAAATAGTATTTGGCTTTTAATTAAAAAAAAAATTAGGGTATAATAATTATATATGTATATATCTAAGCGCATTTATATTAAAAAATATATCCTCATAACATAATGAAGAAAATATAACGCATATTCAATAAAAAAAAATTTTTGTTTCTGCAAGTTCTCAATTCACATATATTTATTTGTATTCCTAGGAATTAAAGTAATTTATCAAAGAAATATATATTCATGTAAATACAAGTTATTCATGATTCCTCCTTATATATCATTATTTACTTATATGAATAAAAATGTTATATATCATTAACTTATTGAATATTTATGATGATAACATTTATATATAAAAGAATTATTTTCTAATTTTTATGTAATATCTTTTATTATGTAAAGTAACATCATGATTATTCAGTATTAATATTAATACTGACTGAATTTTTAATTAAATTATTTTAAAAATGATTTTATATTTGAAAATAAAAAATCTCGAACATTGTAGTAACAATGTAAAATAAATTGATTCTTTAATGGAAAGTAAAAATGAAGAAAGAATAAAAATTTCTCCATATTTAATCGGTGGTATATAGAAAAATATTCTTATGAAATTTATTTTAATGAGTGCTTATCTCTCCATTTTATCACTTTTGTAGTTGCTTCCAATTTTAATGATACATATAATTTCATACGGAAACTCAGTTGTATTTTTTAACTATGAAAGTAACCATATATACGTAAAGTACTTAATTATATTTGTGATTAATTAAAAAATATTTAAAGTGTTATGAAATGTAATGAGTAATTGTAAAATTTAACAATTCCTGTGATTCCATAAGAAAATATAATTATACAAGTATACTGAAATTATTAAAATTATATTAGAATTATATATTTTATAGAACATTATTTTTTTTTTATTTTATTTTTTTTTTAGAACAATAGTATATGTCATATTTTTTTTAAATTAAGCAAAAACTCAGAATAAATATAGAATAAGAGGTGATTTTGTGAACATTTTTTTTTCAAATAATTAAAATATTATATTCTTCATAATTAAATAATTTTAATTTCATAACATCTGCGTATTTTCACATTTGTATAATTTGTATATATCTCAGTTTTTATAGAATTCTGAATAGTAATTATTAAAAATTTATTAAAAGATTTAATTTACTATTATGCATGCATTAAATATATATAGTGCTGCGATCCTCAGACTTTGGCACTATATATTTTGTTATCATTAAAGCTTCATAATTTTTTTTTCTTTTACATATAGTTTTTTATGAATTTAACGTAAAATTTGTATTACATATAAATATGAATTAAAAATATGAAACTTTGAACAGAGTATTAAAAATGTATATAATTGTTTTTATTGTACTTGAAACTTCTTATATTAGGAAAAAATCATTTAAAATTTTTTTACAAAAACATGTTGATTTTATAAAGTATTGTGAAATTTGTACCTTATTATTATCATATGCATTCTTATTTTATTAGATTAATATTATTATTTAATTTATTATTTATGTCTTACTAGTTTTGCTTGCATCTTTGTTTATACAGATACTTTATTTTTTTGTTCAGTTTATGCATTCATAATAAATAGTAATTATTTCTTAATTTTTTCTGTAAATATTATTAATATGAGTTCACATTCGTGCAGAATTTAATATTATATATTTCATGACACATATTGTTTATAGATGCATGCATTATTTACATATATTCCTGATGTCAAATTTTAGGAAGAATATCATATACTTCTTTTTTTTTTTTTTTTTTATACATCAGATGTATATAATTAGATAGGTATAGTGGTAAATTATATACACATTTATTTTTATTTATATATTTTAAATATATTTTTATAAGAATGACACAAAATGAGAGCACTTGTTTGCTTTATAAAAATTGTGATAATTTTTGCATGCAGGGAAAAATAAAGATAATTTTTTTTTGTATCTACAGTTTATAAAAAATAACTAAAACGTTTTACTTTTATTAAAATAATTATATATTTATATTAAAAATGTTAACTTTATGAGTATTTTTTTTATATAGGGACAGAATACAAATATGTATAAAGTGTAGTACTTATAATAAAATAAGTATTATACAACATAATAGAAGAACCTGAATTTATATAGTATTACTTCTCATTTTAGTAATTACAGATAATAAAAACTGTTATAGAAAAAGAATATTGAGTATGATATAAGTAAATATATTACATGTAATGTCATTTATAATGAATGAATACTTATTCATTATAATACATGAATATATTAATTATTTCTTAAATGTTGCTATGAAATAATATGTGAATCCAAAAATTAATGATTATATTATTGTAAATTTTAGAAATTCTTGAATTTAAGAAATTAAAAAAAAAAAAATTAATAGAAACATATAAAATATAGTAGTTTAAAATTATTACAGAGAAATATGTATATACATATGAATTTTAATGTTAAAAAGTATAGTTAAAGAAAATTTAATGGATTGAATTTTCGGTTCATTTCTTCATTTCCATTATATGAACTTAATAAGTAGTACTCATAGAAAGATTCACAAGGCATATTATATTGAAAAGATATAGAACACACAAATGCAAGTGTACGATGCATAATTATATGTAAAAATAGAGAAAATATTTTAACATAATATCTTTCATTCATGTAATATTAAATATATATATGTATGTGGTATAATTTTAAATAATTACTCATTTCATTATGAATATGAGGATAAATTTTTTTTTCTGATATTACGCTTTTGGATGTATACTGGGTTAATGTAATCTAAGTAATCATGAGTAAATATATTTCTGTAGTTTAATAGAAAGAGTACCATGTGTGCCCGGAATATATAAGCTTTGACAAATATATATTTCCTATAATATGTATATCTTGTCATATTAATAGGATAATTTTTATTTAATAATATTGTTATTACATTAATAATATAAATGACTCTATTTTAACTACAGTTGACCGTTTATTTTATATGATGCATAATACTGTTATTTACTTTATGTTTATTTTCATCATTCAGTGAAAGCAGGATATGTTTATATAATATAAAAGAAATGATATATCACAAATGTTACTTATTAAAGTTTGTTAGACAACTTATATGGTATAAAATAATGAAGGAATTAAGAGAATGCTATTGAGTAATTTAATTACTAAGAAATTTATGTTAATATTTGTGCTACCATTGCATGACTTCACTTATTAAAATAAAGAGTACATGATATGATGAAATATATTAAATATTGAAAAATAAGTAAATTTCCTTAATAATTAGTTCATGTAATATTTGTTAACATAAAATAAAGTACCGGACGAAGTAGCCTAATGGGAGGTTCATTATTTTTTAGAATTCTATTAATTGAAAACATTTTATACATTTATTTAATTAAATGTAACAAAAAATATAGTCATTTTCAAAAACATTTCTTATATTACACTCTTATTTATGTACATGGTTTTGATAATTTTATTATGGTTGATATTTTCTAACAGCGTCCATTATGGAGAATAATATGAATATTTATAGTTTATAGATATTTTCACTTTAATTTTGCTGCACATTTTACCTTGTAAAATAGAATTCTGAAAGCATTGTGTGTGTTATAATTTTATATCATATTTTCACTTCTGAAATTACAAGATTAAAATTTTTGTTCATGAATATTTTCGAATTTAATCATTTTATTATATAGCAATATGATTTACATGGAACATTACTAGATTTGTAACATAAAAATATTACTATGATAATTTTGATTTTTTTTAACCCCCATAATTTCTGAACTGTATATGTTAAATATAAATTTATTTTCTTTTAATAGCTTTACTAATAAAATTGCTCAGGATTATATTTAAATTATAAATCGTGTGTGTAATTATATGCTATGTTATATGGTCTTTTCTGCGACCTACTGTGCATGGTTTCAGATGTAGGGGTTAATTCATGTCTTTCTTGATTCATATTATTCCATATTTTTGTCTTTCTTCCTATTCCGGTAAGTAACAGTGAACGAAATGAAGTAAACTGAAATTTAAAAAAAAAAATGATATATTAAAAAATATATTATGCCTGTTATAACTCTTCTACATAAATGCGAAATAATAATTTTGTTAAAATATATTATTTCTTTATTTCTTGAATAAATTATATATGAACCTTATACAGGAAAAATAGTAAGAAAGATATTATTAAAATTATAAGAAATGGGATTAAAACTTTAACTAATAGATGAATACCTTTGTCATATTGTAATGTTATGAATACAACTTGACAGGGAGTTATTGTTTTCATACATTTACTATAATGTGCTCCAATATTTTCCAGATCATTAGAAAAATCATAATAATAATTTTCATAACATAATTCTACTTTATTTTTATAAAATATAGCACAACTATTAGCACAATCGCATTTGGTATCATTATCTGTGGAAGATGTGGAAATGTTATTGATCTTTTTATATAATTCAATAAGTTTTCTAACTTTATCAGGAATAACATTCTTAACCTTATTTATATGATTATTACATACATGCACATGTTCTAGGTATCCAACAAATAGTTTATTATAAAACTCTCGTGCTTTATCAGCACTTTTATTCTTGTTTTCCTTGTCACTGTATATCGAGTACTACAAGTATTTACAATAATCCTCTTGATAATGCGAACTTTGTTCTTCTATATGATTTAAAAATTTCATTCCTTTGATACATGTATCACTCACATCGTTATATTCAGATTCATATTCTTGAATAATACCTTCGCACATAGGTTTATAAAGTTGTTTATCTCCTTCATCAATAAACTCTAATTTATTTTTATATTCAAGGAATGAACCTACAAATTTGTACTTGAAAGAAAAAAGTGACACTTACAATGTACAAGTACTCATGATAACGTGTACATTAAGCAACTTTTCTACTTATGTTATGTGGAATGTTATAATAAAATAAATTTTTTTATAAAATGGTAGTTCTAAAAATTACACATGTATAATAGATACCAGTGTATCATATGACATTGTGATTATAACGTCCTGAATGTACTTGGATAATTAAATTGAAGAGTGTAAAAAAATTAATTAAATCCTGTACGCATAAAGTATTCATGTATATTACATTCTTAATTTTTCTAAATTTCAAAGAATTTTAATAAATATAGTTTTATATTATTTGTTCTTAAATACATGTTCATTATTAAATTATGGGAGTATTCATATTTTTCTTACAATACTACAATTTTAATCATGATTACAACATTTTTGACATTACCAATAAACTTGAATATATGACAAAAAAATTATAAATATATCTCATAATGTTATAAGTAGCAAAAAAAAATTAAATTTAATAAATATGCTTAAGATTTTAAATATATATTTTTTTCATAAACATTTTTGTTTTAAAAATTTTATACATGGATAAATATATTTTTTTAAAATGTTATAAAACAATACCTTAGACAAAAGATTATTTCATATTGTAATACAATACACATTATATCATGTTGTTCTTTTATATACCTTTAGCATTTGCTGCAATATATATATTGGCTAATTACTTAAAACATAGTAATGTATTTTAATAATTAGAAATTAAGTACATTAATATTATTAATATATATTACTTGGTAGAGTGTAATTTATAATCAAATAAAAAACATATTAAGTCAAAAAATTATTTTACACTTTATATTTCAATACATTTTAAACATATATTTAAATGAAAAATTATTTGTTATGTACATAATAATAACCAAAGCGCACGACGCATTTCTTTTTTATTTTAAGATGTTCAATTGCATAATATATTTTCTTTCATAAATTAAATATAATTAAATATGTAAAAAGCACCTTGATATATATTATTAATTACTCTCAAGAGAAAAAGCGTAATTATAAAAATAATAAAATAATAGACTAAATATGTATATAAGAAAAAAAATCTTTTTTTTATTGTAATTCTAAGATAACAAATATATCATTGTAATTCTAATAATACGACACGAAAAAAAGGTACAATATATATTAATAAGAAAATTACATATTTATGTTATGTAATTTTTTATTGGTAAAATTTTAAATGTTTTTGAAATGTATTTGTACGCGATAAATTAAGTATTCCATTCGTTACTTCATTAATATGCCTTCTATTTTGCATCGCATTTTTCAAATGATATTACTTTTATTAAAAAGTATATACAATCGATTTATTTTTATTGATTTTTTCAGGTTATACTCTTCGATAAAATTCTTTTACAATATGTCAATACATATAATGTTCTATATATGATATTACATTTGAACATGTTAATATACATATTTATATATTTACTATCTTTATAAATAATATTTTGTAAATAATATTATAAGATAAATATTATTATTATATATATATAGTATACTAAGGAAATGTAACCCATAAGAAAAAATACATATGATTTATCTTCTTTTATATAATAAAATATTTATGTGCGTTAATTCCCTTTTTAATAATAATTGATCTAATATTTAATTTAGTAAGTTTTTCATAGCTGGTATTTTTAAGGTAGATAAAGAAAAAATAATAATATATGTAAAGCTTCAATATCAAAACTTCCAAAAAAATAACGTAAAATTTCTTTTTCTATATTATATAAAAATATATTTATTTAGCTATTTCAAATGAGTACATCGATTACATGTATGATATGAAATGAATTAAACAAAAACTAATGACATATTGTTAATGTATACATTTTTTATGTATGCTTTTGTTTTTTTTTAATTTTTCAATAAAAATATTTATATTTGTAGGTTTTCTAATAGAACAAATAGAATGATTGTTAACAAATATTCTATAATTATTTTCATATTAAAAATAATATATAATTATGAAAAGATGTATATTATTTCTTAGTCTTATTTTTTCTTTCATTGTATCCATGGTTTATATGTGTTTTTCTTTATATACATGCAAACACGTTCAATTGTAATAATATGGTATCATATAATAGAGATATTTTGTTATGAAGAATACATAAATAATATCAGTAAAGATATGCATTATTAGATGCTATCATCTAATTACTGAAAAAAACTTATCTTATAAATCAACAACTAAGAGATATAATTTTATAATATATTCAATTTATGTAATCGTTCTTTTAATAGGAATTTACAATTAAGTGTTATGTATTACTAAAATAAAGAACCGCCAAATTATGTACTGTTCAATATTACTAATAGTAGTATATCTATATCTATGCTAGTTCACATTTTTCTTTATTAGTTTTATGCTACGGTTTTTTATAATATAATTTTACATTAGTGTTACCATTGTTTTTTCTTCTTGAACATTTTTGTAATGAATTTTTAAGTTGTAATACGGCATATAAACTTATTATTTAATAATTATGAATCATATGTATTAATTATAATGAGTGTTATCATGTGAATCAGTATGTGTGCAGTAGTTATATGGAAAAACATTACGTTTTTTTCTATTTCTTTTTTCCATTTGTTCACAATATCTAGATATAGATACATACTTTGCATATAATTCGATATAATACATACAAAAATAATTTTTATAGTTATTCTCGTATTATATAGGAAAGTATACACTTTACTAATTTTATTTTTATAATGATATTAATTATATATATTTTTTATAATGTGCTTTTCTTTTATTTAGTTTTTATAGGACTATTTTCCATCTGATTAATTCTATAGTGAATATTATTATCCTATTACGATCTATTATTGCTTATTATATTTAAATAATGTATTTCTATAGTGTTGATAATTTATGTTAAATCCAATTTTCTGCATATATAGTTTTTGATGTTTAGAAATATATAATAATTCCACAGTTTCATAATATATATTATTCTATATTTTTATCTTCCTATGTATTTGGGTATTCAAAAACTACCAAAAGGAGTAATCTATGTAAAACTGTTTTATGCGTATTTTAAAATATGTTCATTTTCGTATAATACAAATCAATGCAAAAAATAGATAAATCCTTAAGCTCAAAATTTTGGGGATTTATTTTTTTTAATTTATCCTTATATATTAATCTTTTAGAAGAAAGATACCTATAGCATACTATCGAAAAACAATATTATAATTTTCACCCTAATTTATTTAGTAGACTATGTATTTGCCATTGTTAATCCATTCTAAGTGGTAACTAAACTTTTTTAAGTGACCTAGAAAGTTTGCATATTTTTTACGATAAACAACAAATTTGTAATCATTTACAGAATAATTACTATGGATGGTATTACAAGGAGTTAAATGAATATAATTATTGATAATAGTAATATCACTATGAAATGCAGAATTGCATTCATAGAATAAGAGAAATCATTTATACTAAACATAAATATAAAATTTATAGGAAAAAATAAATGACACACGTCCTATGAAAAAAATATTTATATAGTACATAAAATATAAATACATTCAAGTACTGTTAAATAAATAATTATAATAATAAATAAACAATATTTGTTTCTTATCAGTCAATTGAGGCCATAACTATGATTTTAAATTTGACAATTATATAAAATAAATAATTTTTTCAGCGTATAAATATTTATGTGTATAAAAGAATGGAAATAAATATACTGAAACATATACTCTTGGTTCTTGTAATTTGTATTAATTGAAAAATAAATTTCTTGTATTATCTGTTAGCTAATTTATGTTTAATAGCAAAAAGAAATATTATAATATTATAATGAAACGTATAAAAAATTAATTAAAACAAATACATAGCTGAATAATAGGGGATTTAGATGAAAATTATGCAATAATATAACTTAATAGAATAAACATTCATATATTTTGTAATTTTGTAATATTTTACAATTATTTTCACTTGTAGCAAAATACAAAATATTCTTTGTAATAATAGTGCATATTTGTTACATATCACATTGGAAATTTTATTTGCACGCCTATTTTACTCATTTGGTATATTATGAATGTACATATCTATTATCATTTGCGAAAAACATGAACTCAGAATTTATAAAAGAAAATATTTGTTTTGCGAATGTGAAATACATCCATTTCAATGGTTTTATTTAATTTGAAGCAGAAGTTAGTATAATATAAATTGTTTATAATTATATTAATCAAATCAATATTTTAAATGATAAAAATTAATAATGTTTTGATGAAATACAATTAATATATAATTATAATATTTTTCTAAATTTTGTTTTTGTTATCTTAGAAATGTATCATTACAATTTTGTTCTTACTTTTATTGTATAACTTTAATTCTCTTTTTATTACAATACTAAAGTACTCTTCTCCAATTTATCTTTAATCTACCCTGTAGAAAATGAATATTTAGGTTTCCTTTAATATATGTATTATTTTATATGATAAATATGATTGTGTTTCAGTTTAAATTCAAATGAAAAAATATTGAATAATATTAATAGAAATTAGCTTTTATAGGACGATATAAAGGTATTGATGAGTTCATATTACATTTATAAAAAAATATTATTTAAGGAATTTTGTGGTTGTGATTTACGGAAAAACTTTTTCAGCATTTCTATAATAGTATATTGTTTTAGAAATTGCAGTATATATTTTATTACAAAACAAATAAGTTTTTTTTTATGTAAACATATTGTTAATATACAACGTATATTTATTAGATATTACAAATTCATGTACATTTTTTTCTATTACCTTTTGATATCTTCTATATCACAGTAATTGTATTTATATTAATATTTTAACAAATTAAAATAATAAAATGAATAAAAATTATTTTAATGTTTTTAGTACAAATCTTTATGCATCAAATTAATTTAGATCCTAATGTGTATATAATTAATTGGATGTGTCATAGTGGTATTACAATAATTTATCCGTATTAATATTTTAATTTGTTTCTAAATTATTTTTAATAAAAAAATTTAAGAACTAAAAAAGAAAATTTATTATTGTTATTATTAATATATATAAATAATGTATTTTTTTTTTTATTATGCATAACGTAGAGCATATAAATATATATATATATATTCTTTTATTCACATATAAATAATATAAGATGATATTACTTACTGAATAATAAATATATACGGTATATGAAAATTTATAATGTTAATGAATTTTCATTCATTTTTCTTTATATCTTATGAGCATATATTATTATCTACATTATTATTAACTTAGTTTTCTGTTCATTTCAGTAGAACGACATAAATTAATTTATATACTCATATTGGAAATAACCATTACACACTTTTAAAATTCCAGTCAACAAATTCGTTCTTTTTGTTTTTAAAAAACAATTCATTTTTTAATATACTTTACAATGGACATATATTGGTTGGAGTACAATAAATTTATTATTCTTATTATATATTCCAAGTTTATTTCAACATTAACTCATGTATTTATTTTGTATATGAAACATAATTGAACAATTTTATAATTTGCATGAATAATTTTAATTTAAAAAACGAAAAGCATGTGGCCAAAGTTTATACATTTCTTCATAAGGCGCAATATTTCTCTTCAAAATTTTTTTCATAAAATAATATTTATAATTATTATTCTATGTGTTTTCATGCATCACTGTCCATTATTCATAGATACATAAAAATTTTTATATACGAATTAGTCTTCCTCGGTTTTTTATTGATTATTAAATATATTCCTTGCATACACACTGTTTAAAAAGAAAGTAACGTATTTTAATTTTGCACGCTGAATACATTATATAATAGTTAAATATATAATTGAAAAACATTTTCTGTAGTAAAAAGTAATAATCCTTTGCAAACTTTGACCTATTTATATTATGGTAACAATTATTTAACGCAAAATTATTTTATTACTAATAGTATACAGTGATGTTATACAAATTTTATCATATTTTCCTAAAATATCTGACTTTGAAATAATATGGACAGCATTAATTATAAGAGTAGTTTCATTTCTATATATACGAATAATTATCCTTTGGAATTATTTTTATATTACGCATTATAAAGACATAATATATTTTTTAACTGTAAACCTATGCTAAATAGAATTTTAATTTTGAAAATAAGGTAAAAATAGTATAATTGTTATATTTTCGTTTTACATTACTTCTTAAAAATTTAATCTTTTAATTTTTTAATTTTAAATACATATTCTATACACTTGTGTAATTTTTGACATTGGTAATTTCTTTACCACTTCGTCGAAGGAACATTTCTGGTACGCATAGAAAATAGAAAATATATATTATCCTAACCTTTTAGGTATCTATCTATTTTTAATATTTTATACATTCATGGCGTACAATTTTTAGTATATGTGAACATTTTTTATAATTCAATTTATGAATTTCTTTAAACGTTCTGTATATTTTTTGATAAATACCTGCTGATATCTTCTATGTGAACTTGATTTATAATTACATTTCTATATATATTACAGTAGTTATGTATTCTGTATATAAGTTTTATACGCCTCTTAAACGAATATTATTTACTAAGTTAATAAAAATTATATTGTGAATACATAAATATTATACGTAATTTTCTTGTTAATTAAAGCATAATTTTATTATGCTTATTCAGTTATGAGTTTAGCAGCTGAATAAAAAATTATAAATATTTTCTGTTAACATATTACAACTTAAGAAGTGATATTATACATTATAATAAGAAGAATAATAGAATGCTAAGAAAAATGCAGAAAATATTAATTTATATAATAAAATTGTTTTTAATGAATTTGACTAGTTAAAATTAGCAAAAGGTGTTATATATACGGAAATATTACTCCTAAATAAGATAAAACATGTTAAATACTGCTAACACTATATCATTTTAATATAAATTCAACAGAAGTTGTTAATGTTAATTAAAATTTAAGGAAAATGAAGCCAACACATTAAAGAAATTGTATGTATATATATATATATATATGAATTATTAAAAACATTTATGTACTATAATGTAAAGGGTTCCTTAAAGAGGTCCTTCCAAAACTTCCGCTTCTGCACTGTGCTTTGAATTAATCTAATGTATATTTATGTATATAAAACAAATACTCGCGTTTAAAATGTAAAAAGTGTGATGTAAATTATGTATATAACTGAAATGTTGTAGATATTATGCAAGTAGAACAGAAAAAAAATATTTTTGTAAACAGTGTAAGTTAATGTTTTATTATATAATAAAAAAAAAAAAAAGAAAAAAATTATTTTGTCTACTCTTATGTATAAAAACAAAGAAAGTAAAATAAATTTCTCAAAAAAACTAATTAATAAAAATAACTACTCATTTCAAATATGTTATAAAAGTATATTTAAAGCCAATTTAAAATTTTACTGATATTGCTAAAATGGCATACGTTAAACATATTTTATGTGGATTACATAAATTTTTCGGTCTTTAGTTTAAATCACAATACTATATTAACAACGAAATATAAGAATTGTGCTTTACAATTTCCCTTTTTTTGAAAATATAATATAACTTCGCTTGCAAATTTTGATAATGTAAGAACTGGTGAACTATCTTTAATTACATAATACTAATCATGAATATATAAAATTTGTAGTATAAATTTACACAAGAAAAGTAATTTAATTCCGATAAATATGTTTCCACAGCATAATATACGGAATATTCTTATTAAATAGACAAATTAACGTATATTTTAAGTGAACATATAAACTATCTCTTTTTTTATGTTCGAAATATAAAAACAAAATTGCCTCGGTTTTGCTGCTCTATTAAGATAATGAATTGTGGAAAATTTACAAAATTTTACCTGTTCTACTTCAAATATTAATATCTTTTAAATTTATATATCTAATTATATTAACTGGAAAAAATAATTTCTAGGTATTAAGTTGTAATGTGTGACGAAACCAAAGAAGAAAAATTATACGTTTCCTTTTCAGTGAAGAACAATTTTATATCATGTAAATTTTAAAATAGAGAATGAAATAGATTGAATAAACAATACAGTTATGTTTAATATTATTTGTTCGTAATAAATATCTTTCATATGATAAAATAAAACTTTGTTAGCTACTAGTTGAATTTGTATATACACAAAATTGTATGCCTTTTTAATTTAAATTTTACAATTGTAAGATTGGCTCAGATGATATGAAAAAACGCTATTTATTATAATACATATTGATGGAAAATAAATAGAACTATTAAAATTCTATTTATTTGCAATTAAAACAAAGGCACTTATTCAATAAAAGAAATATTTAGTTTTTTTGTGTGTAAGAACACAGCAAATAATTATATAAAGATAGCCAAAAAATGTACTTTCATTTATTAAACAAATGTTTCAGTTCATATTTACAGCTCACTTTTACGAAAAATCGAAATAATTTTTTACGTTATTTATCATTAGATAAAATATGGAAGATGTTCATGAATTGAAGTTGCGAAAATGGTATATTATCTCATGGTATTATATCTCTATTGGATTGTTATGTTTCTAAATTTTGTTTTATGTGATACTAAGTGAATTGTAATAATTAAGTTTTACACTATGAGATTAATTGTTACTAATAAAATAATCGTAATTTTTCAAACTAATTTAAACAAATGCATAATGAACCATAATATTATGGATATCCTTCCTTGGATGTAGATACTTGTGTAAACATAACAGACATCTCGTATAATTTCTATATCCCAAAATGGGAGTTTTAGAAATTGAAGATTTGATAGATATTCATAATTTATTATAATAATTGTTATAAACGCTTATGCTTTTGAATATTCAACATGTTCTGTGTTAAAGTTGAAAACAATTTTTTTAAAGTATGTATTTATATCGTGTAAACAAACATGTTTTTCCAAATACAGCTGGATCCAAATAATTTAAAAGATTTACCCTCCAATGAATTATATGACGAGTTCACAAAAGGTGTAATCTTATTTGATTACAATAATTACTGCCGTGATGTATTTAGTACATATAAAGATAATGAAGCGATTAAAAAACTTTATGCTACCTATGCAAAAAATTTTAAAATAATAACCGGTATTCAAGATGTAAATAGTCGAATAACTCGTTGTAACCATTTTCTATATTGGATGTATAATGTAATAAGGAATATGATATGAAAAAAAGTTAATAAAAATAAAAACATACTTGATCATAGTAAATTTATTGAAATACGGAATCATATTGCTAAGGAAACACAAAACATGTTTGTCAGTATACTTTTCAGAATGATAAATTAGATGATTAGAGAGAAGAAAAATATTTTAGTGACTATTTGCAAAATTTAGATAATTTAAAATATAAAAGTCAATCTGACAAGCATAAATTCAAAAATTATAAAAAAATATGTTACGTATATTAAAGAACTATATAAGAAACATAAAAAAGACAAAGATTATGACTGCTGTAGTTTTGGGGGAAAGTGCAATCATTATTTTAAGTGTGAAGAAAAATATGACCCAAATAATCTCCTACTAGAATTAAAATATGAATATTATTTATCTGGTAAACAACCAAAAGTAACAGTTGTATCTAGAGCTATGAAGTAGGGAGAAAAATGTTCTAATTCTGCGTTAGATAATAAGGGTTTATCACCATGCGTAAATATAGGAAGTGATAAAAATGGAAATGGTTTAGGGCAAGATAATACTGGTACTTATGTATTAAAGAATGGTATATCTCAGTGCGGTGCTGCAGAACTAAATATTGCCCAAAGATCATCTAACAGGATAAGTAGAAAAGTCTAAGTGACCAATAAAGGCGCGTCAGAATTACCTAATACATTATCCTTTAGACAGAATGATACATCTACAGATCAAAAGTATCATGAGAACTTAGAAGCATCACCTGCAAATAGTAACCAAACTTCTGGAATATTACAGCAATTTTATGGTTTATATAATTCTAGCTCTTTCCATATTTTCTTCTCATTTTCTTTAAGAGTTATAACACTCCTTATTTTTTTCTCGACTTATTGAATAAATATAAAATGTATTTAAGAAAGTATATTTCACATTTATGTATAGAATCCATATTAGTTAAATTTTTAAAATTACACAAGTATATATTTTGTATATTTCATTTATGAATTTTTTATATTTTAGTTTCCTCCCTTAAAATATTGGTTACAGAAAAATGAAAGAAAGGAAAAGAAGCACTATGACCAGGAAGAACTTACGCATAATTTTTCACCGTATGATACGGATCCTGAGCACATGGATTCGAGAAATATGTAAGTAAACATAGAATATAATCCTAGACAAAACTTTTTCCACGGATATTATACGGGGTATTAATATATATGAATTATCTTAATGTGGAATAAATAAATATGTATTTTTTCATAATTCTGTTTAAGAAAAAAGAAAATGAAAAAATATTAATCGAACAGAAAAGATGAACAAAAAATACATTTACCAAATTTTTACAATAAATAAAAAAGGACATGTTAAAATGAAAATAAATAATTTAAGGAGAGAGGCAGATAGGATTTTAAAGATTAACAGAAAGAAAAAAAACATTAAACGATTTAAATGATAAGTTCGTGTATATCTATGTTTGATATGCTATGAGAAAATATAATTTAAGTCTTTAACTGTGAGCGATAAAAAGGAGAATATGAATTATTGCGGCATTTTATGGTATCCTAAAAAGATAAACTTGTGAAAATGGTATTTTATAGAGTTATGGCAAATAAAAATTTAAAATAAATAGATCTATTTTTATATAAATGGTATATTTCAAGAAAATTGCATGATAGAAAAATAGATAAATTAAATTCTCTAAAGTGGTTTATAAAATAAATGTGTATACCCAAGGGATAATGTAGTTAATCGTAGGTAACTTATTTTTATATAAGGAATAAATTGTACTTTGAATGTGTCATGAAAAGTATCGTTCAAATACAAGTGTATAACGGTGTTAAAAGGAATTAAATTGTGTATAATATAATCATTATATGTAATTAGTTAATATACATAAAACAATTTTATTTTATAATAATATATAAGTAAAATAAATGTTTAAATTCATTATATTTTGATGATAATGATTAAAATAAAACGACATAATATTTTCATTTTTTCGGTTTTTTTTTTTGTGAAAATTTTATAAATAATGAATGCTAAAATGTATATACCCTATATATATATATATATATATATATATATAACGTGATATGGATGTATTGAATCCATTAAAAAATTCAATTTCAATTGAATATTAAATAAAAGATACATTACTAAAATAGTTATAACCAGAAATTTCTTAATTTATAATTACATGATAGACCATATAAAAGATATAGCATAGTATGCATATATTAACAGATGAATTTCTAACGACAAATGTAAATGAAGAAATGTGCTTTTGAGAAAGGCAATGAAAACATTACCTATTAATGGAATAGTGGGTATGTAAAATATTCGCATGATAAGTACAATATGCTTAGGTTCACTTTTAAACAAAATATGAACTAAACAAAAAGGAATTTGTTTATACGTTTGTATTCTTGAAAATGGTGCCTATTATAACATATATAAAAATGAAAAACGCATTTAGTTGAAAAAGTTGCAGGCAGCATTAATCTATTAAAGGTAAATTTGAAAATAATCTACCCATTTGTAAGCATATTATATATATATAACAAAATAATTCATTTATAATATATATTTTGAAAAAAAATTAATTAAACATATCAATATTAAATGAAACTATTTATAAATGATTCTATGTTTTTCTAAAATCATAATAAATTTACACAAAAACAAAGTTTTCAATTTGATAAGAAACTGCGAAATTTTTAATAGAAAAATATACTAATCATGAAACACTTAAGTCAAAAGGTGCATGAATTATTAAAATGTTCCCATTAATTGCGATGATTCAATTTTTATGAATTATTTTTTGAGCATAAGTTAATAATAGGTGATAAAAAATTGCCAAATGAGTTAACATACTTTTTAAGTTTACAGGTTTATTATTTTGATAAAAATGTGAAATAATCAAATAGTTTTAATATGTGGAGAATACCAAATGTGAATTTTTGTTATTGTAAAACAACTTTTTAAATAAAGACACTACATTTAAAATATGATGAAGCTAATTTCGTAAAATTGTTCTTGAAACTTTCCAGTTGTATTTTTAATTTAATGACTGTTTATTCCTTAATTTTTTAACATTTTGTGAATCTGTAAAAATTTTTTATATTTCACATAAATAGTAGTTTTAAAATACTTAATACTTTGCCAATTGTTATAAAAAATAATGTTAGAAAATAAATACATTTTAATTCTTAGTGTTATATTTCTTATATAGCTTAACAATTTATATTAATAACTCTTTTGTTTCGTTCTTGAATAGGCTCTTGTTGGTTTTGTTTATAAAATATTAAAAATAAAATTAATAGTTTGTTCCAAAATTTTCATGGTACAAATTAATAGCCTATATTATTTTATAAGAATTTATATATATACCTTAAAAAATATCATAAATATACATTACATGTGTTATTTTTACCTGAATTTAATAACATTGTAGGAGTTCTTGAAATTGCTACATTGTATGCAAGGGTAGTTTTATACTATTTTTATTTGTACTCATCTTTTTTTTAATTTTTATATATCCAGCCATATAAATGTTTTCATATATAATTACATTAAAACAAAAAATGCTATGTTTATGAATTATTAAACTTTAGATTTAGAAATAACGAGATATATCTTCAATTATGGGAAAACTGTAATATTTAATAACTGAAAAGCAATAAAATAATAAGGGGCTATCATAACACATTTTAAATTATAAATATTTTGTAGTAAATTTTAAAATTCATTTTTGTTAACATTTTAAGAATCTTACGAGTATAGGTGTGTTCATGTAGCTATAATGTTGTAACACAAAATTGTTGTATTATAAAAATGGCTATTTAATATATAAATTTATTTTTGTTATTATTATAGTAGAAATAACTGATTTTGTCATACTATATGCGTGAACCCTATAAACTTTTTCAACTACTGTAGAAGTTGATTAATTGGTTAGTATCAGCATTAATATTCGAATTTATTTCCTTATATAATGTAGCTGTTCTTTCAAATTTTTTTTGTTCTATATTTTAAATATATGGCAAATTTTTCAAAATGAACGAATTTTTTTTTTTCTGAAAACTATTAATAAAAAAAAATTTAAACATATTAAAAAGTAGTTTTTCATTTTGAAATTATCTTTATATACTTTTTTAACTTAAATTATTCGATTTATTTACTAAATTGTTCTTTTAGTTACATTTATGTTTTACGCTTTTGCGCATATAGACACATACAGAACGACATTCTTTTAAGTGTAAATGTAATATTTAAAAAGTAAGTATAAGAACGGTATCGTTTATCTTTTATTGAATAAGCGTATATGTAACGTATTTTTCTTTATGTAGCTTTGATAATTATAAAAAACCTTTTCAAAAAAAAAAGATTATGTCTCTATTGTTTATTAAAATTTTCACCTTTATCATTATAATATAGACAAATAAATATTACAGTATTCTGGTAAAGTAATAAAATTCACGAATATATTGCTGTTTTGTGTTCTCTTAAGGAAACTTATTTTTTCAATATAGTATTCACAAAATTTTTAATAATAAATGTTTACAGCTTTTTTTTAGGACACTTTTAGCAAATATTCTGAAAAGAAAATCAATCTTTATAGAACATTAGGTTTACGAACAACTTGATTATTATTACAAGAAAATTCATTGAAATATGAAACACAAAATTTTCCATTAACAAAAACTACAGTACACGAATATACAAACCTTTTTTTTTGCTTCGATTGTACACATCTAACAATAAAAAAACTTAGAGAAAAATATTTTGGTTTAAAAGATTCATTGTTAGATGTATTTTCTAATTTAGATGCTAGTTCCAAAAATAAGTCTAGTGGTGAAAGCTTAAACACAGAACAAGATAAAAAAAAAAAGAATTCTCTCAATATAATAAAAGCTGTATTTTTAGGTGAATAATTAGTACTAGCTGGTTTTACATTATATTTATAACTATTTATTACTTTGGGTGTTACTGGATTTTCAAGAAAATTTCCAACCTTATGATTCAAATTATATCCTTAATAATGATTAACTATGTACATATTAGGTTGTAATATTTTACAAATAACTATTACATAAAATTTTAGAAGGTCAATTATCTATTTTAATTTTATTTATATTTGCAAGGATTTATATTATATGTATAAAATTGCTTTAATAAGATATATAAGATGTATTCCATATTTATGAAATGTGTTAAGGTATTATTCATAACAACATATGATTATATATGAATGCAAACATAAATATATTAATTTTTGGAATAATTAATAAAAGTAATGTTAATATAGTAAGAAACTAGAAAATAATTTCAATTTGTGTTTTATGGTATAATGGATGAATTCTTTGTCATACAAGTTTTTAATATAATGCTAGTGTAATAGTGAACAAGATTTTTGGTTCCTTAAAACTTGATATATATAAAGAATAATTGAATTATATAAAAAGTATATATTCTGTTTAAATTTGTGACTAATATGTATCGTTCGGAAAATTAATGAGTAAAAAAAAAAAAAATGAAAATATTTTTTTCATGCAGAAGCTTTGGAAGGATATTTATTTTAACGTAGGATAAGTTGTAATAAACCCATTGTGGATAAATAATATCATAGAGTAAATTATGATTTTGAGGATGTATGTTTTGTTTTATAACTTTTTATGTTGATACGGTGTGTTCTGAGTACTTATGGAATGCATTATGTGCTTACCATAACATGAAGGAAAGGGATCTTTATTTGTATTAACTCATAATATAATTTTGTTTTATACATAAAGAAATAAGAAAATCAATATTAATAAAAAAAAAATTCATTTTTTATTTTAGTATTAAAAAAAAAGAAAATGTGCGCATATTTCATTTGAAGGAGAATTAGGAGCAAAAATAAGAATTAATCCAGGCATAATTTTTTTAGATGATTTATATAATTTGGAATGGAAATAATAAAATCTTCTTTGAATTATGTAGAACTTTCAATTAAATGAGAATATATGTTTATAATATTTTTACCCAGGATGCAATGTTCGTTATATCTCCAATACACGTTTTTATTATCCAATATGTTAGAACAGATACTTCTGTAAAATAAAGGAAATAATAATATGAATTCATTATTTTTAAATAAACCTATAGAAATGTTTTATTTAAATGGATCATTTTACTATATATAAATATTAAATTAACGTTAACAAGTATTTTGCTAAATAATGAGAAAGCAGGAAGGTAGTTAACACATGGAGTTTTATTTAATACTATTTTGCTGGAAAATTCTTCATTCATTTTAATATATTGGTGTATCTTCATTTATTTTGTACGTTTATACATTTAAATTTATTTTTAGATTTTTTATTAAGCTTCATTTTATTTTTTTTTAATTGTAAATTAAGTGCTAGAAAAGGAATAATTTTTTTTTGTGTACATTTAGTTTTTGTTTATTTTAAAAATAATTGCAGAGTATGCATTAGTACATTGAGATACCTTAAAGTGAAAAGGAAACAAAATTTAATAATAACTATTTAATGTATATTTGTTTAATTGCAAAGAATACATAAGAGAAATATAAATTTCTGTCCACAAAAATATATGTTACAATATTTTGTGGATTTTTGTATTAAAAATAGAACTACATTTTTTGGTAAATAAGTCATATCTGAAACATATTTGACTATATTCTATTTTGATTTTATTATTGTATTATTACTTTAGAACTTGATATATTAGAAGGATTTTCCTGCTTAACATATTATTCTGAATTAAAAAAAAATTGTGTAAAGTTAAAATGTATATACATTCTCTTAATAATAAATTAATAATATTTTAAAACTGATTCTACAAAATGAAGAGTCTTTTTTAATGTAATATAAATATTTGTTTTAATCACATAGGAAGCGATTCAATTATATGGTTTAAGAATTTTTATTTACAAGGTGCATTAAAATTATGAGTGTTTATAAGAAATGTGAAAAACTTATATTTCATTTAAATGAATCAAAATACTGCATTCTACATGAATTATAAAGAGTTAATATAATATTAAAAAAATATCCTAAAATTTAACTAAAACATAACAGAAAAAACAAGAAAATTATGAGCACACATACATACGTCATTACTAATATTTTTAGATAGAATATTAGAGTTTCCCCATATATTACTGTGGAAAACTGATTTGATAGTATAATACAAATAAAAAAAATTTACACTTATATATATAATTAACACAAGTGTTTAATATTATGTATATAGTGTGATGAAATTTTTGATTTTACTGAAAAAAATATTACATAAAAAGCACAAAAAAAATTATATAAGCGCCATATATAAATATGCACTCTTACAATAAATATAAAAAAAGTACCAAAAAAAGAATAAATTACTTTTTGAGCAAACTAGTGTATTGTCCATCTGTTAAAGCATTAATAAATATATTTATTCTTAAAATTACGTTTAGAAATTTCAAGAAACATTTACGCAGCATTCTAAATGTTTTGTAATATATGATATTTAAATATTAAAAATATAAGTGTCAATAGAATTGTCGTCTTTGCTAATCTTAGTATTCATCGTTTTTAATATCTCTATTATTCTATGTGCATGACGAATATATTTATTTTTACTTTTATGAAAATTATGCTTTAATGATAATTTTATATTAATACTAGTTTACTATGCATATAATATTATAAAAATATTTTTAATTTCTTAAGGAAAATGAACATAATATATATCCATATATGCATATTGTCAATAAGAATTCCCGTCTGGTTTTTGTTCTAATAGTAAGAAGTTTCTGAATTGGCTTATAATCCTATTACTTTCTTCCATAGTATAATAAAAATATTTATGTATATATGTTATTTGATTGTTTGCTGCATATTTGCTATTATATACACAGGAAATTTTAATTTTTAGGGAATTTATGGAATTATAAAATTTATCCATATTGCATTCATTTGTAATATAATGTTCTACAGTTATAACTCTTAAAAATAATAAAATTTTTGCGTTATAGTATTTCCTTTACATATTCATGAGATAAGAACTTTATATTAATATATATTTTCCAATGAAAATATTTATATATAAAAATTATTTTTAAATGGAATACTTAACGCGCGATTCTTGATTTTAGATATGAAAGATTTTTGTTCAATTTGATACTCTTATATAATTATTCGCTTGCATAGTAAAATTATGTAAAGTTTATTTCCATTAATTCGTCTTTGCATAGTCATTACACAATAAAAATTTTTAATTTCATTTATTTTTATTTATTTGTGATCCGTGCGATTATTCCCGTGCATGCATTAAGTATATAATTTATTTATTCTTTTCTTGTGCACATAGTAACTTCTTTCATATGTTAGTATTAATTTATTTCTAGGTATTTTGACCTATTAGTATTTTTTTATGTAATAGTTATTACTTATTCATTTATGCACATTACACTAGTATTAATAATTTTGTTTCCTTATTAATGGCCTTATTTATTTATTCGTTTACTAATGGTTAAGCAACATCATGCATGTCCTTACCCTACTTATGTTCTAGTGTGTGTGCTAATTTAGGAATTTTTTTTGATTTAAGTAAATGTTTTACAGATAGTATGTTCAAATTTACTTCTAATTACTTTTTTTCAACTTGCATTAATGTTTACATTTAACTTCCTCATTTATCCATGTTGCATTATTTCTTTTTTATTTTTTGTTGTATCTATACTTGAAGTATTTATTTATATATGTGTTTTTGCTTTTATTCAAAATTTATATGCTGCTTATTCTTTTCGTTTTAATAATATCTGTTCATTTTTTGCTATTCTTTGTACTGAACATATTTTTTATTATTTTTTCATTTATAATCTGGCTAATAAGAATCTGGTTTCCACAGTTTCTGAATTTCTTATATACTTTTTCCTGCTTTACATGTATTTATTTTTTTTTTTACCGTTTCCATGCAATAATACTTTTCACGTTTTATGAAAAAAATTATCTCTAATGTCTAATTGATTTACTGTTACATAAGATATATTTATATTCGTTTCATTTTCATCGTTATTTAGAGTGTTAAATTTGACATAGATTCAAACATTAAGCAATTTTTTCTCTTTTTTTTATTTATTTTAATTTTTTTGTTTCCATATTACTTTTTTAAATTTCATATGCAATGTCATTATACGAGTTTTCTAGGCGTGTATATGGCAAATACATATTTTTTTCGTTGAAAATCGAAGGTGAATACATAATTCTATCTAATTCTTCTTGTATTCTTTGTCGTTTTTTTTTTTTTTTTTTACTAAAATGTCCCCGAAGGCAAGCATACTATAATAAAAGAAACGTAGAATTTTTAAAAAGTATATTTTATTTAAAATGAATAGGAATAATCATATTAATTATATTTTGAATGTTTAATCTTTATTTACTTTAAAAAGGAGTATCGATAATAGAATAATTGCCAAGATCACTAAAATAATTATGACATATAATTTAATTGAAGTTCCTCCAGATCCTGTATAAGAAGTAGAGGATTTTGTATAATTTTGAACGCTATGGTTTTCTAATGTATATTCTCCTTTAGAAGAAGAATCTCCATTATGTAATGTACTTTGTACACCAGATTTATGATTAAGCATATTCAATTTTTGTAAATCTGTTTGTGATAACGTAATGTATTCATCACATGATGTTTTAGAATGATCACAGCGCTGTCGAAGAAGTAAAGTTTGTGCAGGTATTTCCATTTCAGGAGATAACTGATTTTGAGGTGATAAGTTTCCTTTTGGAGTTGACGGTTGTGATTGAGATAAATATTGTGCAGGCGACGATGTTTGCGAAGCTAATAGATATTGAGAAGTAGGTAACATTATTCCATCTGTTAATATATGTGTAGTTGAAGCTGTTCGTTCAGCAAATAATGATTGTTCAAGAGGTAACGGTGCCACAATAGACATCGATTTATCAGAATGTGGCAACATTCCAGTTGTAGAAGGTATACCAGTGGGTGCTTGTCCTTCAGGAGTTAAGTCTAAATCCGTGGATACCATTTCTCCTGCGGGTGAAGGTGCACTAATAGTTGAAGTTTCTTCACCATGCAGCGATAGTTCAGGAGATGACTCTTTTGCTGAAATTTCAGAAGGTAAAGTATCAGCAGCACCGTGTTGTAGAGTTTGATCGGTCTTATCAACTTGACGAACGGAAGGAACTGTAATAGTGAATTTAGAAGCACCTGGAAATATATGATGCTCTGATATAAGATCATAGCTATCGTGAATTTTTGTATTTAAATGATTTCTATTACCTAATCTGGATACATCAGATGGGTTCTTTGATTCAGAATCAATAAAAGAAACACCTCGTAATCCATTATCTAGTTGTGGGACAATTTCACCAGTTTCAGGAGACTCTAAGGTAGTTGCATCACTTAAAGAATCTGCCCTAGAATGAGAAGCAGAAGACTGTGCTTTATTATCTGGTTGTCCATGATTTGGAGATAAAGAACCATTCGAAAGAGACACATCTTGTGAGGATCCTGAAGTAATTTCTTCATTTCTGGATTCAGGTTCTGAACTATGAGTTCCCTCTATGCATTGTTGTTTTTGATCCTCAAATTGTTTTGATTCACACGTTTCATCCTTACCTTTATCCAATAGTTCACTTTTTTTTTCTACTGATAATGCTGCTTTTGAAGAATCCTCATCTACTACAAGGGGTTCTCCTGAATCGTCAGCTGTAATTATTTGTTTTTCTTTCTCACTTTCCAACACCGCTTGGCGTTTCTCATGTTCAGTACATTTTTTCAATGCTACTTTTATCGAATTTATAGTAAATAAAAAGTAAGATGAAGCATCACCCTTAAAGCAGTGACTATACTTTGCATTGTATGATGCTAAATATTCCCTTAAAACTTTGCATTTTTGGGAAAATGTACTATCTTCCTCATTTGTTTCATTAACTTCATCTATTTTTTTGTCATCATCAGAATTCATGTCATCATATTCATCCATACAACTTTTCTTTTGTGATTGTCCTGAATAGGCGACTTCTATCCCCATTTATGCACTAATTATTATTGAAGTACCTTACCTTTTGCTTAGTTTAAATTAATAATTCGAACAAAATAACCTATATGTGTATGAGTACACATATAACGTAGGAAATTCTATGTTTTTAGATAGAGACATTAGATTATTACATTTATGTAGATGTAGACAGCAGTCTTAGTTGAGTATTTAAATTTATTTTTATTAATTTATGATAGATTTTAATAATATATATATATATGAATTAGCTGAAATAAATTAGTTTGCAACAACACAATCATAAAGTGATGGAATTCATTATTATTCCTTTTAAGCATTTGTCACATTAATACACATTCAGTATATAGTAATTCCTAAAGTCCATATCCGATTCTGAAATAAAAAAATTCTAAGACAAATATATTCATATTCATAGCAATGCAGTATTTACAAATAAAAGGTAAAAGAACACTGAAAACTAGCATTTAAGTAGTACCATCGAATTAAAAAGTGTTTACTTTTCAAAATTGTAATTTATATGTATATACGTTCTTCTTCTTTATAAGCAAACACGTACATATTTTTTTTATTATTTGTATTTAATACATGTGTCCTTGTAATTTTATGCATTCCCATCAATAGATACTTTATATCTTAGGATACTAATAATAACTAGTGTGCTTTTATTCTGTTACACCCTCGTTTTTTTTTTCTTCTTCTTTCAAATGCTTCAGTCTTATATTATCCTGTCTAAAGATAATAATAAACAATACATGTGTTATGCATTTCTCAGAAATAAAGAAATAACATACCATTAAATATGTTTACATAATATTTATTATGTCTGTGTATTTTATTTATAAGTTAACTTTTTTGGTTTTCCCTATATATATAAGCTCTAATGTATTATTTACGCTTAAATTCTGTATTGTATCTGTGATTAGTTGTTATTACACCTATTCTTGTTTCTGTAAATAATTATTTTTTTTAAGGATGTCACTTAGTTATTTAAAAGCAAATAAAACAAAAAAATTATTTAATATAACTTCTATTTAGCAAAAAAAAAGAAAAAAGTTATAAAATATTATTAACTTGAGGAAAAGATTTAATTACGTAGTGTTATAACGTAGATAATAAATAAATTATATATTTATGACAAAGTATTAACATAATTTTTTGTACTTAAAATGTTTTGAATTATTTCTCAAGAAATCACAGTTAAGTAAAATTTTATAATTGTCTAATGGTGTCAAGTAATTTATTAAATATTTCTTTTCAGTTTGCAAAGTGTTAAGACATTCTAAGAAATATATCATTAACTTGTTGGTTATATTTTCACTTAGTTTTTCTTTGACTTCGACATTTTAATTTTCTGAGCATTGGGATTGATGCATTTTGGAGTTTCTCAAATAATAGATATTTCAACATCTGTAAGGTATTTAACGTATAGCGAATTGTAAATTTTATGAAATATAATTATTTAATTTTTTGTACTTTGAATAGCTTTTCTTTTATTACATTTTTTGAATGTATCATGTGCGATTATCTTAACACTTCAGTAATAAATGAATTGTATTTTCACGGA